>JAWZYU010000018.1:55347250-55477250 GCA_038380435.1 Ryuthela nishihirai | reverse complement strand
TCAATAAACATAGTTTCTTTAAACATCCCACTAACCATTTTCTCTCCATAGGTAGTTGGAATGTGAGGACTCTGCACAGAGCTTTTTCTCTTGATGTCCTCACACAAGAATTCCACGTTTTAATTTAGATATTCTCGGCTTGCAAGAGACCAGATGGACAGATAAAGGTCAGATTCTTAAAAATAATCTTAAATTTCTCTTTTCAGGGAGGGACGACAATAAGCATCACCAAGGCGTGGGTCTGCTTCTCAGCAGACACGCTAGTGATGCTCTTCTAGGATATGAGTGCATTAATGAAAGGTTTCTTACAGCAAAATTTCAGACAAGCGTTAAAGACTTGAATGTTATCTGCTGTTATGCCCCCACTGAGGATGCCGATGAGGATGAGAAGGATTGGTTTTATGAACAACTTCAGGATATTTTGAATTCTGTCAAGAAAGGAGATATTACCCTTGCTCTTGGTGACTTCAATGCCAAAGTTGGTACTGACTCTGACCTTTCGGCAGGAGTAATAGGCCCTTTTGGTATTGGTAGCTGCAATGGCAATGCGCAACGTCTCCTACAGGTAAGTAAACTCAATGGTTTCAGAATAACTAACACTTACTACAAAGACCGCGACATATATAAGTGCACATGGGTTTCACCTGATGGGCTGCATAAGAATATGATTGATTACATATTAGGTAATTAACAGCAAATAGGCTAGTTCTGTTAGGAATACCAGGGCATATAGGAGAGCTGAAATTGGATCTGACCATGACCTTGTTAAAAGTGTCTTGCAACCTAAACTTAAAACGTATTGTGCTAGGGTTAAGAAATTTACTTTTAATACTGAAGCTCTGAAAGATCCAGTTATAGCCAAAGCTTACAATGATAGGTTACTTAGTCATTATGACAGTCATGGTATGCTTACTACTGAAGTTGAGGAAGAATGGGATCATTTTAAACAGGCTTTTTTAGACACTAACAGTACTCTTTTAGGAAAAAAGAGCAGAAGAGAACAGAATTATCTGAGTGATAAGGCACTTGAGCTTATTTCGGAAAGAAAGAACTGCAGGAATGTCCCTTATCAGTACCCTACTAGTCCTAATAGAAAGAATTACAGAGAGCTTAATAAACGTGTTAAACATCAGTTAGCTGCTGATAAAAATCTTTGGCTTGATTTCTTGACTAATAAAGCGGAGGAAGCAGTTAGACAACACAATCTCAGAGAGCTGTACCAGATAGTTAATGTTTTGTGTGGTAGAAAACGGACAGGCATACAAGGATTGAAGGATAAACAAGGTAAGGTTATAGAAGGGGAGGATTCTGTCATGGCTAGGTGGGCTGAGCATTTCAGTGATGTTCTAAACAATGTAGTTAGTTCTACTCCCATTGTTTGCAATGATGATAGATGGATTGGTGACTTTAATGTTGGCCCTATAACACAATATGAAGTTATTTTGGCTGTTTCTGAACTTAAACTACATAAATCCCCAGGGGTAGATGAAAGTATTACCGAAATGCTTAGAGCAGGGAATGTTTCGGTTACCACTTGGATGACTGAATTTCTGAATATCTTTTATGATAAAGGCATGGTTCCTAAGGATTTTACCAGAGCTATTGTTATCCCCTTTTCAAAAAAGGTGATCGCAGTTCTTGTTATAAATATAGGGGTATCAGCCTACTCTCTGTTTCAGGTAAAGTTCTTTCCATGATTGTGCTTAATAGAATGAAGAATCTGATTGGCAGGCAATTGCCTGATGAGCAATGTCGATTCAGAAGTGGTAGGGGATGTGTGGATCAGATATTTTCACTTAGGCAGATTATTGAGAAATGTTTAGAGTTTTAGAAACCTTTGGTTGCTAGCTTTGTTGATTTCAAAAAGGCTTTCGACTCTGTTGATCGTCATAATTTGTGGTTGATTGTGAGATCATATGGTATACCTGACAAGTTAGTTAACATAATTAAAGCTCTCTATAATAACACTGAGTCGTGTGTGAGAGTTGGAAAGGCTTGTAGCAATTGGTTTAGCATTACTTCTGCTGTTCGACAAGCGTGCATTTTGTCTCCTTTTCTCTTTTGCTTGGTTATTGATCATGTTATGAGAAATTCTCTTCAACGGAAAGATTTTGGCCTTACATGAACTGGAGATACGAAAATTTCTGATTTAGATTATGCTGATGATTAGCCCTTTTGGCAAATGATGTTGATGAGATGAACTCTTTCATTCGAGCTGTTGATGAGACTGGTAGTAGAGTAGGTTTGGTTATAAACAGAGAGAAAACTAAAGTGATGAAAATTGGTCAGGCAGTCTGTGATTCAGTTAATCTGAGTGGTTACAGTCTTGAGCAGGTGTCACAGTTTAATTATCTTGGGTGCTACATAACAGATTATGGTGATGTGCGGCATGAGATTAACAGACGAATAGGTATTGCTGCCGGGACTTTTGAGAATCTATGGAGAGTGTTGAGAAATAGGCGTATACACCTAAAGACTAAAATTAGACTGTATGATAGTTTGGTTCTTTCTAGGGTTAGTTATGTTAGTGAAACTTGGACACTTTGTAAACAAGATAACAGGAAACTAGATGCTTTTGATTCCAGATGCTTACGCACTATCTTGGGCATTAGGGGGTTCAACTTTGTAACTAATGATGAGGTTAGGAAAAGGAGTTTGCAACCTCCTTTAAGCAGCATATTGTGCTGAGAGAGATTCCGTTGGTTTGGCCATGTTGCCCGTATGAATAATTATAGATTGGCGAATAGGGTTATGAACAGTGTGCCTAAAGGCCTCAGAAAGAAGGGGAGACCTAGGATGCGGTGGACAGACAATGTCAAACAGGACTTTATTAAAATTGGTGTGCAGTGGCCAGATGCAGTAGATGTAGCTCAGGATATACTTGCTTGGAGAACTAAATTGCACGGTCTGGTTGGATCTCCGTAGCCCATGGCTGCTTGAGGATGTTGTTGATGATGATAATAGACTACCATACTCTGAATCAAAATTGCGAATTTGCCGTCACAATATTAGCTGGGTAAAACAGCCTCATATTGTGTTCAAGAAATCTGTGCATGGAATTGATTAATAATATTGATCTACATAATTTCTGTTTCTTATATCGCTTGAAATAATACCAAAGTTTCGTTTTATCACTTGGAATAACACCGTTGTTCAGTTTTATCATTTACCTACAGGAAAGTAGCTCTGCTTTAGTATGTCACTCTTTTATACCAAAACTCTGAAGAATGAAAAAATCTCGACTGAAACTCTGCAGACATTTTGTCGTACTCGCACTTCCATCTGTTTCTATCTCAAGCATCACTAGGGCTTTTGGAATCATTAAGCTAGCTTTTTTACTTTTTTACTTGTCTCGAATCTGGGCATGCTGTTACATAATTAAGATCATCGTTTGTCAGTTCATCCTAATACGCTGTTTTTTCGCTTATTATATTTTTTGTGCTCCTTCATTTCCTGAACATCTCCCCGGTTGATGATGTGAATTAATTTTGTACGATCTGAGATTGTTAAGCCTCTCTTAACTCCGTGTAGTTTTCTTCCTCTTCAAGTCATTTTATTTCTGGCAATTTTTGTACAAAACGTCTTCAATTATAATATAACCTAGAGCAATATTTATTCTTGATATCCCTGTTTCTCGCTGCAATATTTCTCTCTTGTTGTTGCGCTGTGTTTTTTCCTTCTCTAGAAGTTCATTAAGTTGCCTATGTTCTGTCTCCTTGATGAAACGTTCAATTAAGCTTCTTGATATTGACTAGAATATAAGAACGTTTTGATTTTCATTTCAAATTTGTAGCCTATTTTATGCTCGAATTTGCTACGGAAAATAATTTCACGGTGATCTTTTGCATCAAACAATTCTTGTAAAATGTTAGCAGCATCTTCTAGTCAAATGTTTCTCGCCCTTTTTTTTAGTAAAGTAGCCCTTAAAAAAACTTTCTTAAAATACCTTAAATTTTCAAACATGCAATCTTTTCAACCATTGCAACAAATTTGTTTAAACAATTCAATCGTAACTGGTTGTTTTTGGATGTAAAAAGTGCAATAATTTTAATTAAGCGCTGCAAAACTTAATACAAAAATTCAGACAGTTGAGCCCTCGTACCCTCCAGCTGCTCTTGCATACCCCACAGGATACGTTTACCTTCTGTTGAGAAATACTGTTCTACTGCATTTTACGAACATGTTAACGGTATTTATTCTATTTTTGAATAATGATGGGCGTTATCATTTCACTAACTCCAGTGGGATAAAACTGTTAAGGAATATTTATTTTTGTTATTTAAGAAATACAATATCTTGTTTGATCCTTTTCTCTAATGCTGAATTGAAATAATAATTGGCGAAGGAAATGTGTTTTTATTACGCAGACGACGTTACTGTGGTTCAGTATAATTTCCATTGTTATCAAGAATATTTAAAGGAAGCAGAATCTCTTCTATTTTATTTATCAATTTTCTTTATGATAATTTTCTTTTCCATTTAATAATTGCAATATAAATGATCCTGCATACATGTATATTTATTTTTAGGTGTGTTTACACTATAATTTTAGTTTTACGCAATCAATGTAATGTAAAAAGTAATTCATAATATTGAGAAAATGCGATTAATAAACCTACGTAATTTGAATTTCAGTTCAAACGTGTGTAAAATGTCACGTGATATAAATTTTTATACAATATTTTAAATCGATACAGAGTACCGTTAGTTGAAAATACGACATGTTACTTAACATCTATGATTTCATTTCGGATATTATATATTTCACATAAAATTTGTTATTTGACTCTTTTGTAATACAAAAACGCATTGTAAGATTTTGTGAGGTCGTAATGGTTGTGAAGAGTTCGTCAAAAAGATGATAAGTAATTTCTAGCACGTTTCAGTAAAATAACCTTTTTAAGAAATCAATGGACTGTGAATCCTAATTACTATTGTCATAACATGAAACTGTATCAAATAAAGTGGTTACTGAGTGTATATATATATAATAGAAGAAATTGTTGATGTTTCGGAGACGTTGCAATGCACAGTCAAGTCAGGATTACGATTCCATTTTTACTGCGTGGTTATAGAAGAAAAAACTTCGGAAAAATGACTATTGAAAATACGAATTGATGAAAACGCAATAAATGTAAAACAGATGTGGTAGGAAAAGGGAAAACATGTGACAGTGAAATATATCATGTTAGCGAATTTCATACACACACATTACTAGATTGTGAGGAAAAGGTTTTTATTACGGTAGTAATTAAGCATGTCAGTGAAATGGGGGACCTGAGTTGCGAATTCCGGATGAGGCAACCCACAAGAGAAGCATTTATCTCCAAATTACCATTTTTCATAAGCAATCACGATGTGGAAAGATTCTGCAATTATACGGCGAAACAATAAATATAGAAGACGAAATGCACTCAGTGGAAGATTTGAAAGATATCAAAACTGCAACTAGGGTATAGTAAATTAAAATGACCCTGGAAATATCTAATTATCTAAATATCTGTCCTTACACTGACATTATTGAACCCGCGTATATAATAAACGCTGCCTCAAACCAAGTAATTTTATTGCAAAACGCCCTCTTAACGAAAAACAAAAAAAAAATAGTCAACTAAACATCTGAGCCTGCATTATTCTCAGAAATTATTGAAAAATATCTAGCACAAGAAATTAACGATTCCCAAAGAAAGTGAAATATCATTAACTCATCAAGAAAAAAGCTACAATCCGAGAAACAACTTTGGCTAGAAGCTGTAAAACTTAATCATGCTTCCACCCCAATCCTAAACTAGCAAACCGTAGAGCAGGAAAAACCGAAAGAAAAAAGAAACAAAGTCGCGAAAAAAAAAAGTCCCTAAGAAATAGCAAATCACGAAAGTGAAGATCTACAATCAGACCTGGAAATACTAAACAGACTTATCCGATGATGAAGAAGAAACAGATAAAAAACAGGAAAATAACAGATAATACTAGCAAAAAAAGAAAAATCTGGTCTAAAAAAAGAAGCTGAAGAAACCACTCACAAAATATTAGAATACTTCTTCAACTCCACGGAGCAAGAAAGGCTTCAACTTCTACATCGACAAATTCAGCAAACGTTTAATTTAAAATAGCAAATTAGGAAGTACTACGCTGAATTATACAAGAAAATACTAGATATCCATTATAAAGAGGGACCTTCACATAATTGCTCAAACTGGATAGGAAACTCTTATTTCGAGAAAAAAAAAAGGACTTTGAAAACTTTGCAATATTGGTTCCTTCGGGAAGCAGCCCAATGGTGCAACATACAATAGTCTACATAGCGCTCTGTGAGGTCAGGAACTTCCGGCACTTGATCCTTCCAAGATTGATCCGTCTTCTCTATACGATTCTCGCTCGGCTTTTATGTGATTCTGCAAAATTTGCATTCTTTCTGAATTCCCTAAATCCTCATTATCAAATTCTTTAAGTGGGCACCTTAATTTATCAACTAATAGGTTTGTTGACAGTATTACTGTCAGATATAATCCCGTGGTCCCAACAGAAGATTGCTTACATATTCTGTGTACATTAAAACACACTGAACTGGGCTTTGATGGGAGACTTTCATCTGTCTCCTAACAAGTTGCCCAGTGATACTCTTCTCTTATCCATATCTGAGCCTTATTTTTCTTGTGACCTGGTCGTTTAGCACATTATGTGAAGAAAAATGCTTAGAGGTAAAATAACACAACTCTGTATCACTTTTACAGATTCACTAATTCATTTGGTCGCATATGGTTAATAAACTCAACTTTGTATAGTGATCAAATTAGGATAGATATATTGAAGAACAGATAAGCCTTATAAACTGGAGAAAACTATTCTAAATAATGCAGTATTTAAAAAGTTTGCTTCAGTTTACAAAGCTTATTTTTAGAACATTCAAAATAGCAATACTATAGCACATTATAACATATTTTGAAAACAAATATTAATTATATTAAGTTCATTTCATAACAATGATGGATGCTTCAAAAGGGTTGACTCCGGTACAGCGATAATTACTCTTGACTCTGAAGTCGTTGCTACAACATTGCGAGGAGTTCATAGTTCGGCGATTCTGTTTACTATCTCTGGCAACGACGGCTTGATTTGTCAAGCGTAATAGATGGAATTTCCCAATTTAATTGAATATATTTAAACTGCTTCCATAACGAGCTCTTTGTTAACGAGCAGCATACTCTAATCCACCAAAGGGCCGACTATGTCAGCAGAGAGAAATTTGTCTTTTTAAGATTCTCTGTGGCGTCTGCTAAATAAGGCATATCGAGTTAATGAGGAATGGACTATTTGTGTCAATGCAGCATTTTTCTCTTATTTCGAAATGTGACTCTTCTTTGCTATTTAAAAAATAAATTAAATGCTTATTTTTGTTCCATTTTATTACATTTCATTTCATTCAAGTTTTTTTAATTCTTTCACGTTTATGACTCATGGTGTTATTGATAGCTCTAGCTTACCCATACACGTCAATCACAATCCGAAACTATAAGCCTTTCAGATTGTGAACCATACATCCAATATAGTATATGTAGACGATTCTGAGTAATTGACTGAAGTTGACGGCTGACTGACTGAGAGACTAATAGATTCACGCTAATTCTATGATGCAGAAATTGTAGAGTTCTGAAAATGTGTACCTAGAAGTCATCCGGGTCGTAGATTTCAGAACCAAATCCGAAATTGGACCTGCGATGTGTCCTTCAGGGTCTAATGGAGGTCACGAAGAGATCAAACCACGATCTACCAATGCTAGAAACGTGAAAATTGTGGTCTGGGAGATTTTTGTGTTTTGGATTGAAGAGAATTTAGATCTCTCAGTGCCAAAAATGCACTTATATATCTAAATTGGCTTCTGGGGATATTTTGAGTTGTAGGTCTCAAAAATTTGTTGCAAAATTTGGGATGTGATGGGTCATTCGAGGTCAAAGTCAAATATACATCAGACTGTATAAGAGGGCTAAATATTATTTCCCAGATATATTTTGAGTTATAGATTTCAGAAATTATGCCACAGTTTGGATGCGATGGGTCTTTCAAGGTCAAATGTTAAATTCGGTATACCGGTGCTGGAGAGCTAAAAATTGGTGAGCAGGGCTATTTTAGGCAGTAGAACTCAGAAATAAGATGAATATTCAGATTCGGTGTCGCATTCAAGGTCAAATAGGGGTCGGTGTGACGGGTTAGAAAGCAGGAGACGGCTAAAGTACCAATTGATTTTTAATCGATATATATAATACGATTGTGAGTGATTGATGTCTGACTGAGTGGCAGGTGATAACGTTAACTCTTTGATGCAGAAATGGTAGAGCTGAGAAAATATGGACTTAGGGATATTTCGCGTCGTAAATCTCGGTAAAAATCCGAAATATGATTTCCGACTTGTCCTTCAAGGTCAAACAAAGGACAAGTAGATGTCTAAACCATGAACTACGAGTGTTAGAAAAGTGTAAAAATAGGTGTCTTGGGTTGTTTCGGATTGTAGGTGTTGGAAACGTACGGAATTTGGCAACCGGAGGGTCCTTCGAAGTTTAAAAGTCAAATTTAGATATATCAGTGCTAGAGAGCTAATAATTAGTGGTTAGGAGCTAATAATTAGTCTTGTGTCGTGCCTGGGTTGGTGTTAGAAAAATTGGTGCCTGGGTCGTAGATCTCAGAAATTATTTCTAATTTCGGATGTGATAGGTTCGTCATGGTAAAAGGTCAAATTTCGATGTACTAGTGCTGCAGATCTAAAGATTGGTGAATAAGACTATTTCTGGCTTACAACTCAGAACTGTGAGGAACTTTGAGATTCGGTGTCACATTCGAGGTCAAATAGATGTGGAGTGACGTGCTAGAAATCAAGAGGTGTCGAAGTCATCGCTTGATTTCAAATACATACATAATCTCCAAGCAGCCAAGAGCTAATTAGGTCCAAACAGACTATGCATTTTAGTTCATGGACGAGTTTGTGTGTGTATGGGGGAGCTTTTCCAAGTTAGATATAAACAGAAACTGAAAGTATGAAAATATCATTCCCACCTGTCGTGTTAAATAGGCCTGAAAATAGAAGACCACCTATCACCTCGATATGAGCTGCTCGTTTTCAAATAGAATGAAATTTTTTCATTTAGTGATTTTTGCATCCTTTGGAGGTGGGGGCTAAGTGGATCATGCCCCCCACTTTCAGAATGCGAGTAAGGGTAAAAGAGGCAAAAAAAATGTTAAATATATTTATATTTCGTGCAGTTTTCAATATTTTTTTTTAAAAAAACTCGTAAAACAGAGGGGGAAATATTTTCTGGAATTGGAAATCAAGTGTTTTTCCCCCGATTACATTTTTTGGCCAAATTATGTTTGTTCTCGATCCGGATATATCTCCGATATCGATCCGGATATGTTTGTTCTTGATTTTTTTCTCGATCCGGGCCTGATTCGAACTAATGGATGATTCGAAAAAATGTAAAGACTAATATTTTGTTAATACTTATATATATATACAAATTAACGCTAATACTTATACAGAACAAAGAAAATTTATCTCTTGAAATGAAAGAGTTGCATATTCTGTGAGAAAAAGGGGCAAAGTTTTACTGTCAATGTAATATCCTTTCACAAAGAATACCAACGGAATTTCATGTTTTTATCATCAATTGATTGTTTGTAAAATTTTCTTCAAGTTCCGCATTTACGTTCCTCTAACGATGAAGAGTAAAACTACCTGAGGGTTTGAAAACCGTGAATCATAAGGGAATGCTATTCGTTATATTTCATCGCCTATCCATATAAAAAAGAAATGTAATTTTATTTCTTAAAACAAAAATATGGAATGCATACAGATACAATAAAGTGAAAACTACAGCTCTGTTTTTCGAAAACCAGTTAAATATAAACTTCCTTCTGTTAATCCTCAATTTCCCAATATTTTTCCGTTTTGCTGCAAGGTGTTTTCAGTTTTTCTTACTTATCAATTTCAATTTTTTATTAGACGGAAAAATAAAGCATCAGGTATTATTATAACTTTTAAGTTACTAAGTTCACTGAGGAACAACAGAAAATTACAAGAAATGAAAGGGAAAAAAAATAAAACATTACCTCAAAGTCACATTAGACAACAGAACGTTAAGCGCAATGCTAACCCCTAAAGTGTTTTTTTAAATATATTTTACAACATTACTAATTGATGATTAAATTTATTAATATACTGCACTTTTTAGCAAAATGGTTTTGGGAGACGAGGGGAAGTTTCTAATTATGATTAATACATTTTACCCATTATTTATTTCATTAAATAAATATTCCTAATTTATCAGGGGAAAAAGTTTTTTTAAAGGCATTTTATGGCCCAATTAAATGAAAATCATGTGAGTTTAGGTTTTAAACAACAGTCATACACTAACACAGTAAACTGCTTAAAAGCAGCAGCTGTTCTAATACAACTCAAAAATTGCGTTTTTCCTTTCCATTACATTTTCTGCATTTATATTTTAGATTTACGAGATAAAAAGCGGGAATATTTATATCTCTCCATACAACACTGAACGCTTGCAGTGAGGAGACCCGTTTGCCTAACAACCACACTGGATATATTAAAATTAAGATTTAATTTAATGTTTATTCGATATTACCGGACTTTCCTTTATTGAATTTTCGCAAACAAAGTCAAATATAATCGCAATTTTGACTTAAAATTAATAGTTAGACTAACCTCTCTCTCAAAAAAAAGGTAGATTATTGTTGTCAATGGAATATCTCTTAAAAACTACCACTAATTTTTCAAACTACTATTCAAGATAAATTATTTATGAAACTGGATAACAGCTCTGCTGTTTTATCATTTTAGTGATCAGTAAAGGTCAATCAATATATAATAAAACTACTAAGTATTTGAAATATGCGAATTATAATAGTCATTCGTACCAATCAAACTAGAAGAGAGTTTTCTAATTATCATTTTTCATTGTTTCCAGTGGATACTTCATGACGTTCACATTCCACCAACAAAATTTCATATTTCTATCATTAATACATCATTGCAATATTCACTTGAAATTTTGGAATTTTCAATTTTTTTTACCGTTAGACGGGCGCAATTACAGTGTTCAAAAGAATCCGAAAGTGCGAATCGTAATATTTTATCAATTCCTATGTAACCCTAAAAAGAATTTTTTTTTTATCTCTAAATACGAAGAATTAATCAACTAAACCAAAATATTGTCTTTTCCCACCCATCCTTGATCTAAGGGAACAATTCGTTGTTTGCAATAACATCGTGGCGTTTTCATTCCAGCACCAAAATTTAAAATTTCTAGTTTTAATATGTTGTTTGCAATATTTGTTTGAAATTTTGGAATTTGAAAAAAAATTCCACCGTTAGAGGGCGCAATTATAGTTTTCGAAAGATTTCAAAAGTTTCGAAACATAATAGTTTATCAATTCCTATCTAACCGAAAAAGAATTTTTCATTTATCTCTGAAACAAACAATTATCTGCTAAAATTAAAATGGTGTGTTTCCCACCTATTCTGGGTCTAAGGGGTCAACTCATTGTTGGCAATGGAAACTTCATGATCTTCACATTCCACCACCAAATTTTCAAATTTCTAGCATAGATACATCGTTATCAATATTCATATGAAATTTTGGAATTTTCGAAAATTTCCACCGCTAGAGGGCATAATTATAGCTTTATAGAGATTCGAAAAGTGCTTATCGTAATATTTCATCAATTCCTATCCAACACAAAAATAATTTTTTATTTCTCTCTGTAAACAAAAAAATAGATGTCTACAGAGAGATAGACATACAGACGACAAAGCGAAACTAATATCTCGTTTTCTTTGAAAACGAGATAAAAAAAATAGAGATTGGAATATTTTACCATGAACAAAGAAATAATATATTTCTTTTCTCTCCTATGCACTGAGATCTGCACTTTAAATGATTATTTGATTTTCCATTATTTAGTAGTTTTTCCCTAACAGAAAAAACTAATCTTTCTATATTTTTGCTGCTGCTGATTTAAATGCCAAATACATTTCGCAGTCTGAAAGAGTTAAACATTTTCATCATACTTGAAGTCGAATTTTTTTTATTTGAAAAAAACTAAGTAATGTAAAAATAAATTTGGTACCAATTAACCAGACAATTTAAAATTATCGTAAGGACAAGAAATCCTCAAAATTAGCTTAATGTAAATCTCGATTTGGAAAACAGTGAGAGTAAAAGATATTTTTAAAATTCAATGTTCTTTCATCCGCTAAAATAAGTTTTTTTATGAATATTAAAGTAGCAAACAACTTATATCATTTGAATATTTCCGAAATTAGAATTCTATTTCATGAACAGAGCAAATATCTGATTAAAAAATATAGTTTTGGTGTAACAGAAAAAGAGCATCGTACATTAAAAATATTCTCTATTATCCCTTATCTAAAATCAAAGCATTAAATATATTTAATTAGGATCGATATTCTTTCATTGCACATTTTTGCATAAGGAGATTCATAATTTTCCCGTTAATAACCAGTTCAAAGCATTATTTTTATTTTTTTTAATTAATAACGTTATGCTAATCACTGAGAACAGGAACGGGTCGGCTCAGTTGATCATCAGGCTCGTAATCTGTAATTCCCAGGTTCGAGTCACATCGGTGCCAGCGTTGATCAATCCATAGAAGGGGATTAAAAACCGTCACCCTGTGTGGAGGAAAGTCAAAATCTGGGCATGCTAAACACATATAGGATGACCTTGACGGTACGTGTCCATCTGTCTATTAGCAAATGTCCAGAGGGTCCCCCTCCCCAACCATCTTGGGATCTTTGTGAAATGGCCATTTAACTCATTGTGTGCAAAAGAGTACCGCTCAGAGGTAAAACTACCTAACTCAACACTGAAATCCTGCAGCTTTCAATAGATAATGCCTGGATAAGTGCATTGCCATAGCTGCTATTTAACCGCTCAGAGGTAAAACTACCTAACTCAACACTGAAATCCTGCAGCTTTCAATAGATAATGCCTGGATAAGTGCATTGCCATAGCTGCTATTTCTGACACTGCATAACAAATAACTTAAGGGAAGCGTAATGCTCTTTAGGACAGCAGTGTCCACCAACTTTCCTATTAAGATTTGTATAGGTTATTATGAGAGTTTTCAATGGTCATATTACATCAGTATCCGCATGCAGGTTGCGTTATTACCTCTGAACGGAGCTTTTTTTTTTCACACAATGGGCAAGTCACAAGGACCCCGAAGGCTCAAAGAAGTCTGAGGGAGGGGACCCAATGGAACAGTTGTTCGGAGACAAATGGTAGCCTCCCGTCAAGACCATTCAGCGTGTTCTTTAACGTGCACAGGGTATGTCTCTCCCGCACCCTGCGGATAGGATTTTAAGGGTACCTTCACATTTGCCGTTCGCCACTTCGCAAGCGCACTGTGACGTCACTCGCAGCTACTCGCCGCTGCTCCGCAAAAACTGGTGTAGCCTTCACACTTAAACGCGCTGTCTGCAACAAAAAACTAAGCTCATTGGTGGTTGCTGCAAATAACCTGGAACGAGTGCTTTGTTGTCTCTGCGAGATATATCGCGCTTTCTGACATTTCTTTCGCTATACAGTAAATATTATGTCGAGCAAAAAATAATTACTCTTCCGTAAACGGTTAATATCACTTGCCTTGGCTAATCATAGGCGTAGTAATAAAAAAAATATCGCACTAAATAGGTCGCAAGATTTTTATCGTAGGAATAGATTAGGCGATATTCACAATTTAATCCTTAACATTCAAGAGGCTGACACTGTTACAAAAATCTTTTTGTGTATGACACCTGTCGAATTTAAGGAGTTTTTTTGTTGTTTTTTATCTAAAGAGGTTTTGTCGATTTAGAACAAAGGACAAGAAATTGTGGAAATCAATTTCTGCAATTGAAAGATTGTGGCTAACAAATAAGGCAAGATGCATTTAGAATTGTTCTTAACTCGTTTTCCAAAAAAGCTAATGTTTTTACTTTGTGGTCTGTCTGTAGATGGTCAACTGTTTTTCTTTGTAGAGGTTAATTAAAAATTCCTTTTGGGTTTGACAAGACGATGAACTATTACGATGGTTCGCACTTTTTCAAATCTCCCGAAAGTTTTAATGGCGCGCTCTAATAAACGATGGAAATTTTTGAAAACTGCAAAAATTCAAATGAATATGAATATAGGCTGGAACTTTTGTTGGTGGAATATGAATGCCATGAGGTTTGCATTAATAACAATGAGTTGATTATAGGGGGGGGGGATTTTTGATTTAAAAGATAATTGGAAAAAAATGTTCGACAATTACTGATGAAATATTATGATTCACGTTTTCAAATCCTCAAGTAGTTTTTTATGTTGTTTAGACAAGGTTAAATCTTAAAAATGCGAAACTTTAAATGAATATTGCAAGCGACCTCTTTATGTAGAAATTCGAAATTTCATCTGTAGAGTGTCAAGAGATATTTCACTAGCAACAACGACTGACAACTTCTTTTGAAATAAACAATCCGTGAGATTGTTTAGAAAAAATAATTGAAGGGTTAAGATCAAATAAGAACAATGTTCCATTTTCATAAAATTATTATCTAGCACTTTCTCCTCCATATTATTTTTAATGGGATTTTAAATAGAATTACTGTAATATAATTAGGTACATTATTTTCTTTTAAATGTTTTCTAAAGGTTCACACCAATCCAAGTCCTAATGTGTTGCATATTATTTGTTACACTAAAAATTAATGTCTTGGCAGGATGGGAATCATAGGCATAAAAAGGGGGTGGCTCAGTCGGTAGCGCGCCAGGCTCGTAATCTGTAGTTCCCAGGTTCGAGACCCAGCTGGGTCAGCGTTGAGATTTATCTCTGTAAAATTCCCTGCCCTGCCCACAGTCAGTAGGGGACACCGATGGGCTTGGAAAGGCCCTCGTCCGTCGGATGGGACGTTAAGACGTGGTCCGCGTGTGCGGGAGAGCCATACCCTGTGCATGTTAAAGAATACCCTGGATAGCTTTGACGGGAGGCTACCATCTATCTCCCAACAGCTGTTCCAGTCGGTCCCCTCCCCCAACCTTCTCTGAGCCTTCGGGGTCCATGTGACCTGGCCATTTAATCTATGGTGTGCAAAAAAGTGCCGCTCAGAAGTAAAACAAACCAACAGCATAGACATATACACGTAATGCAGTACATAATTATTTGGACCATCTCAACTTTCCAATTCCTTAAATATTTATAAATCCATTTCAAGTTTCAGATATTAAGCATAGGTAATCAGAGAACAATACTGCTTACATTAGAATTAGCAGTAATTTAATAATGCACGATAATACATTAAAATCATCATACAAAAACATTATTCATATACGATATTATTCAACGCGTTGTCTTCAGTTTCGTTCCTTTGTATAAATAATCAATCACCTTAATCATCAAGTGGAACAGCTAAAGTTAAAAATTTCCCTTTATACTCGGCAGCGTGGTTAAAAGGGAAGGAGGGAGAATCGCCCAAAATGTTATGCATTTTAAATTTTATATGCAATATTGCAATTTTAGCTACTCCTAGAAAAAATCTTACTCCCAAACATGTTTTCAAAATTATATGTGCGGTTACAAGAGAAAAACTCGCTTAATGTTAAATATTTATATACGCAGATATTCCGTTAGTGAAATATCTCCAAATGCTCACTATCAACTTTCGCCCGGCTATTTTTCTCTGAACGGCAGTTTTATTTTCACACAATTGACTAAATGAGGAAGGGAACCCACTGGACAACAGTTAGGAGAAAGGTGATAGCCTCCCGTTTACGCCATCGAGTTTTCTTTGATATTCACAGGATATAGCTCTCTGTGAAGAGACCCAGGCTTAGCGTCCTATTCGACGGACAGCATATTTTCCAAGTCTATAGATAGACACACTCTGCCTCACCGAGGGCAGAGTGTGTGTGTGTGGGGGGGGGGGGAGGTTAGCGGATATAAATCTCAAAGCAGGCATAGTTGGGACTCAAACCTAGTAACTGCAGGGTACTATTCTGACACGCTACCGACTGAGTCAACCCCTAAAATTGAGTTTGATACTTCTCATTAAAATATACGTAATTTAAGGATATAGATAATTTAATTGTGTTTAAAACCATAAGTCAATGACAATTTTAATAACGTATATTTCTAGTTTCATAATATTCAGAGTGTGAGTTCCTTTTTATTGTCACTACATGGCTTAATTTAGACTTAAATAGGTACGTATATGTAATCAGCACTGAAAGCCATATCTAACTTCCGACGATGATAGGTGGTCTGCGTCACATCGGTCATCTAACTTATATGAAGTTAGGCATTCCCATCTCCTCTCGATAGGGCAGTCTGCGCGACGAATTAACACCACCTTCCGCAATTTAGTAGACAGCCGTGGTCTGTTAAACTTCGTCTGGGCGTTTTACTCTTATAATTGTGTCATGAGACTGTACAGAATAATGAGATTTACAGTCTGAAATCGTGATCATACGAGCCGATTGAAACAATTACGGACTCGACCTCGTAATGTATAATCTCTACCTTTTCAATTAATTTCGATTCGGATTCTATTAAGTGTTTAGGAGTTAAAGCTTTCGAAAACGGAATTTGTAGTAGAATGCTGAGAACTTTCAGTTTTAACAGCATATTATGAAGGGGCACTGAAGTTTAGAAAAGAGTAAATTCTTCTCCATGCTGCAGAAACTATTGTATATTATTTAAATCTGATGAATGCAGTAATACAGGTAATTTATAGGTTATTTCCTATTATTTGGACTAGATTTAAGCAGAACGTTTTGAAGATTGTGCATATTTTTGGGGGCAAAGAATATTTTGGTTTTAAAGCGTAATATAAATATTTATCACCTTTCATAAATAAAAATAAATAAATACCCCCTCAAGCAGCTGCTTGCCACAGAGGTCTGACAGGAGCCTGTCAGTTTATATGCCACAGTAGAAGGTCTGAGAGGATGGCAGGACCTCAGCAGGAAAACGACACAAACAGCCATGCCTTACCTGGGGCTCGAACCCAGGTCCCGTAGATCAGTAGCCAAGCGCGCTAACCACTCGGCCACGGGACGGCCTCCTTTCATAGAAATATAAATATATATTTTTTCCTATCTGAATATTAAAAGGGATAAAATTATTTTTTCTACATGATTTAAAACTTTTAGGTGCTAATGTCGAATTTTGTTTTGATTTCATTTGAAATTTTCAGAGTGCTTTAAATACCCAATATTAAACTTAATACCTGATACCTAATGTCGGATTTTGCTTTGGTTTGACTAAACGAATTATTTAATTGGAGGGAGATGTGAACGCACCACTTACTTGCTGGAGAATAAGTGGAATGTGATCTTTGCAAAGAATTGCCACTCTGCGAAGCCCAATCATAAGTAAGTATTTGTCGTTTGCATTATATTAGGGCGTCACCTGTTTTTTCAGTATAAAATATATTGTAGATTTCTTCTTAATAACATTATCAAATTCAGTTGATCTTCCTTGTAGCTTATGCCAGAAGATCTCAGTTTGTGGGTCGCATGCAGCTTGGATAGCGATGCAAAGCTCTGAAGAACATAATGGAATCATTAGCTTTAATAATGTAGGGTCCTGTACTATAAGGGACCACAAATATTATCTATGATTCTAGGGGATAACATCATCAGAAAGTTTGAAACCTCTGGGTTCTGTGAAGGAACAGACATCTTATGGAACAGATTTAAATTTTGACAATGTGTCAGTTAAAGCTCATTCTTCCGAAAATTTCTCATTTGGCTAATGTGACGTATTGTTCACGGAAAATTTTCAAAAATAAATAAATAAATCATTTTCATTAAACCGTGGAATAAAATCTCAGAAACGTTTTCTGTAATTATCATTAATCTTGTTATAATCAACGCCCAGGTAGCTCATCACTAGAGGTGAAGTGATAGCAGGTCTGCGGGAAGAATGGGCCTTTGATCATAATAAAGTCAAATGGTGATTCCTGAGCAATTTTCTAAAATTTCAATTCACGGTTTAAAGAAAAACATTTTTTTTTATTTTCCATGAAAATAAGTCAAATTAGTCAAGTGACAAATATCAGAGTATTAAAGCTTTTTTAAAGTTGAAAAGTACTCCATAACAAAATGTCAAATAACAATATTTGTTGTTATGTCAAGTTTTGAAAGCCTACATAATATATTACAAGCAACAAAATCTCGAAAGCTGGATTCACAAGCATTCAATGATCGCGTTCGGTGGCCTGTGTGTTGGTTCTTGAAAGCAACATGGAGAAAATCAGTCGCTGCAACCCAAAAAAATCACTTCCCTGCGGAGGATTTCGACGAAGATGCACTACCCAAACAAATGGCATTACGATGAGAGAGGAAAGTATTCGGGACAGGTTCGGTAAAAGATGTTTCCCGGATGGAAAGCCAACGAAGCGGTAAGAACGGTGTTTTGAGGCAGAAGTATCTCTTTTGCGTTCACCTGTTAAATCAAGCTGGGAATGATCTGTTGAATTCCATTTATAGAGAATAGAGATGTGAAGCTCCGAAGATAGGTTCCTTCCATTCCTATAAATATAGAAAGTGAACAGGATTTAAAAGTCGAAAATCTACCAGACATGGCAGCAAACTTTGTCTCAATGACGTTTCAAAGAGAAAACCCACTTCACATAAGAATCTATAATTTAGCAAAGGGAATTTTTTCTTTCTAGAGAAGGAATGAGCAACTCCTATTTCAAAGAATCTTCACTCACGACATCTGACGGCGGTATTATGCATGAATGTGACCAGGTAGCGCATACAGGAAAAGAAACATTTCAAAATTATCTTCATATATATTGTAATTAAAAGACAAATATAATGCAACACTATGATATTTAAGTATTCACAGTACTCTAATTCAATATTTGTTTATTCCACTACCTTCACCTTTTTCCAATAGGATTATGGCTATGCTATTTTAGCATGCTCTCCTCCCTTCATGCCTATTTACCTTACCTTATATTGGTTTATCGTAGTACGCAACACCTTATAAACATCATAATATGGGTGTCACATAGTATGCAAAACCCGGTATAACACCATAATAAGGGTGTTTGCAGAACCCTTATTATGGTTTATACCCCAACACCCTATACATATCATAAGTTGCTATAAGGAAAGACAGGTAGACATGAAGGTAGGAGAGCCAGGCAAAATAGCATGGGCATAATCTTGTTAAAAACGGTGAAGATTGCGGAATAAACGAATAATTTGATACTAACACAGAATTGCGATGCTAATGCTTTTTCTGCAGAGAAAGGAGCTGTTAATGGCTGATCTATGAAGCATCATATTCATTCCATACCATGTATCAAAATGATATCCTTATGGCTATTCTTGTCACCTTAAGCCTGTTTTCAGGATACTTCACATCTCCCTTATTAATAATAGATTTTTAATTCACCAAGGAGTATAAGGTATTTTATATTCAGTAGAAAAGAACACACCGTCTTATACACCGAATGGACAAATTATCATATACACCTCGATAACAATATGCAAAGTGGAAATATCGCGTCCAGTCACGTTAGACGTTGAAACTGACAATGCCTATAAATAGAGCAGGTCTCTACACATTGGAAACCAGTCACGGAAATGTAATCATGTGTAAAGGCAGCGATATAAGTGAATTTAACCATGGACAGATAGTAAGTGCGGGAAAGACAGTTGTTCAATCAGCACAACTGCTGAACTGTTGGGATTTCCACATCAGCCCGTTGCACGTGTATACCAAGACTATATGAAATATGACTATACTTCCAACCAGTGGGAGAAATGTTGATGTAAACGTGCAATTGACTCTCGAGGTGAGCGCAGACTGTCCCTCATCATTACAAGGAATAGCACGACTACTGTGGAGCAGATAACGTCGGAAATGAATGAGGGGGCATCAGCAAGCTTATGCACAAAGACTATGCGTCGTACCATGGAAAAATAGGTTATGGTAGTAGACGTCTCACATCGTATCCCCTTGTTGACTGTAAGACATCGAAAGATTAGACTGCAGTTTACAAAGGCCTATCACCACTGGAATACGGAAGACTAGAAATATGCCACCTGGTCTAACGAATCACGGTTTCAACTCTTTTACGCTTATGGGAGGTTGGATGTGTGGCGTAAACCGCATGAAGCGATGAATCCAGCTTACTAATTTGGGGTCATACAGGCAGGTGGAGGCGGTATAACAGTTTGGTGTGCGTTTACAAGGGCTTCCTTAGGGCCCCTCGTACCCGTTGAGACCTCTGTCACCGGCATAAAGTATTTGAACATATTCGCCCACCATTTACAACCGTTCATAACGATTCTTTTTCCGCACCATGACACCATCTTTCAACAGGACAACACCACGCCGCATACTTCTCAAGTGGCGACCAGTTGGCTCCAGGAGCATTCAAGTGAGTTTCGTGTGAGTCAAGTGAGGGATCAAAGTGAGGAAAAAAAAAATCTTTCCAGGAGCATTCAAGTGAGTTTAGCACACTCGAATGACCCCCTGAATCGCCGGACCTCAACTCCATTGAGAATTTGTGGGACGAATTGGAAAGACCTGTTCCAGCCTGCCAACCATCACCAGTAACTGTGGATGTTCTACCACCTCGCTTCATGGACGGTAATACCACCTCCGTGTTTTCAACCCCTCATTGAGTCCTTATTAAGACGCTTGGCTACTGTTGTCAGGGCAAGAGATAGAGCAACAGGTTATGAGGTAAATGTATATAATAATTTATCCATTCAATTTAGATTCATATCAACAGGATTAAAATTAAAAAAAAACCTAATACATTGTTTTGTAGGTAACATCGAAAAATCGGATTAAGGGTTACTTTTCACGTAAAATGTTTCAAAAATCTCTATAAGCAATGACGCCAAAACTCTCGTGGTAATCAAAAGTTCAATAAATTTTATGAAATGTATTGGGCTGTTTTATCTCTGAGAGGCACTTCTTTGCACACAATGGACTAAATGGCCAGGTCACAAGAAACCCGAGGGCTCAGAGAAGGCTGGGGAAAGGGAAGCAACTGAACAGCTCTTAAGAGACAGATGTCATTCTCACGTCAAGACCATCCAGGGCGATCTTTAATGTGCATAAGGTATGGCTATCCCGCACACAGGGCCAAGGCTTTATGTCCCATCCGACAGACGGCAGCCTTTACAAGACCATCGGTGTCCCCTATTGACCGAGGGCAGGGCGGGGATGTTTGGGGAGATAAATCTCAAACCTGACCCAGGTGGGACTCTAAACTGGAACTACAGATTACGAACCTGTCGCGCTACCGACTGAACACCCCCATTCCTTTCAATAACCTCGATGAAAACGCACAAACGCAGATTGCAGTACATATATTTGAGTTTATTTTTATATTTTACTTAATTAAAAAATCAATAAATGTAAATTACGCTAACCAAATATTGTTTACCAAATTTATAGTATTGCTAAATTATTAGTATTGTTATAAATCTATAGTTATTGCTGCTCCAGTTTTGTTGTCACACAGTCAATTGAGAAACATTGACTGCATTATTAAAGGGAGGACTTTTTATTAAAGATTTCCTACGATAATTACAAAAGCAGGGCTTGGCTTGGCTTGGCTCAGGTAGTGCTCGAGACTCGCAATTCGATATTTCCAGTTCGAGTCTCAATTCGTGGTAGCTTTAAAATTTATGTCCCGTAAATCCCCACTCCCTTTTCCTCAGTGGGAAAAGAGTCATCGTTTTTGCGTGGAACTATGGAAGACTGTCGGATTGAACTTTAAGTCTAGGGCGGCATCTCGTAATATGCAGATAAAGCCAAATTTCTCTTTCTGAACAGAGAAACTCTGGTACCCTTGGCCAGAAGATTCCACTCTTGAAGATTACAACCTAACACCTAAGCTTGTTGTTTGGAAAATCCTAGGTCTCGAACAAGATCATTTTGCTGAATCAGATGAGGCTCGTCTAACTTTTTAGGAGTGTATGTAGGATCAGGATCTGTATCTGCCTCAAAGTCTTCCTCTGATGAATGGGAATCCCTCTCCTTCCAGTTGGTTGGAGGTGTTAGTGTAGGAAGATCTCCATGAGGAACTGGCCTTATGGCTGAAGGCACATTTGGATATTGTAATTTGCTTTTGTTCTTTTTTGAAAAGCCCGACACTTTAGTTAAACAAAAATAGTAATCATGCAAGTGACTAGTTGGCTCACGCCAAACCATTGGAACTGCAAGGGGCATGTATTTTATCTTACCTTTCAACCATTCACCCAGGCCAACAAAGCATGAAATGCGGCACACATGTGGAGCCCATGTTTTAACCTAGGGCGCAGGAGAGACATAGTTATGCAAGTTGAAGAATAGGCTACATGGTCTTGATGGGAAACTCCCATCTATCTTTTATCCATTAGGTCACCTTACCAGATCTTTTATGAGTCCTGGAGTCTTTTGTCCAGGTCATCTATATATATTGCGTCCAAAAAAATGCAGCTCACAAACAAAACAACACAACATACAATCACTATAATGATTACAGCTCCTTTATAAGGTGAACAAATGAAATTATACTCATATAAAATCATTTCAATGGACGAAACTTATCGTGATTTATTCCACTCCTTTCAGAGGAAAGAATATCTTCTCTTAGGTTCTAACAATGTCTTCTAGAAGACAAGCTCTGAGCTAAGTATCTTCGTCTGACAAGTTCTGTTCATTATCTCTCACAAACAGTGCGTAGTTCCTCTTTAAATGTATGTCTATTTGCTATTTGCAGATCATTACATTACATATAAAAAAATAATAAGGTAAAAATGATAGCAAAAAGTGACTTTTTGTCAATGACATTATGTTCTTTTGCAAAAGGTTTGACTACCTCTCATAAATGATCATGTCTAACCGAGGTCTGAACATTTATTGCGACTGCCTTCATTGCTTGACTGACTCCAGATTAATAACTTATTTCTGCTACATTACATTCTAATGTCTCATCAGCTGTTCAGTGAAATGCTTATTAGTATCTTCCTCAAGTTATTTGTTTTTAATAAGGACGAGTAGCGCCGCATTACGTTCATACCTATTACACTACATATTTGTGGTGATAATTATTCAGTTGTAAAATATGTCATGCAAATAATGCTTCAAGCTATCACATAATCAAGTCATGCAATTTATTAGTTGATTTTAGCATGGATTATTAAACATCATTTGATTATTAGGAAAACACATTTTAGAACATTAAACAAATTCATATGAATCGGGAGCGAAAATCTCCATAGATATGAAGTATCTTAGTGGTCTGCATTTATTAAATGCAATATTTCTTTCAAGAGAGTCATATTAAACCAGTTTCGTTCTTTTCCTGTCTTAGGAGCACCGCTAAATTTGTTTCAGTTCCGTAGCATGCAAGATATTGTAACATTTTAATATAGATTTGAAATAATTTTATTTGTAAGGATCACATATCACCATCTGCAGCTCGAAATATATTATTGCAAAACTGCACAGAACAAAATGAATATAAAGTTCCTTTCAAAATCGAGATATTCTAATGACTTCAGAGTCTTAATCTATACTGATAGCCCGAAGCCGATATATAGTAATTTATTGAACAAGCCAAAATGAATGAGAAGATGAAGTTGTTCCGAAATTAAGTCCACGTTTTAATCATTGCTTTTAACTATGCCACAATTAGTCTATGATGAAATCAAACATAATTGCAATTTTTCTGGTTAACGAAGGTACTTGAATCCTTAAATGCACTCAGAGTCGCTTCTGACTAGCACTTGATTGGGAAAGCACTCCCAGTTACAGAAGCCTCTTCAAGCAGAAAACGGAAAGTTTTTATGAATAATTATAGTATATAAAGATTATCCTGTTTAAGTACAAGTGCGTAACTTGTGTGTTAAATTTTCTGCCTTATTCACTGCTGCAGGGTTTCTGCATGCTTGACGTTGTGTGAAGCAAGCAGGCTATCTCTATCTTGTTACCTTCTATAATAAATTTATCGTCCGAACACTCTTATGAGAGCTTTCGTCAGCTTAAAGGGGAATGTTTTAAAGCATCACCTGTGTTGAAATTTTGAAGCAAAGTTATCAAAGATCCTTCATCTGTTATGCTTGGAATGTTTAACGAATTTCTTATTTATCAGCACGATTTAGGATGGCGTATTCAGTAGTCAGTGTTGTCGGAAATATATATATATAGGTGTATATAATTTAATTATGTATTATTACTGCAAAGTGTTGCAAACACTTGAAAAATCTCTCAAGCGTTTTTGAAATCACTTTTCAATCCCTTTTCAAATAATGAAAGGAAATTTACTTCATGCATGAAACTAAACACGTTATGTCTGATTATGTATATACATTTATTTAAAACAGCATCAAACGTTCAAATAGGCAATTAATAAAAAAAAAACAAAGTCTTGGGAATTTTATATTTCATTGAACTGCCAAATATTAGTTATGCACCTGATAATATGACAATAAACTGTTTGGATAAAACTAGACGAAAAATTGAAACCTTTTATAATATTGGTCAAATAGGATGTTTTTAACTAATTTTGGGGTGCGGAATTCAAATATGGCTGTGAAAAATCTCCAGCACTTACAGTTTTTTTTTTAAATCACGGATTGATGTATTTCAAATTTTAATAATACGAATATCTGGGAAATGAAAATAAAGGTGACAATTTTATTAAATTGCAACTTAAAAACTCAGTAATTAATTACATGTTTACAGAGAAAAAAATTAGAAACATCACAGTTATAGACCACTGAATATAAAGTAACAAATGAAATAATATTGACAAGCAAAATAAGAGAACATGGGTAAGGATCTTTTATCTTTACAAGTTCATTTTTGTCTTTTATGTGCTGAGGTATCTTCCTTCTGCAAGAACTAGCAGTAGTCACCCATCATTGCTGGGGTCCATCTGCCTTGATATCTTTCCTGCATGGTTCGGATATCCTGGTGAAATCTTTCCCCTTGCTCATCACTGACAGCTCCTAAGTTCTTGGGAAAGAAGTCGAGATGCGAGTGCAAGAAATGGATCTTTTAAGACATTCGGCAGCCAACCCTTCACGTGCAAAAACCCTTTACCAGTTTTGTCCACAGCCTTTACAAAGTTTTTCATAAGCCCCACTTTGAGTAGTGGGAGCAGAACATCAGAGGGTCAACTAGAGGCTTATATCTCACATTGCCCTTTCCAGGAATAAAACATCTCTTTTTGAACAAATATCTTTTGGGCCGGTCTTTTGTTTTCTAGTGTTCCTCTCTGTCCATACTGTCCCACAAACACAGAATACAGCAAAATTTTATGAATCCTACTTGAAGCCTGAGAAAGAGAGATATGACTTTCAGGTCACCACATGTTGTCCATTTAAACTGCTCATATTTTATAACAGTTAATATTTTTCAAATGCTTTTATAAATTTCCTTCATTCCCACAGCGTGTATCACTGGAATTCTTGTTTGATTTCCTTTATGCAAAAGGACAGCTTTTAAGCTGAATTTTGACGAATCTATAAACAGACGCCATTCCGTAGGTTCGTGGGTTGTTCCAGTTTCTTTGAATCAGCCTTGAAATAGCTGTGCAGAAACACAAACCATCTTGCAACTCGTAATATGCAGATAAAGCCAAATTTCTCTTTCTGAACAGAGAAATCTGGTACCCTTGGCCAGAAGATTCCACTCTTGAAGACTTGAACCTAACACCTCAGCTTGTTGTTTGGAAAGTCCTAGGTCTCGAACAAGATCATTTAGTTCATTTTGCTGAATAAGATGAGGCTCGTCTAACTTTTAGTGGTGTATGTAGGATCAGGATCTGTATGTGCCTCAAAGTCTTCCTCTGATGAATGGGAATCCCTCTCCTTCCAGTTGGTTGGAGGTGTTAGTAAAGGAAGATCTTCTCCATGAGGAACTGGCCTTATGGCTGAAGGCACATTTCGATATTGTATTTTGCTTTTGTTCTTTTTTTGAAAAACCAGACACTAGTTAAACAAAAATAGCAATCATGCAAGTGACTCACTTCAAACCATTGGAACTGCAAAGGGCATGGATTATATCTTACCTTTCAAGCATTCAACCAGGCCAACAAAGCATGAAATGCAGCACACATATGGAGTCCATGTTTTGTCCTGATCAAACATGACATCCAAAATACAAGTTATAGGCTTTCATCACAATCTTTGATGAAGAATTACCCTATGATTTTAAAATATAACATACACACACATCATAAAACTTATCTGACATATTACCACATACGCGACGCTGCCTTTGTGCCATTTAAACGGCAAAATTCAATCTTCAATGTGAATTTTGGCGTTTAATGATTAGGTTACTGTTACATGTTTTCTCCCACTTGGCAATCAGTATTGCCAGTCACAAAAAGTAAAATATCTAATATCCTGCCAATTACCTGGAGGTATTGGTATAAGAAGATCTTAATAGGAGTCAAAATGACCAATAACATAAAAACGTGACGTGCTAGCCAATTTTTAAGACTAGATCTGAAATCAGCACCTGAAAAATAGTTATGGGCCGTTACAATTGTTCATGTTATAAAAACCTTGTAAACCAATGTAATTATTTGAGGTGGAGAGAATTAAGAAGAATGGAGGCTGGTCAAATCAGAAGTAGCTAGGTACTTCTAGATTAGCCAGTAGCTAGGTAGCAGAAGTATACACGGTTCATAGTATCATATTCAGACAGCGAACTAATTCCAAAACACTTACAGAGATCTAAATCAGTTGTCCGTAAATGTTTTAGCTGAAAGGACACATAACAAACTGAAATGGAAGAAAATATATAATCAATAAGAACTTAAAAATAAATAAATAAATACCCCATGAAGCAGCTACTTACCACTGAGGTGTGACAAGAGCCTGTAAGTTTACACGTCATACATAAGGTCTATGAGGATGTCGGGTCAACAGAAAAACAACACAAACTCTATGACTTAACAGGGTCTCGAACCCAGGTTCTTTTGATCAGTAGCCAAGCACGCTAACCACTCGGCCATGGGACGGGTAACGAAAAAAAAAAATGGAAAAAAAAACCTAAAATGAAACAAAAATAATATGATTTTGTTAATATTAATTATTTTAATGAGACTGCGCTTTGCTGAAGTTGGGTTTCTTGTCCTCTAAAGATTATTTTAATATTTTAAGGATTTATTTGTTTATTCTTTTTGTCATCTGTGGCTCGATGCCGTACAAAAATTGGTGGTTGACGTCATGTACCCTCACGGGCCGTAGTTTGTCCGTTCCGAGTCTAGATCTTTCGAAGGCCATCACTTTAATAATAATAAGAAAAGTCACTTTAATGCAAGATGAATCAATGTGACGTTGTTTGAAAAAATCATCTACTACCAAGGCCGTAGTAGCGAAGAGATGTAAAGATTTTATAGCATGTCAACTTGCGGCATCCACAGGAAGGGTTGTATCGAGGTACACTCTTTGGGCAAGCTTTCATGAGATGGATTTTTGTATGCCTCTGTGTACCCTCAAAGAGAGGAGTCCTGTTGAATCAGTGTCGACAATATCCCAATTTAAACAGGAGAAAGAACGGTGGTGGCTCGCTTAACTTAGGTTTTTGATTGGGATGATGCCTGATCTTCATTTGAACCGAATAGCTATTTTTAAAACTCATATTTAACAAAAAGTTTTCGAAAAAAACAAGTAAACTCAAAAAGGTGTTGTTGAAATTTCTACTTTAATTTATTATTTTGCCCCTCCACTGCAATAACTACCTATATATATGCATTTTTCATCTCGTCTCTACTGGTATTTAAAAAAACTTTTCGTGAAAATTATGTGAAACATATAGTTTAATATTTTTGACTCCGTTACGATTATATATTTATTATTTTAAGCTGAATTACTCATTGTTAATTACCACTTGAAACGTTGTCTATTTTGATTATACGAAGGGTATTCAAAAGGTTCTTGACTTGCTTCTTAGAATATAAATCATTGCAGTTACCTAAACAAAACGTTTAATGTCTTTAAAAGTACTCTTCTACTTACTTTTTAAAGTTGCAGACGTATACGCCAATTCTGTAACTCTTGGTGGTACTCCTGTTCGGGAATAAACCGCAACTATGAATGAACGTATTTTGCAAGTCTTGTACCATTGAAAAAGGATTGACGTCTCATCATCTTTTACAATGTCTATTAACCCTTTGGGGTAACTAGGTTCAGACATTGCCAGTACCGCTTTCAACGAGTCGACTCTAGCCATTTTTTGCTGTTTTGTTAGTTTGTGGGGTACCCATTTGGCACAGATGTTTCAGAACTTTAAATGTTGATGAATAATTGTTTCCGCACTGCCAATCGATACACTTACATCTAAACTTATTACCTGAACGGTGATGTGTGGTTTTCCTTAATGAGTTCAAGAACAGCAGCGATGGTTCTCTCGTTACGGTCTCCTTCGGTCATCCTGCAAGAGGGAAGTCTTCGAAACTCTGTCGTCGTTCTCTGAATCCGCGCATCCATCTCGTAACAGAGCCATATGAAAAGGCATGATCCCCGTATATCTGTGATAAATCGGAATGAATACTTTTCGGGTCGCACCCAAGCTACATCGTTGAAAAAATTTAAAATATTTCCCGTCTTAAGTAGGCTCCATAGCAACAACGCAGAGATTCGCAGACCGAACTTTACCCGCCGCCAGAGAAGAGAGTAATGATAATGGGGCCTTTGTTTTCAACACGTAATGACAAGTCGTAGCTTGTTAACTTCGGAGAAACAAATGAAAATCTACAGACACGTGTCAAGTACTTTTTTGAATGACCTTTGATTTAATTTGCCTTAATTTATTAAATTTCACAAAAAGTAATTTACAGTAAATATAATAAATAAATATAAATAAACAATAATAAAATATTCCTGTGTGACTTTTGGTACTCATTTACACATTGTTCATACAGTGGGTGTCCACTTCCCGTGATGTTCGCCTTACAGTGATTTTTTATTTCGGAACGCATTAAAAAATATCGGTCAAATCCGTTAGACGGTGATTTTCCGAAGCACCAGAAATTTCGTTTTTCAGTCCAAATGAATGCAAACTCACCATGACAGAGCATCCAAGGATTGTTTAGGAATTGAAACTCGTATTGAGCAAGCTAAACAAGCGAGAACTGATTCCCTTTTTTAAGAAGTACGTGACTCGCCCATTCCGACCTTCAAAAGAGTGTCAAGAATCTGTCCTCTCCATAAAAAAATACTCCCTCAAGCAGCTGCTAGCCACAGAGATCTGACGTGAAGCTGTCAATATATACGCGATATTAAAAGGTCTATGAGAAAGACGAGATTTCAGAAAAAAAAAATAAACACTAACATCCATACCTTATCCGGATTCGAACCCAGGTCTCTTTGATCCGTAGCCAAGCGTGCTCCAGGTATCCCAATTTTTATTGTTTATGGAGTTAATAAACTGTCATTCCGTAGATGTAGTAGTATTTTTTTTAGAACAGGATGTCAAATAAAACATTTTTTTCACTTAAATTTTTGTTACAATAAATTTAAAAGTTCTATTAAAATACAATGGATGGTTGTGTTTGTTAATAAGTGGCAAATATTTTTCTTTCTTCAGCAGGTTTCCAAAAAAGAGATTTTCTTATTTTAAAAATTTCTTTTTTCTTTCTTTCTTTTTTTTCAGACTTTTTTTTTATTAAAGTGCATTTTACAATTGTGTTTATTTTATCATGCATATATTTTTAAAAAATGAAAAGTCATGAGCACATTTTTACATTAAAACACCATTTATATATCATTATAATAACAATATAAAGCAACAATTCACATAATTTTATTCAATAAAATTTATAATAAATGAAAGAAACTGGTGCACATTGCTCGCCGACCTTGAAATTCATTTACCGAGACCTTTTTAGTCCCAATTATTCACGGTAAGCAGCACCCATTGTACTTTTTTACAGCGAAATTTTAAATAGTTATTTATTCCAAACTAGCTGAACGACATCCGGAGTTGTCCCGGTCTCACATTTAATCTGTATATTCTGTTTCGCACTACAAGTTAGTTTTACGGCGTCCCCCCTCCCCAATAACATAGATCTAAAACGAAGGAATGTCCCCGTAGCTCGAGTCTTTGGCTGACGTCAGCGCGCTTTCTCATAACCCGTGGCTTCGTCCAAACTGTCGATATCTTTATTTCGACAGATTTGATATTTTATGTTTTCGACCTCCTTGACCCAACGTTCCCGAATTTCGTAAGCGGGTTTCCCCTGCATGACGCGTGTTGGGTTAAAAACTGAAGACCCCAGTTGCAATGGAACTCTTTAAAATAATAAAGCCCTTGGAAAGATGGAGAATCTGGCAACGGCAACAGATTTGAAGGTTGTGGACTCTTATGGTTACAGTGACGAAACAGTAACTGGCAACAACGGATTTGACAGTGGAACAATCGTTTCCCGTAGGAACAGCATGTGAGTCATCCGAGTATCCGAGGAGTTATTGCTGTCACAGATTTACAAACAACTTATTCCATTATTATAAACGTTTATTGTCTTTCAGTTATTTTTGTTACTCCTTTGTAAGTAACGATCACTTTGGGCAAAGGAGGAAGCAATCTCCTTTGAGTAGCATATTGTATCATTTTTACCTATCCTATCCTTTTTCTTTTGGCCCGCGAAATATTGGCAAAAGAAAAAAAAAATGGCCCGCGATCTTAGAGAAGTGGGAAAGCACTGGGATAGGTAATTGAAAAGTCAGTTCATGTCACCTAAACAATTATTTTATTTATACGAAAAATAATAAGTAATAATAAAGCTCAAAAACCTCAAAACATTATTTTGTTTACATGAATAATAATAAGTAATAATAAAGCTCAAAAAATTATTTTATTTATATGAAAAATAATAAGTAATAATAAACCTCAAAAATATTTTATTCATATAAAAAATAATAATAAACCAATATAAAGTTTTTAAACCTTATCAAATATTTAATAAATTTAATGGGAGCATTGTGGCCTTAGTTGTTGGGCAATAACATTGTTATATCGATATTTGTTGTTGCGAGCCGAAGTATATGTTCAAGTGTAGAGTCTTTCAAGCAGTTTCTGTATCTTGAATTTATATATTTCATATCAGAAAAAGCGAGCTCGCAGATATATGTACTTCCGAAAATAAAATTATTTGGAGTCCAAAATCTTTCATTTTTGGATATTTTTCTTTATGCAAAAGTTTGAACAATTCTATTCCATTTTCTGTATTAGATGCAATAATTGGGTCGACCTGAAGGTCACATAACTCCATTTGATATTTAGAATCTACGGTGCTAATATCAATATTCAATGGATTACTGAATAAATTTAAACTTTGCTTAAGGTCATGAAATTGAGAAAATCTTCTATTAAAATCTTCAATTAGGATATCTAATGTAGGAACAAATTTTTCAAAATTAACTGTTTTACTAAGTTGCTTCATTTCTTCGTAGAACTCTTTACAAGTTTTAAAATTAATTAAATTGTTTTTCTGAAAATTTGACTTCAACAATTGTAGTTTGTTTCTAAACCCAGCAACATGATTATAAATACAGCACACGTTTTGATCTTTTCCTTGTAAGGATTTATTCAAGACATTTAAATAATCTGTCATGTCTGTTAGTAAATCAAGTGAACATAGAAAATTTTCATCAACAAAACTTGCTATTAAATCTTCATCTCTGCCCACTTATGTGAGAAAAAGACGATTTTCTTTTCGAAGTGTAAAAAATCTCTTGAAGCATTTTCCGAACACTGAATATTACTATGTAAAAACAGATCGTCATATTCAGCATGCAGTTCTTCCAAACAAGCTTTAAATTTTCTTTGTATAAGAGAACGATTTCCGCCACGAATTAAATTGGTAATTTTAACAACCTTTTCCATTACGTCGTTTAGTCTCAGCGAAATGCCACACAATGTCTTCTGGTGCACAATACAGTGCAACATTCGACAATTAATTCCTTCTTTTTGCAGTCCTGCGAGCCCAATATTTTTGCCAGTCAAAGCTCTGGCACCATCAGTTACAATAGCGGTGCACTTATTAAATCCGCCATATTCCGCTACTGCACTTTTTAATTCCTTATAAATGCCTTCACCTTTTGTTGTTCCGTGTAATGATCCTAATTTTAAAAGTTCTTCTGAATAACCATATTTTTCATTTACAATCCTTATAAAAATAAGCATTTGGCTTGTATCGGAGATGTCTATATTTCATCCAAAGCCACAGAAAAATAGCAGCAATTATTGATTATTTTTTCTAACTTTTAGATACATGCATACTGATCTCTTCCACACGTCGACTTATGGTCTGATGAGAAAGTGAAAGAGTGAATTTTTTTTTAATATTTCGTCGTCTCCAAAAGCTTGAGACATTTTTATGGCACATTTTTTAATTAATTCTCCATCCGAAAATGTTTTTTTTTGCTTTTGCTACTTCTAAACAAACCTGAAATGATGCAGCTACTGATGCTTCTTGAGATTTTGATATATTATTAAAAAAATAGTTTGATAATTCCTTTGTTTTATTTAGTTTTTTTAAGAGCGCTATTTTCATGTCTCCTGTGAACGAAGAATACTTTTTTTCATGCATTGAAAGGTAATGGCGCTTTAAGTTGTATTCTTTACACACATATAGTCTGTAAACATTCCAAACACTTAGGCTTTCCCTGGTTAGGAATAAATAAATATTCAATCTCCCACTGTTCTTGAAGTTCGCGATTTTCATTATCAATCTTTCTTTTATTAGTTGCACTCATATTTAACTATTAATTTAATTTACGAATAAATATGAAATTCAGTTAATTATCTCATGAACAAACAACAGAAACGTCTAAAAATAACTCACTTCACAGAATAGCAAACAACCAACGATATATTGTGCCATGGGCGTCCGCAGAAAATTTTCCAGGGGGGGGGGGGGGGCAAAGCTTGGAGACAAATAATTACATCAATAAATTTTTATTCAATTATTTAATTTTTTAGGTTTTTTTTTTTCACAAGTAGATTATAGAATACAGTATTGCATCAATACAAAAACACATACATAATGTATATAAATTAATTACGTTCAAATTGTTACGATTATAATTTGTGGAATTTTTTACTTGATCCCAGGGGGGAGTGCCCCGTTTGCCCCCTCTGCGGACGCCCATGTATTGTACACAACTCTCTGCTTACAACTGTTAGAGAGCACACGCTGTTCACAAGATGCAATAGGAATGGAGGAAAATATTGCTGCATAAGAGCCTAGCGACAGCACAATTCGCTCTCACTGCGCATGCGTGTGGCTAGTATTTTATGCCAGGCTAAACTGATCGCTAAAAGGGAATAGTGGAAATAGTGCTGTGAATTCAAAAATTTCTTCAGAGAGATGTTACAACCTTATCTATTTTATTAAACTATGCTTTTAATTTACAAGTGCATGAATACAAAATTTGAGGGTTTTTTTTTTATCAAATTTGAAATTACTAAAGTATCTGTTAACGATGTGAACGAATAAATTAGTGCTCGTAATGGCCTAAGCCGTCACATGGCCGAGTGGTTAGGGCGCTTGGCTAGTGATTTAAGGGACCTGGGTTCGAGCCCCGGGTGTGTTGTTTTTCTGCTGATGTCCTGCCATCCTCTCAGACCTGCTCTGGCATATAATCTGACAGGCTCCTGTCAGACCTCTGTGGCAAGCAGCCGCTTGAGGGGGTATATATATATATAATGGACTAAAACTCGCATTACGATCTAGTGAAGACATTGTAAAGAGAGAACACGCCAAAACATATAATGATGAATGCTTATTTTAAATGGAAAATCTTTGTTTTCCATATAAAACATGGGCAAAAATAACTGCATCTAATGCATTTGTTACTTAACTGAACATATTACTAAATAACGTACGTCATGTCACCACACGTAAAAATGCACAATGAAGCAACTTCTTTCAGTAACGTATAGAACTAACCAATAAATGTCCTTTCCCCGCTTAATAACACGATCCAAAAGACAGATATTCTCATCAGACACAACTATTTTGAATCGAGCATATCTAAGCAGCAAATTTTCGTTCCACACTATAAAAAGCCCAAAAGATATATTATCTCATCCGACACTATTCCAATACAGCATATAGCTACACAACAAATTTTTGTCCAGCAATAAAAAACATGTCACATAAAAAATGCACCCAAAATAAATAATCTGATCGAATGCAATTATTTAGCTGAATTTTCATTAAACCTGAAATTTCATGTTGTTGCTAGCACAGCGGAGATCAAAATGATATTTTCTTTAGCGAGTAGTTTTTTCTATCAAAATGCCTCTCCACATGCATGCGCAGTGAGAGCGATTCTGCTGTCGTTAGATGCTTCTTAATACTGTGCAGCTTCATCAAAACATTTGTTTGATGACGCTGCAGCGCTCTTGAAAGGTTTGAGAAGTTTGCCGATCGGCTTAAGAATGTTTTGTAAACTTTATAAAATGAGTAAGTTGAAGATTGCATATCAAATAAAGTGATATGGTCGAGTGGTTAGCGCGCTTGGCTACTGGTCTAAGGGACCTGGGTTCGAGCCCCGGGTAAGGCATGGATGTATGTGTCGTTTTTCTGCTGAGGTCCTGCCATCTTCTCAGTCCTTCTACTTTGGCATATAAACTGGCAGGCTACTGTCAGACCTCTGTGGCAAGCAGCTGCTTGAGGGGGTATTTATTTATTTATTTTAAGTTAACAAAAAATTATAAGGTGGATAACAGATATTTATTTAAAATTTCAAGTAAAAATTTGATTTTGTTCGCGGGCCACAAAAATTCTTGTGCGGGCCGCTAGTTGGACAGCGCTGACCTATCTTATTCTTTTTTTTTTGGCCCCTCGAAATATTGGCAAAAGAAAAAATGGCCCGCGGTCTTAGAGAAGTTGGACAGCACCGCTTTACATAATAAGCATATAATATTTACCTTACTATTTTCAGTGCTGTACCAGAGAGAGGACGTTATGGTTTGAACTACTTTTATTATTATTGTTTTAATCATTATTTTTTCGAAAACAAAGATAAATGTTTTAAATAAACGTTCAGTAAAAAAAATTAAAAATATACAGTAGAAACTTCATTATGTGGATTAAATGGGAATGCAGGTAGTTCAGAAAATCGAAAATCATCATAACTGATTTTAAAAGAAACAGGCATATCTATAACTAAAAATCGTTATCCACTTTGAAAACTGGTAGGAACTGTTTCTAAATGGTAATCGCTAGAACAACCAAACTCAGTTTGGCGCTTCCTTTAGTTGCAACGTAGACCAATCTAGGGGTTCGGACCCACAAAATTTTCACTCCCCCAAAAGTTATTTAATCTTCTTCCCTCAAAAAAAAAAGCTCCTCTATGTAAAACAGAGAAAATACTTTTTCCTAAACGGTAAGAGCTTTGATCCCCGAAATTGACACACAACTTCCTCTCATCGTGGATCTCAAGAATATAACTGACAGGCTCCTGTCAGACCTCTGTGGCAAGCAGCCGCTTGAGGGGGTATATATATAATGGACTAAAACTCGCATTACGATCTAGTGAAGACATTGTAAAGAGAGAACACGCCAAAAAATATAATAATGAATGCTTATTTTAAATGGAAAATCTTTGTTTTTCCATTAACAAAAAAAAAAAACATGGGCAAAAATAACTGCATCTAATGCATTGGTATTCTAATATAAATAGCAAAATAGTTGTGTCTGATGAGAATATCTGTCAGCTAGCGACTATTCCAGCAAGGCAATATTTGTGTGTTGTGCTAGCTCTAACTAAGGCAGTGGTCGGCAGTGATTTCGGTCTTAAGAGGCATCTCCTTGTATGAGAAGGCCTGTAAAAGTTAGGAGTAGCTTCTAGGATTCTTCTCTGTCCTATATGTCGCAAATAAAAAAAAAAGCGTCCTCTCCTCGAAAAGGAGGGGGATTTACTTTAACTATTACTGAATCTAACGAATTGCTTTGCAATGAAAGCCTATACAGCACTGTTTTATATTCAACTCTTAAAAAGAAAGTTTTCATTTCCTTTATCCCAACCCCCCCAGAGTTTAAGTGAAGAAACCATTGTAAACCACTTGGCCATCGCATCCTACCACGAAAATGTCGAATTTCTAGCGTGTTTGCAATATTCGTTCAAAATTTGTAAATTTTACAACTTTCACTTTTTCAGAGGGCGCGATTGAAGTTTTTTTTTTATTATTTCGCCTTTAACATCTTCTACCAGTGAAAATTCGAACTAGTGGATGGTTGGAGAAATGGAAATAGTAATATTTCATTTCTACCTATTATTCACACAACGAATTTTTCATTTATCTCTTAATCTGAAATATTGTGTTTTACCGCCTCCACTGAGAGTAAAGGGAGCAAATTATTACTACCCATTACCGAAATATCTGGCATAAATAGGTCGTTTGCAAATGTAGTTGGTTTAAAGTTTTGGCATTTTCCATCGCTAGAGGGCGTTAAATGCATCGTTTGATACCTATCTAAACCCGCTAAATAATTTTAAATTAATCTCTAAGCACAAAACGTTGACACCAGGTTCTCTAGCATCGGTAGATCTAAATTTCACCTTTGACCTCCAAAGACTATCCGCATCCAAAATTTAGTAACGTTTCCGACGTGTACAGTAGCTCAAAAATATCCGAACAATATGGTTGATTACAGAATTCAGAAAAATATCTGGCAACGATTTTTTTAGAAATTAGTGATCTGGTAACCATCGTGTCACGTGACACGAAGGTTTTTTCTTCTACAAGCCGAGCCCCTTTCCCTCCCCTACACCAAGTTTCACATTTCTAGCAATGGTAGATCATGGTTTGACCTATACGTGACTTTCTGACCTTGAAAGGCACGTCGGAGGTCAAATTTCGTATTGTTCTCAAAATCTACGACCCGAATTAACTCTAGGTGCCAATTTTCAGAGCTCTATCCTCTCTGCATTATACTTAGAATTGGGGCGGGGGTGGCTCAGTCGGTAGCGCGCCACGCTCGTAATCTGTAGTTCCCAGGTTCGAGTCCCAGCTGGGTCAGCGTTGAGATTTATCTCCGAAAAATTCCCCGCCCTGCCCACGGTCAGTAGGGGACACCGATGGGCTTGGAAAGGCTGCCGTCCGTCGGATGGGACGTTATGCCGTGGCACCGTGTGCGGGAGAGCCATACATAGTGCACGTTAAAGAACACGCTGGATGGCCTTGACGGGAGGCTACCATCTGTCTCCCAACAGCTGTTCCAGTGGGTCCCCTTCCCCAATCCTTCTCTGAGCCTTCGGGGTCCATGTGACCTGGCTATTTAGCCCATGGTGTGCAAAAAAGTGCCGCTCAGAGGAAAACAACCCAACCCAACTTATACTTAGAATTAGCGTGATCCCCTGTCAGTGAGCCGTAAGTCAAGCACTTACAATCTTCTATATATATATATTAAATATACACTGGTGCTCAAAATTAAAGGATAATCTACAAAAACGTATATAGCTGCATATATAAGTAAAAGAATGCAATGAAAGTGGGCAAACATGAAAAAATACGCTACACGGAAACTACCGTATTTCTGTTGCCGCATGTAACCTGGAATATGCAAATTAGGAATGCGTTAAAGAGATGCGTGAGTCTACTCGCAGCTTGTAGCTGTTCTAGGCAACTCTTGCTTCACTTCAATGGCACGTCGATATGATTATGTTCCGAGACATCGTATGGTTGATTTTTAGCGGTGGAGAGCGACTGCAAGGATGGCAGCAGGTCAGTGCCAGATGTAGGTTTCCATAGCATTGAATGTTCCAGAAAATACCATGTCAAGACTCTGGTGACAATTGCAAGAGACAGGAAATGTCCGTAGCCGATCAGGACGACCCAGAGCCACAACTGCTGCAGACGATAGCTATATGAGTCTTCTTACCAGACAGAACAGAGTGATGACCTCTAGTAAACTGTCTTTGGAGGTTGCAGCAGCTACGGGAATGAGGGTTTCAAGGCATACTGTTTACAGGAGACTTCGTGAGCAATGTCTTTATGACAAAAGATCTATTATTTGTGTCCCTCTAACTCTGTTCGGCGGTCCCTCTAACTCTGCCCGCTTCTCGGCGAGCTCGTTTAACGTGGAGTCGAAAACATCACACTTGGAGTCCAGAGCAGTGGGCTCACGTTATGTTTACAGATGAATCGCGATTCAACTTAAGTACCGATTCGCGATGTATTCAAGTCTGGAGAGAACCATGGACCCGCAACAGTCCCTCGAACATTAGAGAAAGGGACTACTCTGGTAGTAGTGGTACTATGATTGGGGCAGGAATCATGGAGAACGGTCGTAGACCTACTCGTCTTTCCGAGTGGCTCTGTTACTGCCCTGCAGTACAAAGACGAGTTCCTGAACCCATAGGTCAGACCATTCCGGGGAGCCATAGGTCCAGATTTTGTTCTTATGGACGATAACTCCAGCCCTCATCGAGCTCATGTGTTCGACGATTCTCTCGAAGAGGAAGATATTCGCCGAATGGAGTGGTTACCCAGATCTCCTGACCTCAATCCCATGGCATGTATGGGATGCCCTAGGAGCTTGCCAGCTCTCTCCCAGAAAACTCCACGAACACAAAACAGCATTTGTCGAGGAGTGGTAATTAAACCAGCTTCAAGATCTCATCAATACCCTTATAAACAGTATAAGGAGTCGTTGCTTGAGCTGCATAGCTGTCAGAGGTGATTATACTCCACATTAATATACCGCATGTCGTACGTAACAGACTTTAAGTATTGTTCCATGGACTGCTCCTTCATGTTAATTGCACGATTATGGTCTTAACGCATGCACATCATAAAATAAAAAAATAAATACCCCCTCAAGCAGCTGCTTGCCACAGAGGTCTGACGATAATGAATTTATTCGGTTTGATTTGCATTTGCAAGTAATACCTTGTCGTGGTGGGGGGGCCTAGGGCCCAGCAACCCGGCTGAAGGCTGTGCCGACCGGATTGGCTCACCGGTTGGACATGGCTAAGGCCAACCGAGGTTGAAGACGCTGCTGGCCGGCTTGATTGCCGGTCGGATGGTGACGGCGTCGGAGACCTCACCTCTCAGGAGACCTGTATGGTCTGTTCGACGGCTCTGCCGAAAGGTGTTCCCCGGCCTAGTAGGCATGAGCTGTCCAAAAAGTCTGGGTCTTACTAAGAGTCTCCACCCCGGGTGCCGATCGAGCTTGGATCTTTATATCCTTGCACATTTGCAAACCGGGGAATAGATTAAAGTAAGGTTTCTTCTGGTGGTTAGCTTTCCTTCTATAGGACTGCTGCCATATGAGGCCGGGGTTGAGGAGCGCCTATAGGGCGTATTCCTTGCCCCCGGCTCAAGATGGTCATGGCTTTTCTTAACCAGGTAGTGCTGTCAGGCGGAACCGGGAATTGCCGTGGTTGCATAAGATCGCAACAAAGAGGTTCATTGTACTCGCTTAAAAATCTTCAGTTATATACGAATTTATACATTATTCTTTAATTTTGAGCACTAGTGAATATAAATTTTCTTGTGTTCTTAAGGAAATATGACAAAGCATTTAACTACTTATATTTTGGGTAACTATAAAAATGAAGTAAAATATTATATATAAAATTATCAAATAAGGCACTGGTACGGTTTTCTAATCGTTACCTGTGGTCCAGATAATCGAATATCCGAAATATTGGGGTGTTGATAAATGAGTTTTAACTGTATAAGGAAGGGTAACATTATTTCAAATTAAGAAAAGTGAAAAATCCTGACAGTTAAATAACAGTTTCATTAATATTTATTAGCATTTTTCCACACACTGCAGACAAAACTATAATTAAAATAGTCCTTAATTAAATTAAACTCATAACAACCATCCGCATATTATTAAACAACTATGTGTATAATTATTTCGGAAGAAAATACATTCTTGCTTTATTTTTATATTCAGGTCTATGGTTTCTTGGAATACACACACACAAAAGGCCACCTAATAATGCACAAAGTACACTTAAATTATATTGATCAAATATATCAAAATACAACAAATACCCTATTAGAGTTTTCTGACAGTTTTTAATGCCTGATAGTGTGAAAAAATCTACTTTTAAATGAAATTACCCTCTTATGTAAGAGCCAATTTTTGTTTATTATGCCTGATATTAACCTAATATTAAACAGATGAGCCATACAATGTTTGCAAGTTAACGTTACATTCCGTCTACTTAAAACATCATAACACAGTAAAGTCACAAAATATGCGAACTCATTGTTAACATTGTTCGCCAGGTATGCAGCGAAGGATTCAATGGCATGACGGAGGGAGAATTACTGAATGGTGATTGGGTGACAGAAAAAGACCTTCAAGAGTAAAGAGGAGGACGAATTAGAAGAGGAAGAAATGACAGTGTTCAACGAAATCTTTCAGCTTCTTAAAAAGCTAACTGGCAAGGTGAAGGTGTAACGATCCTTTGATGGAAAGTAGTTTACGGATCACTCGAGACTGAAAAGATATTTTTTTTCTAGTAGGATAGATGTTCCAGGAGCTCCAGCTCAAAAGGAAGCACTCTGTTAATCAAGTTCTATCACTATGTTCTTCAAAAAAGCGCCGCAAAGAGCGTGATCTTCATCCGCTGCCATCATGCAGTTTCCCACGCATCACTGCAAAGAACCTCATCATACACTCCTGTTTCGTCGCCTGCACGAAAGAAGGCGCGTATCACTAACGAAATTCACAACAAAATGGATCAAATCCGCGTTCTTAAGGGGAAAATTTTATTGTCTTTTAAAGTGCAGAAATAATAATTCTTAGAATAAATAAGGTCACGACGTCTGTCAAATTTCAAGCCGAATATGATCCCGACGATCCTCTCTCTATTGATGGGTTGGATGCAGAAGATAGGAGTAAACATTTTTAGTGTCCAGGTACAGTATTTTATAGAATTTTTACTTTAAGATTTATGTACATTCAGTTTACACAAATAACATCTATATACACGTGTACATGGTTTACAAGATTTCGCGTAGTTTTACTTTAATATATATATACAGTAGTTTTATAGAGGAACACCAACTTACGCCAATTGGCATTCCGGCGGGAATATCAGGAACCTAACGCTCGCACGTTGCGAGCGTAACATATGCTTTTGGTCCAAATGTTATACACGTAAAAATTATTCATTAAAATTTTAATTCTTGCATAACTTAACAGATTGTTTTATATATGTACAGTTTAAAGTGAAAACATTCTTTGTTAGAAAACATTTAATTATAATAAAAATGAGTAATTAAGACTCGAAACGATTCCCAATATTTTGAATTTTGAAAACTGATTCTTAAGGTCCAGCACTCATTTATTCACATTGCAATATAAACAAATATACGAAGATCGTTCGTATTGGCTAAATTTAACCTTTTAATGTATTGCATGCCCAAAGTATTGCATTACAAACATTGAAAATCACTATTATTATTATTTTAAACATGTCAAGTATATCAGCATTTTTTAAATTTATTCTTGGAGGCACAGGATAAAAAGAAGTAGAAAAACGTATATCTCCTGTGGCTCATATGGTAATCCCGTTTTCAAAGAGAATGAAGTTTTTCGACATACTCTTTTAACTCCTTAAACGTTTTAATTGGACTGATGGACTGATGGATTAATTGAAGATGGAGAAAAATGTAAATAATAGGAAGTATTTTGAGTATTTTGCTATTATACAATAGAAAAAGCATTTGTCTTTTATTTTCAAATTTTAAATGCTGCTTTTCTCACATCCCTCTGATAAAACGGGGCAGATTGTTGCTGTTAGTGGAATATCACCCTACTATCAAAATTTCAAATTTATTTTGAAAATTAAAATTACTTTTTTATTTTATTTATATTTATTTTTTTATTTCAATTTAAATGGCATAAAAACAAAAACAAATGCCATTTAAATTGAGGGAAAACTTTTATACGGGAACGATGTGCCTGACCCATTATTGACACCCTAATATCAAAATTGTAAATTTCTACCATAAACAGATCACTTGCAACATTCGTTAAAAGTTTTGCCGCTTACCTATTTAGTGGCCTTTAACGATATAAATTAAAACTACCTAAGGATTGAAAAATGTGAATTATAATATTTCATTAGTACCAATCCAACTAAAACAAGAGTTTCAAATAATCGCATAAAACAAAACAGTTGTATTTCCCACGCACCCAGAGTGTAAGGGGTCAACTCATTGTTGCCAATGGAAACTTCATGACCTTCACATCGTATCACTAACATTTCAAATTTCTAGTGCAAATACATCGTTTGTAATAATCATTTAAAAATGTTTGGTATTTTAGATTTTTTCCACCGTTAGAGGGCTCAATTATAGCTTTTGGGAGATTGAGGGGGTAAGTAATCCTAATGTTTCATCAATACCTATCCAACAATAACATAATTTTTAATTTATTTGTAAAAACAAACAATTATGTAATAAATAATAAAAATGTGTTTTGCCACCCTATTTATGGAAAGGGATCAACTCATTGCTGCTATAAAATTATGCATTATTTTTTTTTCAGGAGGGCAAAAAATTCTTAATCCGGGCATGGGTGAACGAACCTAGTTAACTGTTTATTAAGTTAAAAAAAAATCAGCACTATAAAAATATTCACTCTTCCCCTTATACAGGTCGGATCTAGGGGGTGAGGACAAGGAGCCCTGCCCTCCCCCTTTGAGAATTCTAGTAATCGGAATGGAGGATAAGAAATATTTCACATATATAATATTACACGTATTTAAAAAAATAAAAACAAATGCCATTTAAATTGAGGGAAAACTTTTATACGGGAACGATGTTCCTGATCCTTCTTGGTCTAATCTTTCCCTCGAATCACGTGCCATTCCTTTCTTTCGTTTTCTAGATCCGTGCATAGTCGATTCAGAATAATATGACCACGTACCATGCATATACTATGGTAGGTGGTCATATTATTCTGATACGACTGTATATATATATATATAAGTGTCACATCGCACTTATTTCATTATTGTTTATTGTAAAAGTTTAATAATATGTTTACTAGAGTAATTATTGAAGACTTTAGGTTAACATTAAATTCGAAATAGTAGTCGCGTGCATTATATATTAGCAGATTATATAAATTAGTCCCCCCAAAAAAGTTTTAAAAATTAATACCGAAAAGTTTGAAGTTTGTATTATTGTTCTTCTTGATTCATTTGGCTGAAATAATTTCGTTGAAAACGACAAATGATATCAAACTTTATTTCGTCTTCTCTTCTCTAATATACTGAAAAATAACGCGAATTAAATTTCTCCATTTAATACTAAAGCTTCTGCTAGAGAAATAGACGATCTGTCTAATTATTTACTTCCTACAATTTTACACCCATTTGCGTTCTTAATGCTAATTTAACTTGCTACGGAATTCCACAATAGCAATGCATTTACGGCATTAAACTGACTAATCTGCTCGAAAAGGGCAGATTCGCTTTTCCACGTCGTGTTTAACTAGATGAATAGTTCTCATCTCTGTAACTGATTTTTCTCTCGCTCAGCCATTGTAGAGATTTCACTTTGCTTTCTATAAATGTCCAACGGAGCGCAGAAGTGAGTTTCCCATTAAGACCAGAAACATCTCCGGCACCTTCCATTTTACCTCATTGCTGCAGCATAATGGGAACGTCTGCATGCAGTTAAAAGTTATTCGGGGATTTAAGCATCTTAATTATTGGCTTTATGCAATCCTGAAAACTAGTTCTCAAACTGTACATTTAATTTTAAGCGCAGGAGAGATTCTGTATTTAAATAAATTTTCTGTCTGGCACAGAGCTATACGGAAGTCATGCACAACTAAGAGCTGAGAACTTAAACGCATATTAAGGATGAAAAATACAGAATGCCGTAAATATATTTGCGATGATACATAAATATATTTGTGTAAATACATTATCTTATAGAAAGAAATTTGACGTAAAATTCTAGAGGGGAAAAAAGTGGGCAAAAAAATTAAAATTAAACAGTTATAGGGTTGAATTCTTTGATATTTCTACGGATTAGAAATCAGAAGTTATATAAATGTGAGAAAATTCTACGCAGTTTTCCATATCTTCTGTTTATTACACATAGTACGCTTTTCCATAGTTAATTAAACTAAAATGAGAGTGTTATTTACTAGCTTGTTTATAAACTTTAAAGCTACAGGTGTTCAAAAATTAGCAATAATATGAATCTACTTTTAATGAGGACTCTTCAGCATATTCATAATTAAGTAAATTTATTTACTGTTTTGTTATTCGGAATTATTATATTCTGCATTCTGCGCTTCGACTTTTTTCCTGCTTCAAGTCGGTAGCGCGCCAGGCTCGTAATCTGTAGTTTCCAGGTTCGAGTCCCAGCTGGGTCAGCGTTGAGATTTATCTCTGCAAGACTCTCCGCTCTGCCCACGGTCAGTAGGAGACACCGATGAGTTTGGAAAGACCGCCGTCCGTCGGATGGGACGGTAAGCCATGGTTCCAAGTCGGGGAGAGCCATCCCTGTGCACGTTAAAGAATACGCTGGATGGTCTTGACGGGAGGCTACCATCTGTCTCCCAACAGCTGTTCCAGTGGATCCCCTCCCCCAACTTTCTCTGAGCCTTTGGGGTCCATGTGACCTGTCCATTTAGCCCATGGTGTGCAAATAAGTGCGCTCAGAGGTAAAGCAACCCAACCCAAATCCTGCTTCAAGTGGCTACGGTTGCGCAATATCGTCGCGAGTTGATGTTGTCGCCATGATTCAGAATCTCAATCAACTACGGATCTTGATAATCAAGCAAAATCATCGGTGTACTGATAATTGCTCAACTTTATATGCTTCTAAGCGGGATTTGTCAGTAATTGATTCTAGTGTTCATAAGTTCCTTTCACGTATATCATTTTTTTTCATGAAATTATTCAGTACATTTCCCAAAGGTAACGAACGAGTTGTCCTCTTTTCATTTGAACGTCCCTTACATTTTTTTATTTATGCACTTTAGTATTACGAAAACAGAAAGAAAAGAAAATAAGAATTCTATCATAATGGATTGAATTGTTTGACTTCTGAGGGCACTTTATTTTGTACACAATAAATGGTCTGGTCACAAGGACCCTAAATGTTCAGAGAAGTTTGAAGAAGGGGATCCACTGAATAGCCATTAGGAGACACATTTAATCCTCCCGTGAAAAGCCGCTCAGCGTATTCTTTATAGTATTAATTATGGTTCTTCTACACATAGGATCACGACTTAAAATCTCATCTACGGCGTCGGCCTTTCTAACTTAACAGTGTGACCTTTCTCACCAAAGAAAGAACGGTGGTTAGTGGGGGAAACCTTAATTCTGACCATGTTGTGACTAGTTTTAGGAAACAACTGATTGCGAGTTTGAACAATGATATTTTTTAAATCAGTGGATAAAAACATTAGCTGACATTTTACAATAGTGCCATTTAGGTTAGAAAACATTAACCATTATTAAACCACTTAACTTATAATATGAATATCTAGGAGTATTATAAACAATTTATTTTCATGAACATTTTAAAATATAAACAATTAATATATATTTTTATATAAAAACTTCCAGGTTATTATATGCTAATTTAATTATTGTTAAGGTTTTCTTCAAGCAAAAGCGTATTATTTAAACATGGATATTAAAAAAGAAAAAGGTAAGGCAAAAATCCAAAGTCCTCAAACGCAAAATATATGGGATTGGTTTGCGCGTTAAAATTCTTTGTTCACGATCTGCCTGAACTTGTAAATAAAAAACAGTAAAATGTGGAACTCATTCTGGATCGAGTTCATTTAAGAATACTATCAAACGAAAACCTCTGAAATATTAATATTCTAAAAATGTTTTCACACGAATCGTTAAGCTGATTCGGTGCAATGGACGCCGAAACACATTTCGCATGTGATAAGATCTCGAGAATCAGGAATGTAAGTAGCAGCGTCATATGCAATTTGTGGAATAAGTTCCAAAATAATGAAACAGTTTTCCCATTAATAGGAATCCCTGGAGAAGACGGTTGGCAGGGATAATAGTGTTACAGATTTTCAATTACATTTGGATGTTTGGCAACTGAATGCGAATTCGAAATAAATAAATAAATACACTATAAATGAACTGAATTAATGACTGAAGTAATAAAAACTGCATAAAGCATAAACAATTTCTTAACTAATTATACAAAACACCAATATGCTTTCTTATCAGTATAAAAAGATCCTGATGATCCCAATTATCAGACTATTTGTTAAACCAATCACATTTTCTGCAATGTAAAAACTTGCTATTTTACTTAAAATTAAGACTTTTCTTATCAGTTAAACATCCAAAACTTATCACCACGCATAAACCACACGTTTTATTACTAATGGGCACAGATTAAGATAAATCTCTTTTTTCTATACATAGATTCTCCGAACTTCCAGAATTAGGCTCCCAACTTCTGATACATAATTGCATGCAAACAGAGAAAGAACTACAGGTAACCCCCGTTCATCGCGAAGGATACGTTCTGGACATGGTCGCGTTAAGCGAAATTTCGCGATCAACGGGGGATTTAAAAAAAAAATATTTTAAAATTCGAAAAAACACTTTGTTAATAAAATAAATATTATTAATTCTATTAAAAAATATCCGAACGCTATGGTTGATTACAGAATTCAGAAAAAATATCTGGCAACGATTTTTTTATAAATTAGTGATCTGCCAACCTTCGTGTCACGTGACACGAAGGTTGGCAGATCAGTAATTTCTAAAAAACGTTGCTAGATATTTTTTCTGAATTTTTTTAATCAACCATAGTGTTCGGATACTTTTTTGAGCGACTGTACATGTGTATGATGTGATTGAGCGAGGAAGAAAGTTAGCACGCACGTGCAACATTGGTTTTGACTTTTCCTGGCATGTTTCAAAGCCACGCAAGTGCCGAGATAAAAAAAAAGATCGCGATATAACGAATCCGCACTCGCCGGGGTCGCGATGAACGGGGGGTTACCTGTATTAGAATTCTGTTCTTTCATTTTAACTTCGTCGTTCGAACTCCTAAGTGACGTAATTCTCACTTCCGTGCTATATCTCTAGTGTCACGTAGTACCATAGTCTCGTTTCGATTGTTGTACGTGTACGTTCTGTTTTAGTAGGTTTCAGACGATACAGGATCTAATCCTCTTGATAATGGTGTTCTAATGTAAAGGTAGACAACGTAAAGTCTTTATCTGTAACCACAATGACCAAAAGACTTTATGAAAGAAGTATCTAGGTAGAGTTGCTCAAAAAATGTATCCGAACACCATGGTTGATTACAGAATTCAGAAAAAATATCTTGCAACGATTTTTTTAGAAATTAGTTTTCTGGCAACTTTTGTGTACGTACATTAGTGATCTGGCAACCTTCGTGTACGTACACGAAGGTTGCCAGATCACTAATTTCTAAAAATAATCGTTGCCAGATGTTTTTTGAATTCTGTAATCAACTGTAGTGTTCGGATACTTTTTTGAGCGACTTACGACGACTTTTTTGTCCTGCTCATCCAACAGTACTTCTGGCCCAATTCACCTCGTTCCTCCAATATCTGAAACCAGATCTCTTACAACAGCTTCAGACTCTCAATACAATCAGACTCAATGCGTATCAACCTCTCTCTCAACCTGAAGGAAAGGTTGCAAGCAATGTTGATGCGAAGGATTTCATTAGGTGCCGGTTCAGACTTCCATTTCCCCCTCGAGGAATCTACCTCTGATGTTGAGTATAGAGATCCATTCTCGGATCCATATCCGATTCCCCGAGTTAGTGCAATTGGTGATGGTTTCCTGTTCATGAACGATAATGCTTTTCCACAATGAATAAGGTTGGCATCCCGATAATGCGGATGCAGAGGACATCGTTCATATGGGTTAAACACCATGTTCTTCGAATCGCAGTACGATAGAACAGTTTGCGTTCCCTTAGGGAGATATTTAATCTTCTCCCAACACCTTCTCAAACACAACAACAGCCTCTGGAGGCGCTTTTGCATCAGTGGATATTCCTGCTTGTTCAACTTACTGATAACCTCATTCATAGTATGTGCGATGTTGTGAGGCCCTTTCTGGCTTTTAGAGCAGAACATAACTTATGTTAATGGCCATTTTGTATTCCAATATTACATACTCTCTCGCGAGTTTGCATGCACAAGTAGGCTCTTTAATGCAACTTTTAAACTCATATTTTAATAAAATGCACTTCTTGCACTTAGAGTTTCTTCATATGCATACATATTTCTTGTACGTTTTCTTCTCAAAATGAAATAATAATAATAATTTTAGTTTTATGTGTGTGTCTGTTTGGTATTTTAAGCTTATCAACAAAATTGCTTAATCTTGATAAATAAAGGTGGATATATATATATATACGTAATTTGCCTGGACGATAGCTATCAAAGCCAAGAAACATATCAGCTTTCTATTTCAAAAATCAATTCACAATAACACGAAATTTATGCGAAGATATAGAGATTAATTTTTATGCTAAGAAGGTGGTGAGAAATAACAGAAAAAGAAGAAAAGAAATCGCCGAAAGGTGAAACTGCATTTTGAACTATTTATCCTGATAATGTGCTATTATTTAACTCTTTTCGAATTAATCAAAATTTGTTCCTTTAAGCATTCTCTTTAAGGAAATCTCTTTATTTAAAGATTACATTAAATAATTGCATTGGACAATATTTTTCAATACACATTAAGCTGTTTGTTACAGAAAAGATGTTAAATATTTCTTTTAATAATATTGTGATAATTTTAACATTACTAAATTTAAATAAAAAGAATAAAGTAAATTTTTGAAGCAAAAGTGCCATATTTCAGCACATGTTAAGTAGTTCATTGACAATTTGTGTTAGATTTTTTTTTAAATCTTTAAAGGTCACAGCGGAAATCAGTACTGGTATCCCTCGATTTATGGAAATTTACCTTTAAAGCTACATCAGATGAAAGCTGACATAAACAAACATAGATCGCATAGACATCACTTTCAAAGAGTTTCCTCGTTAAATGTTTAGTGAAAGCGGAAGAATAATATATTTTCTAACCAAAAACGTACGATTCCTAAACGGCTAATATGAATGGATTAAACTTTACTCAATTACTTATTTTCGTTAATTATATTCGTTTATTATTAAATAAAAAATTAATTCCTTAAAAATTAAAAATGTTTTGAAAAATAAATTTTTGTTTAAAAAATTAAAAAAAAACTAAAAATTAAATCCCTTATTCATTAATTATTAGTTGCTTATATTCGTTTAGCATATCATACCGTTCCAAAAATTTAAAGCAGTGAAACCAAAGAAATAAAAAAATAAGTGATAGCAAATAACAGTTTCGAATAAATTACTTATTGAAATGTTATTAGAATATGATAACAAATATATGCAAATAAACATCAAAAGCACACGGAAAAGACACCCCGAAGGCTCAGAGAAGGTTGGAGGAGGGGATCCACTGGAACAGCTGTTGGGACACAGATGGTTGCCTCCCATCAAGGCCATCCAGCGTGTTCTTTAACGTGCACAGAGTATGGCTCTCCCGCACACGGAGCCACGGCTTAACGTCGCATCCTATGGATGGTAGCCTTTCCAAGTCCATCGGTGTCCCCTTCTGATCGTGGACAGGACGGAAGTTTTGCGGAGATAAATATCAAAGCTGGCCCAGCTGGGACTCGAACCTAGGAACTTCAGATTACGAGCCTGGCGCGCTACCGACTTAGACAACTCCCTCTCCACTGCCCCCTGTTGGATGGGAGGTTAACCACGGTTTCCTGTGCAAGAGAGCCATAACCCTAATCCCACGGGATAAGCTAGGATATTAAAAGATACTAGTAAATAATATTATCAAAAATAAACAAAAATAAAATAATTTCATGCATAAAAAACTAATTTAGACAGAATGTCAGGGAAGTAACATCGGCTTATATAGTTATTGCCAGCGGGGAAAAAAATTGAAATAAGCGACCATTCTTGGAAACGCAACTATCGCATAAGTCAATGGCTATCTGTCTGCCTTTGAGCAAATATAATAAATTCGGCCAGGTAAAAATTCGTTAACTGTCACAATGAAACCAAAAATAATTCTGAAATTACTTTACATAGAAAAAGGCTATAGAATATGCAGTGAATGTCATGCGTCTAATGTGACGCTGAGCCATCATGTGGCTACCAAATGTACCACAAGTGATTTCAAAGGGACATTGTTCAACTGGTTTACGACAGAACAAGTTTGCAATAATGGAATGTGTCGGTCAAGTTCATTATGAGCTCATAGGTCCAAAAATATGTTTCGCCCAGCTGATATACATTCGTTGCTCACTGAATGTATGGTGGGTATTCTTAGCAGAATTCTAATTAGCTGAGCCACAATAAATGTTGCTTATGACGGTTCACAGTGTCCCTGAGAGACTATAAAACGTCTTCTGTCCACAGTTTGTTGTATTAATGCCGAATTCTCTTACAATTTTTTATCACAATTCCACTAGTAACTGTATGTCATCTACGATACGTAGAATCTGATGCGAAAGGACTTTGCATAGGTGGAACCCATGATCACTGGTGTCGCAACAATTTCTCCAGCGGATGAGTGAGAAAGAATATTTCAAAGCGTGTCTGTAGTTGCTATATTTTCAGTAATCGGCGTGGCTTCTTAGAATAAGCTTAATCGTAGCTAGTCTAGATTTTATTGATTATATTTATTACCAAAAATATTGATTATATACCAATATATAGAAACACCAATTTTTAAATATAAAAAAAATATAAATATATAAGAATATTACTTAAAAAAAAATAGTTCCAGGGGCTGGCAATTGCTCCTGCTTCCCCCTCTCCCAGGAAAATGCAATATCATCTCCGTGAGGTTGACCTAGCATAGCGTTCCGTGATAGTACCTGTAGTTCCTAAATGGGAGATTACATATAAGAGCGTTACCAATGGGTTTTTAGTCATAAGAAACCTTTGGTAAAATTATGGAAAGCGCATGCGTGTTAGGGACATCAGAAGTCAGGGCTACCTCACATTGTGAGACATGAGAGTAAATGGACATGATTCTCGTTAGTGATATACATCTGAAGAATTCTGCTCCTGTATGAGAGACAGTGTATACATATATATGAGAGAGAGCAACACCATCCTGAGGCAAATTAAAACCGACCGAGATCAAAAATCAAAATAGGGAAACACGAAAATATCGAAAGAGCCTGCGCCTGTCGAAGATATGACGGATAATGACAATATTTCGCTGCTTAATGATTTTAAACTGCTGCCTGGATATATCTGAAGGGAATCTGAATCACCTGAAGGGAATCTGAATCATCTGAAGGGAATTTGAATCATCTGAAAGGAATCTGAATCATCTGAAGGGAATCTGAATCACCTGAAGGGAATCTTAATCATCTGAAGGGAATTTGAATCATCTGAAAGGAATCTGAATCATCTGAAGGGAATCTGAATCATCTGAAGGGAATCTGAATCATCTGAAGGGAATGTTTACAAAATTCCAGTGAAGACCTATAATGCGTAACAAAATAAACCCTACTTCGGCAAAACAAAAAGGACGACAAAAATACGCTCAAAGAACACAAAAGGGATATAGGAATGGGAAAACAAAATTCTGCATTAGTCCGCTTCGTGAACATAGCACTTTTTTACCTGCAAAGTCTTGCCATTTTTAATTAACATCACATCCATCGCAGATGAGGCCTGTTGTTGTTCATTGTAACTTACTGCAACATCAAAAGCTTCTTTTCCTTCAATATGGCTAACTCTCCCTTCTTTCCCTTCTTCTTCATTCTCCGCCTTTTCTCCGATCCCTTTTTGGCAGACTGCATTGATAATTTCATCATCATTCAGTGTTTCATTTTCCAACTGTTCACTCCTTTAACCATTTTTCAATGTAATCTTCTTCAAGTGTGTCACATCCAGGCAGCAGTTTAAAGTCATTAAGCAGCGAAATATTATCATTATCCGTCATATCTTCGGCAGGCGCAGGCTGATTCGATACTTTCGTGTTGCCGTCTTTGGTACTTTCTACACAGTTTTCAACTTCGAGCCACAGTTTTCTCCATGACTTCACGAAACGAGGCATTTCTTCAAAAGCTCTTGCTAACATGCAGATCACATCTTGATATTTATTGTGTTCAAAGCATTTAAAATTCCTATTACATCATTTTCGGTTTGCTGTAGAATTTCTAAAAGAAGCTTTCTCCTTATCGCCTTTTGGAATTTAAAAGCACGCCTTGACCCATTGGTCTCACTAAAGATGTTACATTAGGTGGCAAAACATGACTTTTATGTTGTCAGAAATGAGTTCTTTTTGGTGTGTTGAGGCATTGTCGAGAATGAGTAGGGCCTTTACGGGCATTTTAAGACTTGTCAAGTGGTTTTTTACTTTTGGAACAAATTTTGTAAATAACCACTCTTTAAACAAATAGGAGTCTATCCAAGCAGACTTTTGAGCTTTATAGTAAATTGGCAGAACATCTAAATTTAAATGCTTTGGGTTTTGCTGATTTTCCAATTACAAAATGAAGAAGTTTGTGCGTACCTGCAGCATTTGTACACACAACCAGAGTGATTCCTTTCTTTGTTTGTTTTAAATCCTGATGCTGAGGTTTCTTGCGCTGTCGCAAACCTATTCGTTGGAAGAAATTTAAAATTTAACCTTGTCTCATCTACATTGTAGATTTGTTCTGCGCATAGGCCTTCTTCTTCAATAAGCACTATAGGTTTTTCTGAAACATGCCTTTGCTGCTAAAGGCTCAGCTAACAATTTCTCACCACAAACACCAAGGTAATGAACACCATGCCGTTTTCCAGCGAGAAAGCCATCCCTCGCTTGCTGAAAAACTCCCCCATTATCGATATTAGAATGAAGGATTAATGCTTTTTCTTTCAAAATTGGCCCACTGATTGGCGTTTCTTTTTGATGCTCTTGCGTGAACCATAATCAAATTTGCATCATCAACATTTTCATTTTTCAACTGTATAAGAGTGCACCGAGTAGAAAGCATTTTTTCAGACTCGACTTTGCAAAAATCTTGTAATGATTTTCTATTCCTTCTCCAGTCATTTACCGTGCTTTTATCAACACCTGGTTCATAACAAATATGCTTTATTGGATTACCTTTGTCAATAAGTTCTAATGCTTTTAATTTCATCTCCATCTTAAAGACATTACGCTTACGTTTGCACCCACTCATTTTGTACCACACAATAATTAATATATCACAACACACACTCCTCTATACGCAAAATACACTGTACACTGTAATATTCACAAAGAGGAACTGAAGCAAATATGTACTGTACTATAAACAAAGCACGCGGCGACTTGCTTCCGCTTCTTGGAACTAAAGAAAATAAACAAAACAAGCGGCTACTTGCCGCCGCTTCTTGGAACGACCGGTTAAAACGGAGACCGATTGAGCCGAGACCCGATAAGAGAGAGTCTACTGTATTAGTTTAGTTTGATGCATTCATTATTTCAAATTTATTAGTGGCAACAGTTATTTTGAATAACTTTTAATCGTTAGTATTAAGTCTATAGGGATTTGAGATATTCCAACCCATTCACCCCGACTTTGGTTGACTCCAACGGTTTCGCAAATAGTCTATATTCTTCTCCTGCGTGTAGGGAACGTTCAGGCAATGTTTGATGCCTCTATCTCTTCTGGAGGCCAAGTTCAAAAGTGGACAGACACACAAACTCACAAGCACAGGAACAAACTTTCTTCTCTGTATATTAGATTTACGTTTACAATTTGTTAACAAAGGTTTACTATAAATATTGAAATTGTCCTCCTTCTTCTTGAATATAACAGAGAGCTCTTCTCATCATATTTGTCGCAACTATCAAACTACGTACATACGTTTGGCCTGGGAAAAGTTTATTATGAGCAGTTAGTAAAATACACGTCACCAACAAAGAACTGACATCGTGAGAACTAAACAGTGTTGCATTCGTCAATGCCAACTTTAGAATCGGTATTAATTCCGTTCAGTTGGCTCAAAATAATAAGCATTTACATTTCGGGTTGCGCGAATTTTGAATCACTCTGTACTATATGGGAATCAAAGAACTAAAAATCTGCTGTGATAAACCTCGAAACAAGCAACCTCCACCTCCACATCTGGGAACAACTCTGCTCTGAAGGAGCTAGATTTTGTCAATATTCTGAAAACAGTGTCTAAAGGTATTTATAACAATGTATTTAGCCATGCAGATACTTACCTTTAAACTGCCCTAAGCTTTAATAGTGCATTATCGCTAAACTTGTCTAAATATTGAGAGACAGTTTGCCTTATATCTGTCTTCACTGGAATATCACTATATATGAATTTGCATACCGTAAGCAACGATCAAGCAACGAGCACTGTCTACAATAGCCGTAGACAGCGCTCTTTCAATAAACGTTTAATCGTTTCTGTGAACCATTTCATTGTTCTTGATATCTTTTCGAGATCGATGATATTTTAAACTGTGATCGACTTTTTTTCGCTCTTTATTTTCGTTATTCATATAAGATCCATAATTTTTGAAATACACCATTAGCAAGCTGTTATTAAGTCATTTGCATGTTGACACTATCAATTGGCTAGTACTATCTATTTTTCTTTTTATCACTAACTATACACATTTTTTAAGCTTTTGTACTTCTCTAGCCAATCAAACTGATTGTCGATGGTAGTAGAGCTTTTTTCAAAGTATGCATACTCGGTAATGAGTACTACAAGACCCACACCTTTCTGCCCATTTTTCTCACTACCTAAGCCACTGACGCAAAACTACATCAGAAAATGTGGTATCGTTACTGTGGAGAGGATTACAGAAAATGTTATATGCTTTCGTTACTGATCGAAGTGCTGGGAGATTATCTGCCATTAATGGGCACCCAGGTATATACATATATGATGAGTTATGTATCGAACACATATGGGATACGATTGAGTTACATCCAGCACTCAGCTGCCTACGACTTTCACCGAAGACAAGGGCGCACGAAGCATGATTGTATATCACATAAGATCATATTCTCCACCTGTTTGGCTCACTCTCGTGACGTCTTTCCTCGTGTATTGCTTCTCCTGGCGGCCATACCACCTACTGATGTACATCTCGTTTTGTCATTAAATATTAATAGAACACTCCGCCTCTGTAATCATTTGTTTCTTTATGTGCAGAGTTACCACCACTACTAATTTGATTCACATGCAAAGCGATTCATGCCTCCTAGGTGGGATAATTTTAATGGGGGACATTGTATATCAATTATCAAAAATCATTTCTTGATCCCTAACCCCACAAATGGCCCTAGGGCCAATTAAGCTCATAGTATGCTTAGAGTGGTCCCAAAATTTCAATCAGCCCCACGACCAAACTTTGACTTCTGAAGTATTAGATAAATTCAGCAAAATAAGAAACGTTAAATTTCTTGACTAAATGACAGTTTTGAAAGATATTTGACTACTTACAATAGTGCTATTATCTTCATTAATTTCTTATATCAAAATTTGTTACTTGGGGAGATGAAATTTCAGAAATATAGGAAAATAAGCCAACAGTGAAAAACTGTCAGCGAGCATTAAAAAAAATATCAATTCTAGAATTGTGAGACGAATGCTAGTAACATGGCAATATGTGGTAGTAGCGTGTAAAGTGTTCTTGACATCTGCGATCCATTTCTAAAATGAGTCTGTCTAAAATGACGAAGTGTGTGAAGAAACTTTATCTTCCAAGTGCAATTCTTCTTCTTTGAAACGTGCTGCGAACAGTATACGTATGTTCCATGTTACGATGCACATTTAAGACAATTTTTAATGACTAGATCTATTATGCACATATCCACAAGAACTGCAAAGGAGTTAAATAATTAATACCGCAGAAATGTTCGCACTGAAGCGAAGTGATGCGAGGTTTGCTTGTATCTGCCCAAGAGCAGATGTTTTGTACTCAGGCATAATATATTTTTCTAATGCAATTTATCTACTATGTTTTTTTACAGAATGTTTATAGTTCGTTTACTGGGCATAGTTATTTTTATTCCAGTTGAAATAAATTACGGATTTAATAACTTGAATCATTTCTGTATAAAATTTTATATAACTTTAAGTAATATGGTTTTCTTAATTTATTTCTTATGTTGAAAATTTAACATATGTTATTTATATATATATATAGGCTTCTACAGGTACGATACAAAATCTTTTTTATATTTGTCTCTCGGTTTGAATGCCCGACAGATTTCATTGCGCAGAATAAAATTGTTCTATTATTTGCGTTTTCGGTAATTCTTGAAGAATATAAGACGCTTTCAATTAGAAATTGGTGATACAAAGAACCTGTCACGGTTTCCCATCTATTCAAGCTGTGTTCCAGAATTACTCCTTTATGATCTCAAAATACAATGGGTTAGCCTTTTCGGCTGATGTATAGGTCCTGACTTTCTTCGATAGAGTTGCGATCAATGGATTTCCTAAGATTCATCAACGTCAACTATAACTTCTAAGAAGGCATCTCCTTCCCGTCCATGAAGCACAGAACTCGCATCATACACTTTTCGACGACGAGAACATACACTTTTCGAAACAACTCCTCGCTAACGATGTTATACGTGAACTGACACTGTTAGTGAATGATGCGGAAATTTCTTCAATGGTATTAAAACGATTTTTCGCTCACGAATTCTTCCATTTCGCTATGTTTTGTGGTGTCACGACACGATGATCTTTCCCAAGTCGCAGAGCACCTTCAACACCCATGATACCGTTTTGAATTTATTCACCTGCTCGTAGATTTGCTGTTGATCATGCATTTCCACCATTCTAAGAAAACATTCGGCGATAAATTTCATTCACTTTTTATTCCCTCAACAGTCACAAAATTTATTGTAAAATGTTTTAGTAATATTATTGAATTACAGATCTCATCTCTATCTTTTTACATCATTCTAAGAGTGCTGCTATATTCAAGACTGATTTTGTACCGGGCGGGGGTGGCTTACTTGGTAGGGCGCCAGGCTCGTAATCTGAAGTTTCCAGGTTCGAGTCCCAGCTGGGACAGTGTTGAGATTTATCCTCGCCCTTGCTCAGTAGGGGACTCCCATGGGATTAGAATGGGCACCGTCCGTCGGATGGGACATTGAACTGAGGCCCCGTGTGTGGGAGAGCTGTATCCTGTGCATGTTAAAGAACACGTTGGATGGCCTTAACAGGAGGTTACCATCAGTCTCCCTACAGCTTTCCAGTGGGTTCCCTTCCTCCAACCTTTTCTAAGACTTCGGGATCTTTGTGACCAGGCCATTTAGCCCATTACTTTCAAAAATGCCACTCAGAAGTAAAACAACCTAACCCTGATTGTTTACGTGTTTCAGTGTTTCTACTAGACAATCAATAATGCAAGATTTTCACCCTTTTGTACCTTTTGCATATTATGCTGATTTTACTGTTTTATTTTCAATGCACATATGATTTTGCAATTATATTTTGAAGAGGTAGCTTCACCTAAGCGGTATTCATAACAGAAAATTGCATTCAGATTAGTGATTGCACATTGCAATGCCATTTTCAGATGGGACACGTCCATTACTGGAGAGCCACTTGCTTTACTCTTAAAAAATTCTACCATTTTTAAATTTTAGATCTTACATATCTTCCTAAACACTTTACCTCCCTGTCCAAAATTCATTCCACAGCATCTCTAATTTAGTTGAAAAATCAATTCCCTACCTATAATATAGCTCGGGTTAAGCACTGCTGTTTTTTTACCGTTTTCAAAATTTTCTGTTCACAATTTCATTTTGCCAATTTTGGGTGACTTAACTTCCCAAACACTTTACCTTCTAGTCTCAAATTTCCCATACTTAATTACTGTTCTTCTGATAATATTATGAGTAATTTCTGCTAACATTATGAGTAATTTTGGATTTCGGAAAACATGAGAGCCTCTCCCCTCATGTTATAAGAAATGAAACTTAAATAAACGAGTAAATAAAAAAGCACCAATCGTATACCAGCTTTCTTTGTGTACAATATTGTTCTTAAGAAATTAAAAATTTGCATAAGTTCAAATATATGTTAATCCCTCATGCCACTCCGAATTCCATTAAAAATCAAAATCCATACCTATGACAGAACCAGAATTTAAATTTTTATTTCTACATTATGATTCACATTGATTTCGACATTATGATTTTTTTTTCTATTCCGACTTGAGATTTAACCATTTTGATCTTTCAAAAACATCAACACTACTTGTTCCAAATTTAAAATCCAGCCTAGTGTTAAACATTCAAGCTCCTGCTTATAACCTTACTTCTATCCTGAAACCATTTCCCTTTGCTGCGAACCTATATAAATAATAACCGTAGTTACCAACGAATTACGTTGTCCATACTAACGCGGTACCCAGTCCCAGATAAATGATATTGATTGTCCTACTTACCTCTCATGGTATTTGACCTAAACTCGTATAGGAGGATATTCCAAGAGACAGATGAATTTCAACGAAACGTTGAACATCATCATCATCATCATCATCACCCTCAAGCAGTCATGGGCTACGGAGGTCCAACCAGACTGTGCAATTTAGTTCACCAAGCAAGTCGATCCTGAGCTACATCTACTGCATCTGGCCACTGCACACCAATTCTAACAAGGTCCTGTTTGACATTGTCTGCCCACCGCATCCTAGGTCTCCCCTTCTGTCTGAGACCTTTAGGCACACTGTTCATAACCCTATTCGCCAATCTATAATTATTAATACGGGCAACATAGCCAAACCAACGGAGTCTCTCTCTGCGCAATATGCTGCTTAAAGGAGGTTGCAAACTCCTTTTCCTAACCTCATCATTAGTTACAAAGTTGAACCACCTAATGCCCAAGATACTGCGTAAGCATCTGGAATCAAAAGCATCTAGTTTCCTGCTGTTATCTTGTTTACAAAGTGTCCACGTTTCACTACCATAACTAACCCTAAAAAGAACCAAATTATTATACAGTCTAATTTTAGTCTTTAGGTGTATACGCCTATTTCTCCACACTCTCCATAGATTCTTAAAAGTCCCGGCAGCAATCCCTATTCGTCTGTTAATCTCAAACCGCACATCACCAGCATCTGTTACGTAGCTCCCAAGATAATTAAACTGTGACATCTGCTCAAGACTGCAACCATTCAGATTAACTGAACCACATACTGCCTGACCAATTTTTATCACTTTAGTTTTCTCTCTGTTTATAACCAAACCTACTCTACTACCAGTATCATCAGCAGTTCGGATGAAAGTTCGGATGAAAGTTGAGAGTCATCTCATCAACATCGTTTGCCAAAAGGTCTAAATCATTAGCATAATCTAAATCAGAAATTTTCGTATCTCCGGTCCATTTAAGGCCAAAATATTTCCCTTGAAGTTAATTTCGCATAACATAATCAATAACCAAGCTATAGGGAAAAGGAGACAAAATGAACCCTTGTCGAACACCAGAAGTAATGCTAAACCAATTGCTACAAGCCTTACCAACTCTCACACACGACGCAGTGTTATTATAGAGAGCTTTCGTTATGTTAACTAACTTGTCTGATATACCATATGATCTCACAATCAACCACAAATTATGACGATCAACAGAGTCGAAAGCGTTTTTGAAATCTACAAAGCTAGCAACCAAAGGTTTCTGAAACTCTAAACATTTCTCAAGTATCTGCCTAAGTGAAAATATCTGATCCACACATCCCCTACCACTTCTGAATCCACATTGCTCATCACGCAATGGACTGTCAACCAGATTCTTAATTCCATTAAGCATAATCATGGAAAGAACTTTCCATGGAACAGAGAGTAGGCTGATACCCCTATAGTTATCACAAGAACTGCGATCACTTTTTTTGAAAATAGGGATAACAATAGCTCTGGTAAAAAAATCCTTAGGAACCACGCCTTTATCATAACAGGTATTCAGAATTTCAGTCATCCAAGTGGTAACCGAAACATTCCCAGCTCTAAGCATTTCCGTAGTAATTTCATCAACCCCTGGGGATTTATGTAGTTTAAGTTTAGAAACAGCCAAAATAACTTCAGATTGGGTTATAGGGACAGCATTAAAGCCACCAATGCATCTGTCATCATTGCAAACAATGGGAATAGAACTAACCACATTGTTTAGAATATCACTGAAATGCTCAGCCCACTTATCCATGACAGAATCCTCCCCTTCTATAACCTTACCTTGTTTATCCTTCAATCCCTGTATACCTGTCCGTTTTCTTCCACTCATAACAATAACTATCTGGTATAGCTCTCTGCCGTTGTGCTGTCTAACTGCTTCCTCGGCTTTGTCAGCCAAACCATCAAGCCAAAGATTCTTATTAGCAGCTAACTGATCTTTAATACGTTTATTAAGTTCTCTGTAATGCTTTCTATTAGGACCAGTAGGGTATTGATTAAGGACATTCTTGCAGTTCTTTCTGTCTGAAATAAGCTCAAGTGCCTTATCACTCAGATAATTCTCTCTCTTCTGCTCCTTTTTTCCTGAAAGAGTACTGTTAGTGTCCAAAAAAGCCTGTTTAAAATGATCCCATTCTTCCTCAACTTCAGTGACTTCATGACTGCCATAATGACTAGGTAACCTATCATGGTAAGCTTTTGCTATAACTGGGTCTTTCAGAGCTTCAGTATTAAAAGTAAATTTTTTAACCTAGCACAACACTTTTTAAGTTTAAGTTGCAAGACACTTTTAACAACGTAATGGTCAGATACAATTATAGCTGACCTATATGCCCTGGTATTCCTAACAGAACTAGCCCATTTGCTGTTAATTAATATATAATCAATCATATTCTTATGCAGTCCATCACGTGAAACCCATGTGTACTTATTTATGTCGCGGTGTTTGTAATAAGTGTTAGTTATTATGAATCCATTGAGTTTACCTACCTGTAGGAGACGTTGCCCATTGCCATTGCAGCTACCAATACCAAAAGGGCCTATTACTTCTCCCCAAAGGTCAGAGTCAGTACCAACTTTGGCATTGCAGTCACCAAGAACAAGGTAATATCTACTTTCTTGACAGAATTCAAAATATCCAGAAGTTCTCCATAAAACCTATCTTTCTCATCCACATCGACATCTTCAGTGGGGGCATAACAGCAGATAACATTCAAGTCTTTAACGCTTGTCTGAAATTTTGCTCTAAGAAACCTTTCATTAATGCACTCATATCCTAGAAGAGCATCACTAGCGTGTCTGCTGAGAAGCAGACCCACGCCTTGGTGATGCTTATTGTCGTCCCTCCCTGAAAAGAGAAATTTAAGATTATTTTTAAGAATCTGACCTTTATCTGTCCATCTGGTCTCTTGCAAGCTGAGAATATCTAAATTATAATGGTGGAATTCTTGTGTGAGGACATCAAGAGAAAGAGCTCTGTGCAGACTCCTCATATTCCAACTACATATGGAGAGAAAATGGTTAGTGGGATGTTTAAAGAAACTATATTTATTGAGAGAGGGAATGCCGACAATATCAAACAGCCCCCTAATTGCAGACATGGGGCAAAGACCCGTTCCCCCACCGCACTGGAAGACTTTCTCCAATGTAGGATTTGACGATTGCAATAGAAGCAGAGTTCAGGTGCCTGCGATGACCACTGCTCAGGATTATCCACCAGCTGATAAACATATCCTGTGAATCTATTCACTTGGGCTGTCAACCCACAAATAAACAGAAAACACAGCGGAAGATTTTCCCTCCACAGAAGCCCACCAGTGCAGGAAAATCAGGATCCATAATCAAGCTCAGAGCCATATATTGTCCAGTCCAGTGTTTTGATTGCAGAAAATGTACGACTAGTTTTATTATATAAGAGGCGTAATGCTGAACAGGCGGATACGTGTTTCTTGTACGTTGACCGTGTGACGTCAACAGTGTTAGTAATTTTCGCTTACCTGTGATTTCACGAGTACTTGATCGATTGGTCCCAAATTTGTTGTGGTGATCCTACGTACATCTAGTTGTGTTGAATCATGAGATCGGGTTCTTAGCTGCCATGAAACCCGGTGATAAAGGAAAGTAATCACTCTGTACAGGGACGTCCAAAGGGGGAGTTTGAAAATATCTGATCCACACATCCCCTACCACTACCATCTTCCTGAATATCCGGTCGTCTCAAACAAAATCTCAAATTTCTCCACTTCCTTTGAAATAATTGTTTTTAAAAAAAATTAATTTTAGTCCCATAGTATATGTCCGAAATTAAAAATAGATTAAAATTACCGTTTTTTTTCAGTACATAATATCATTTTAATCTTTTCTATCCTGTTAAATATTTTAGTAATTGGGAAACATTACTTAAGTCTTATTCGCAACCTCCCCCCCTCCCTAGAATATTTTTTTTTTTAAATCTCAAATCATCCCCAAAATCTCGGACCCCCCACAACCGAAACTATATCCTGGGTACTTCCCAGCCTCTGAAACTGTGATAGATTTCTTGGGGGGGGGGGGGGGGCGTCCCCTAACTTATGAATGGAGTAGTATGTTTTTGATAGGAAAAGTTATGAATGAGCTGACGTTTCGCGCCAAATATTTGGCGGGGTTTAACTAATTATCTCTACTATAAGTAGAAATTATCTTATTCATTTACAGGATAATGTGTTGGAACACATATTTCCGATTGCACAATTGCAATCAAGGGATTGCATCAGTGCATATAGTTTAAAAATCATCAAGAATACAGAATGATTTCTTCAGTTTGAACCCAGGGCAGGATTAAGCGATTCTGTAGCCCAGGGCTTAAATATTTTGAGATTTACCCTCCTCATGTTATCAGAAATGAAACATAAATAAATCAGTAAATAAAACATTTATTGATCATACCACCTTTTTTTCAGTATAAATATTATTTTTACTAAATTATAATTTTGCAGAAATTAAAAAAATATTAATAATATTTAAAATAATGCTACGTATTTTTAGCAAACCCCCCACCCCTCCTCTTTTTTTTTCTCTCGGGGCCGAGCCATAATCCGCCAATTGGAATTAGTTATTATTATTATCAAGCTATACTCTCGTACGAAACCTAATCTAATGCAGAATAAATCGATGGAATTAATTCAAATAATCCCTTTTAACTACATAATACTCAAACAGCTATTGAGACCTGTTTATAACACCCTTTAGTTATTGAAACATTTGTTCTAATAGAGGACGGAGAAGTTGATTAAAATATGAAAAATGTAAACCAATATTTGAATATATACAGCAGCAAAAGATAGTTGCCAGTTTCTGATTTCGCGATTAATAGTTACAATTATAACTCACCGGTTTCACGGAAAACAGAGTTGTTTATAAAGACTTTGATATAAATATTTATTTTTTGGCCTTGCTGATATGTATAAGTATTTGTGTATCATAGGGGAAACCGACACAATAAAATAGCATATGGGTTATCAGAATCATTTATGTAAAAAAATGAATGAAGAAAATGTCAAATATACTAAAATTTTAATTTCCATTTCACATTTCATTCTTCCCTGTATCGAGCAGAAAGTTTTTGTTACCTGATGAACTACATCAACAGATCACGAGGTTTGGATTAGAATAGGGGAAGAACGTGTACTTTGAAGATATAAATATCATCTCCCATGCTTAACAACATACAGGTTAATGTTCTCGTGAACAGAAAACCACGATTAACACACGCATTTTAAAGTACATAATTGGCCTCTGTGTATATAGTAACCGAGAACGGCAAGCAAGCAAATGAAAAATCAACCAGACCTGGCACTTAACTCTACTCACATCTCACCATTGTATTCCCCTCAACAAGAGTGTTGATATAAAATAGATGAATTCAAATAAAACACAGTTATATATTTTTAGCCACTTAATACACGTAGAACATATATCGTAGTTACAAAGTAATGAAACCTTATCACGTCTAGATCCATTCCTTTTTCTCTTTAAGTGATAAAGAGAAAAGATGACGAATAAGCAATTATTAGATTGCAAACATATCTTTGCACTTCTGATCGCTAACCGATATATTGATCTTAATCGATTATTTGCAGGATTTCTTTCGGCGATTCCTCCATGTCGGAACTTGAAAAACGAAGTTGCTGATAAGCCTTTATGATGGAGAAGTTTCCAAGTTATCCCTATAGATCGATCGCTGTCATCGATCACTATCCCTTTCTACCTTACATCTTATCAGTTCTTTCCTCATCCGCCTCCATTAGACGAACTTTCCTGTAGCCCCGTCAAAAGTTGATTAATGACCTTAGCTAAAATCCAAAGATCAATGAAAAAAATGAAACTGAGGTCCTAAATTCCTTTTCAGAACAGAACTCTTTAGTTCTTTGTTGCCAATGTAAAGATTTACCCTTGAGCAAAATTATGAGCACATCCCGAGGCGTCGTCGTATGTTTTATTCATGGAGCTTTGCTTTTGTGTGTGGGAAAAACCACATTAAAAATACTGTGTCCTCGAAGGGTATCCTAAATTCAATCTATTTATTCTTAAGTGGAAACATTCATATTCTTATCCCTTTTATTTGAAAAAAAAAATGCTTCTGCTTAAGAGCAAATATTTTATCTCAAACAATGTTCTGAAGAGTCATTTGAAAATTAGATTATGTTAATTTAAAATACACAGACGCATATGTCAATTATATGTATAGAAATTAATCTGCCCTGCATAAGGTATTAAGAAATGAAAGAATTAAAATGATAGACTCATTATACGGAATTTAATTAAATCTGTTGTGTTGTGATATTATGTTTTAATAATTAATGCAACACTTAATTTGAATATACCTAATATTTTTTTACAAACGGTCATTTTTCTCATCTTTGTCTTGATTAAGTGTGGCTGTTTGAAACAAATGCCCTGTCAAGAAAAAATTCAATTGTGCCTACCTGATCGATGCACAGAGCTAAGAGTGCTTCGTTGATCGTTTTCTGTACTTTCAATTAAAACTATTTAAAATGGTTCACTCCCTGGTACAACACTTATAGCCTTTAATTATAGAAATAAGAGAAAGTTTATTGTACTATTCCATCAACTCATTTTTTCCATTATATTGTTGTTCATAGCTTCCTAACTTGCATTCGCCAGAATTAAACAGAGAAATATAAGTTCAAATATATATACAACTCTGTTACACACTTTAAAACTTTCTTTTTTAACAGAGTCCTATAATTAGCATCTTAACAGTCATTTGCAAAAAAAAGGAAATTTGAAGGCTTCTAAATTTAAATGAAAGCTTGACTTGATAGGATGTTCGGCTATTGTATCACAATGCACTGAGTTAGTGTAGATTACAAACATGTATAAAGATGATAGAGGTAATGAAGGATGCGACGTGACAGAGTTAGCCAATGTTAAGAAGGCCATGACAAATGTTGCCAATGAAAAATGAGATCACGATTGGCAAGGTGAGCCTCTGTTGAAAATGAATATGTTACTAAGTTTCCAGTTTTCTGAAGTCTGTCGTCTCAAACTGAAAAAATACACAAAACATATTTTATATTAGTTTACCGATAGTATATACACAAATGATCGGAATCGAAAGTCTTCGAATGTATCTAAACTCTTGAAACTAGTTTTAGCATCACTGATCATAAATTGTAGTAATGCGTCTCAGACGTATTACTACAATTTATAATCAGTGATGTCTTGATCTCGCCCACGAGATAATCGTGGTTTTGCTCAGGCTGGTTCTCAATACAATCTGATGTATTATGATGATAAATGTTCTCCATCTAAAATATTATCAGCATGAAATTTTATTTTTTATCAGATAGGAAACAGAGTTTGTTACCCCTGTTATTATAGGGTTGTTTAATATAGTTGGCCGTACCATTCGCTATAAAAAGTTTCTTTAACAATTCTTCTAGCCATTATCTTTTTCCAGCTACCTAGAAAGTGAGGACTTTAAACAAAGATAATTCTTTTGAGGTACAACTTGGATATTTTGGGCGAGCAAGAGAACAAATGAACAAATGAGAGTCAGATACTTAAAAATAATATTAAATATACAGTTTTGAAGAGTGATGAGTATAAACATTTACAGAGTTGATATCAGAAATGCCAGTGATACTCTATTAAGATGTGAATAGAAAAATAGATGTTATATTTCGTATGCACCCATTGAAAACTATAATGAGATCGAGAAAGTCTTTTAAGGTTAACTTCAGAATATTTCGAATTCTGTAAGAAATAAATACATTCACTTGTGTTGAGTCTACCTACGTTGGTACTGGCTGACTCTGATCTCTGGCCAGAGGTGATATGGTATTGATATTTGGTATTGGTAGTTGCAATAGATCTGTAAATGATAGCTAGGATAAACTAGAAGGAGAGCTGTGTACCAATCCCCAGTGATGATGCACAGAACCGGACAGGTGTGTCACCTAATGTCCGTCTGCCTTCTTGTGGTGTACGTCGTTAGTATCTTACAAAAGAGATATTCTCTTTTGTAAGATCACTGAACTAGTCATCTATGGTTACATTTTTAATTTTTTCCGCCCTGCTGAGGAGTGGTCAACTTCACAGGGTCCTGAACTGGTTTACGGCTTTGAGCTTGACTATGGATCCTGGACGCTTGCTGCATGGGTGGGCCTCTGTTGAGAGAAAATCTGCTGCTGTATTTTCTGTTTTCTTGTGGGTTGCCAGCCCTATGTGAACAGAGGCACAGGATACCTTATGTTAGCTGTTGAATAATCCTGATCAGAGGACATCGTAGGTACCTGAACTCTCACGCAGCTAGTTGGGCATCGCCAATCCTACATTGGAGTAATGAGTCTCAGGCAGGTCAATTTCTATTTTGATTCTGGCTCTTGAAAAGGTGATGCCTGATGTTCCTATCAGCATGGACGGTTTCAGCCTATGGCGGTGAGGGAACAGGTCTTTGCCCAATGCCTGTTGTTCCTTGGACAAGCCGATAAGGTGAGGAGGTGACAGGCATTGGCCATTTGGACAAGGGGTAGGTGAGGTGGTAACAGGTACTACCCCTTGGTCAAATGGATAGGGTGAAGTGGAAATAGGTGTTTCTCTTTGGATACGTGTATAGGGTGAGGTAGAGGCAAGTGTTGTCCCTTAGACCAAGTGGATTTTTGAGGAGTAAACAGATGTTGTCTCTTTGGCAATCTTATTGGGTGAGGTGGTGATAAGTTCTTCCCTTATAATACTGGGAACCGAACTAGGATCTCAAAGATGAATGGGAGACTTTGCAAAAATGGGAATGAAAAGCTATTTTTTTGTCATGGAGTAGACTCCAATTGACAGTTCATGACTGCAATCTGTGAATTTAGTTTAGATGATTAATTTTGAAAAGGAATGAGTTGGGGTAAATTTCGAATGATTAAAAATTGGATAAAGGACATTCGGAGTATCGAATTTACTCTAGATAAGTAGATTTAATCGATTATGCTACTTTCATTACATTTATCATATAGTGTTTTTCGTATTTTTCAATTTTTTTTCTCCTGAAAGAAATATATCTCGAGTATACACATAGAATAACATACAAAAACACACATAGAATAACATACATAGAATAACATTATAAAAAATAACAATTTTAATAATAATAGAATTATTAATCAAAATACTCCATAGAATATCCATTGAATTTCGAAAAAATATTTTAAAAGCTTTTCAGAAATATTTTCTAAGTTTCGTAGGAAAAATATTCACTTAAAATTCTCTTTTATTAAGCAATTCAGAAAAAAGATAAGTCAATACGAGTCGTCAGAGAAATGTACATTTTTCCTGTAGATATATAAAGAAATTGACATGCAAAAATCAACAAGTTTTTTTCCGATATTCAGAGAAAATGTCGCAATAATGACATTTAAATTTGTTTTCTTCAAATATTCAACATATACAATTCACGACAACCTTTTCCCTAAGGATATTCAAACACGATAAACAGAAGAAAACTTAATAAACTGATGCATCGGAAAACAACTTTCACCTGACTTAAAACCAAAAAAATGGAACAGCAAGAATAACACATCTCCTCTGGCGAATATAGGATGCTCGGTTTCAAATAGAATCTTATCTTTTTGTTTTTATTCTCTTCCTTTACACCTTCTACCAGTGGAAATTCGAACTAATGGATGATTCGGAAAATGCAAACAATATTTTATTAGTACTTTCACAATGCAAAAATGATTTTCACTCACATTAGGTATTTCGCATTTTCCCACTCAAATTTGGTAAGGAGCCAACTCATTGCTGCCAAGATAATGGAAAATTCAGAACTGCCATCTGTGTCATCCATTGTAAAAATAAAATTTTCAAAAAAAGCAAAAATTCTTTTAGGACATTTAAAACGATAGCCATTAATGGTTTGACATGGATGCTTTCATTTCTCACGACCTTACAATGATTGTAAAACGCAACTTTTCCTCTTCAAGGCATGCGACATGAACTACAATTATATTCCTCGTTTATGAAAAATAATTATCCATACATAGTTATAACACATCTAGAACTACATATCTGTACTTGTCGATATGACTTCAAATAAAAATTCACATTCTAACAGATACTTCTGAAAGAGTGACTCAGAAGTTTCGAGTTCGAACCAGGAACAATCCACAAGCTAATAATGCACAGTCATGTAATCTTTAACTGTAGCTGTGATGAGTAGAGGATTTAATAATAGACAAATGCAAATTTGGTTTAAACAATAACAAAAAAGATTTAAATTTATTAAAATTCAACATAATTCCTCCACCAACTTATAAAGGTGGATTAATTCACATTACAATACGCTATCATATTTCTAATGCACTAAAATAAATTCAATTATAAAGTGATAGTCAAAATATTAAAGAAAAGTGACAACATTCAGATTAATATGAATAAAAATGATTATACCCTGATTGCCGTCCCGTGGCCGAGTGGTTAGCACGCTTGGCTACTGATCTAAGATCTGGGTTCGAGCCCCGGGTAAGGCATGGATGTATGTGCCGTTTTTCTGCTGAGGTCCTGCCATCCTCGCAGACCTTCTACTATGGCATATAAACTGACAGGCTCCTGTCAGACTCTGTGGCAAGCAGCTGCTTGAGGGGGTATTTATTTTTTTTTTATTATATACCCTGATTGAAGATTTATCCATAACGAAAACGGAGTTCTGCTGGACTACAGTTGTGCACTCGGAAACAATAAACAATTATTTCGAAGACAGGAGACCGAACACGGGATCTATTAGCACCATCACCCCCGCACAGAATCCCTTCGCCGGCAGAAGCGAGGCAATAACTCAGACAACCCGGGAATTCTCCAACACTAGGTACCAATCACCGGGCAAACACAACATACGCAATTTTTTCACAAGTGGGACGGAGTCTTGTTGCCAGATGCCAAAAAAAAAAATGAAATTACAAATACCAATAGGTCCGTGACCTATCATGATTTAAATTAAATAAACCTGTAATCTTTATCCTGTGCAGATATTTTTACTTTCCACAACAGCTCCCTGTTGTACATAGTAAGATTTTCATTAATATACACCAAGGAACTGTCCTTATTCTGAAGAATATCACCAACTTTGATCCCGGTTCTTCTCCTCTTAAGCAAATTATCACGAGATCTACTATTAACAAATTGATCGAGAATAGAGAAATGTTTCTCTCTTTTGGTGTGTAGACTGCGAATGTCATTTAATTGCGTTTTACTATAGCCGTTGACACCAATTTTATTAGAATTATACTTCATGACCAACACACATTCACACGATAATTTAAAATTTCTAACCTAAATATTTTGCTTGAGATTTAATCATTGTATAAGATTTAATTTTAAGCAAACTGGAAGACCACTGGACTAACAAAAACACTCGCGTCTACTCAGAATTTGCAAACAGAGCTAGTAAATAAGTAATATAAATGAAACAACGCATAAACGATCTGGATCATTTCGGAAGTAATCGAAACATCGAATTGCATGGCATTCCTGTACCAAACGAAGAAGGCGGAAATGCTTTAAAGGAATTAATGAAAAAAATATCGCGAACTTTGAAAATTGAAGAGTTTAGTGAGCAACCCTTGAAGCCATACACAGACTGCCATAAAAAAATAACAAAATCCCAGTCATCAATAGACCAATTCAAAGGTCCAGCGAGATGAGTGGATGGCAAAACGAAGGATCAAATTCACAACTACGAACGCTGACATAGACGATACGGAATCTCCTATTTATGTGAACGAAAACCTAACAGCGACAACAGAGAAATTTTCTGGATAACGAAGATATTGGCTAAGACCAAAAACTACAAATATGTGTGGTGTTACAAACGGTAAGATCACGTTGAAGAAAGATGAAGGGGGCGAAATTAAATCATTAAATATGTTAACTGATTTTGATATATTACAATTTCTTTTTATTAAGTCATAATTTCTTTTGATCTCTCATGATAAGTGAACTGAATTACTTAGATTTAGATTGTATAGGAAATGTATATGTAAACAATAACACTGAAGCAGAAAAATGGTTTTCATTTCATGAAAAAAAAATTGAAATAACAACAATCTGTGTTGAATACATGTTAACATACCGAGATTAAGAAAACACTGGGCTGTCTTTAATGTTAATATTGCAGAATTCATACAAAGCCTGGATATAATTATTTTAACCGAAACTAACATTACTTATGCTGAAAAAAAATTCTATACACTAAACAACTGTGAACAAATTTTTGATGATACATTTAAGAAAGGGAAACGGGGAATAATCGTTTACTACAGAAACACAAAATCAGTTGAAAAATGAGTGTTGATATTCTGCCTGCAGAAACGTTAATCTGAGAGTCATAAAAGGTGAAACAATTTATAATATATTAGCCCTATACAGGTCACCAAGCACAGATATAAACCATTTCCTAATTAATTTTCGTGAATTTTTTTAGAACATACTGTTAAAACATAATCAAATATTAGTAGGAGATTTTAATCTTGATGTACTGAATGTTAAAAAACATCGTGCCGAAATGTATGTAAATATTGTTACGACAGATGGACAAGCAACATTGAAACATGATGTACTGTACTACAGCGTGAGAATTACGTCACTAACCGCTTCGAACGATAACTTAAAATAAATAAAGAATAAGAGAATTTTAATCAGGAAAAATTCGTGTGAAGAAAAAAGTAGTGTGTCTTATTCTGTGCACGATAGTCTAAAGAAGAAATATTTTTATTTGGTGTGTGCGCGGGAGGATAAATAAGTTTATTAGTGTGGATCTTGTTAGTAAATTAGTAAGAAAAGGAAAGAATTCATCGTCTGATGTGCAGTGATCAATGTCTGAAAAGAGTTGGTACTGAGAGACTAGCATACTTAGCTGCAGTTTTGGAGTACTCGATGACTAGAATCCTGGAAGAAAGCCGTTTGATATATAGTCATGAGTAGTGGTGTCCCTCCCAGTAGAAATTGGACTTGAAAAGTCCCCAGGGTCACGTGATACGGCCTCGCCCACTTCCGGTCACACTGTGACTTCATCACCCAACCACAAAGTCCTCTGAGTTTGCCGTTCGTCCGCCATCTTGTATTCTGACGTCATCACCCATCCGAAGTAATACCTCGAAATTATTCAGTCTCAAGCTCTCTATCTTGGAGTCTGACGTCATCACTTATCCATAGTAAACAACCCTCGAAAATAATTCTAAATCCACGGTTGCATCATCACCTAAAACCCATTAGGAACTAATTTTGAAGTTTACAAAGTCCAACTGAACTTTCAGTGGCAAGGTTCAGGTCATCCCTTCTCAGACCTATTGCACACACCCATAAAGGGTGACGTCAGAGCATATGACGCAATCATTTTGTCCAGACCTGTCCACCTCTTTTCGCAAAATATTGCAGTGCACTCTTTAAAAAGCTGTGTTTCACGGCTAGGCTCTATCCCCACAACCTGACACACATCACATAAGGAATTACATTTCTGGCTCGGTTAATTTTATTTATTCCTAAAAAATCACGTTTAATTTAGGAAAAAATATTTTAATCATTAAAATTAAATATAAAATATAGAAATAATAAATATTTAAATCGAATATAGAAATAAATTTATAACCTCTTCGCACATTTTTATTTTCATCCTTCATATTGTATGAAAAACATTCCAAAACTAAATGTTTTGAAACATCACATTGGGAACTACATTCCTTGCTCTGATTGAGGCAAATTTTTTAAATCTTTGTATATCGAATTTACAAATATATAACTTCTTTCGTCATTTTATTCTCATATTGCAACTTTGTATCTTACTTTTCTTCCATGTCTCGCAATGGACCACGATGGATAGTAAAATAATTATTTTTACAATCTGACAACTACGCTCTGAGTAATATACAGAGGTGTAATTTTGAAATAAATATTTTAAAACAATGGCAACTGAGCTTAAAACGGCAATTCTTCGATCAATATTCAAAGGAGGAACGAAATCAATTGTAACTAATTACAGACCCAATGATATTTTATCTTCTGGGCATAAAATACTGGAAAAATATGTATACAATACTTTATATAAATTTCTTAAGAAACATAACATTCTCAGTGAAAATCAGTATGGGTTCCAAAAGGGGAAATGTACCGAGAACTTACTAACGAAATTTACTGATAAAGGTGACAATGCGGTTGCAGTGTTTCTAGATTTACAGAAAGCCTTTGACACTTTGGATCAATAAATTCTTTTACAGAAATTAGAAAACTGTGGAATTAGAGGCACTGCATTACATTGGTTTCAAAGCTACTTATCAAATAGATTTACAGTAACTAAAATTAACAACATCTGCAGAGAAAAGTATGGTTAACTTCGTGTTCCTCAAGGATCTATTTTAGACCCGCTTTTATTTCTGATTTGCATAAATCACTTAACAAAACTGAAACTAAATAGTATAATGTAGTATATACCGATGATATAGTTTAGTTAATGTAAACAAGTCGGAAAAGATGCGGTTAAACAAATACAAAAAGACTATAATATTATTAAACGATGGTTAAACTCTAATAGACTTTATTTAAATACGAATAAAACCAAATGGACGACTTTTCATTCATCTGTCAAAATCATCATCTTCCAAAATTAACAACAACACACAAATTAAACTGCACAAAAAAGGGAATCATTTTTGAGCTAGAAAACTGCAACTGCATCAGAATTGACAGAGTACAGTCGTTCAAAAAAGTATCCGAACACTATGGTTGATTACAGAATTGAGAAAAAATAACTGGCAACGATTTTTTTTTAGAAATTAGTGATCTGGTAATCTTCGTGTCACGTGACACGAAGGTTTCCAGATCACTAATTTCTAAAAAATCGTTGCCAGTTATTTTTTCTCAATTCTGTAATCAACCATAGTGTTCGGATACTTTTTTGAGCGACTGTACATAAAATTAAATATCTTAGATTATATCTCGACAATACCATCCGATGGAATGTCCATACTGAGGAAATCTGCGGCACATTAAGGATTGTACTTTTGAAATTAAAAAAAAAATTACATGTTATGGATACCAACAGTAACATGTTTTATAAAGCAATGTGTCAGTCCGTCTTAAATTATGCCATAACCATATATAGCACAACCAACTTAACAAATATTAGAAAAATAGAACATATTCAATCCTCAATAACTAAAAATATTATGCCAATTAAACACCGTACACATCTAATTACAGCCCAAAATAGATTTATTTACTTGGATATTTTACCTTACCAGAGCCTATGTAAATATAACATAATCAGGCGTAATATTTTTTGACAATACACATAAAATTAAAGTCCAACATGATAAAAAAATATGCTTTAAGGAAAATAATTATTCACAACTGCCGATTTTTACAAATAACTATGGGAAGTACACAAGCGGCTACAAAATTCCATATAGTTTCAATTTCTTATCAAGGGAATTGCTAGCCGTAATTCCTTTAGAGAATTAAAAACGAAATTAAATATTTTTTACAAATAAATTAAAAAATTATTATTAACATCTACTAACAAATTATGTAATGCTAAATCTGGGTATAAAAATTCCAATGTCATTTCGAAATATTCGAAATGAAAATTGGTAAAATTGTAGTAAAGAGAGCAAATTATTTAATGTGGAAATTTTCAAATGAAATTGTATTATAAATGCAACGAGGTGTAACTATATTAAGATCAGCGAATGAAGACAGAATGAAGGTGTAAAATACTACAGAATATATCAATGTATTATTCTCTCCGGCAGATAAGCTGTTAGGTTTGCGGGACATCTGTAAATAGAAATGATTTAATTGTAATTGTTGAATACATAAATAATTAAAAAAAGTTATAATTTTAAAGTTTAGTATTTTCTAACTTTTCCAGCATTCCAGCTAGTAACGGTTTTCCATACACTGGCTTTAGCACACTCTAAAAATGGAAATTAAAGCCAATGAATGATTAGGAAATTACAAATAGCAATATTTTACTAGTATCTATGCAACATGGAAATAATTCTTCATTTATCTCATTAAAACAATTTGCATTTACCCCCTTACACTCCCCGTGGGTAAAGGGGAAAATCATTGCTGCCATCAAAATTTGAAATCTGTGCATAAATAGTGTGCATATTTATATAAAATGTGATATTTTTTTACATTTTAATCCATTAGAGAGTACGCTACTTTAGCTAACATGAGGCCCTGAAAATGAGAAACTTAATATTTTTTTCCCATGCATATCTAACACAAAAATTATTTTTAATTTATTTCTAAACCCAAAAGAGTTGAATGCCTATAAGCTGACAGACGACAAAGTTTTCACTTTGTCGTTCTGTTTTAGCGCGTTTTCACTGAAAACGCGCTAAAAAGAAGCATCACAATATTTTGTTTCCTTAACTCTTTTTTCCCTTCCGCAACACTTGTAACAAATAAAACTATTCCTGCTCCCAGCACTGCGCATTTGACGAAATTTTCAGGTTTTAAGTGAACTGTCATGAGCATAACTAACGCTCTCCATTAATTCGGAGGAAAACGGAAACGCTCACCGATAGCATGCAAGAAACTGCGGGGTTCATCTTTATTTAACTTTACTGCCTTGGTACGGAACGCACCGACCACAGCCTCCACGACCGTTTGTTTTCAGCACGAACTGTGTCAGTGGGTACATCACCTAGGCGCGAGAACCACATTTTCTGTCGCCCCAGGTTAATATCTTCCTTCTGGAAGTTTTTATAGCATCGCCCTATCTCAGTCGCGGACTTATCGTGAAACTTTATTAGACATTTATGACTGGTCCTTGCCTGGTTGCCAGTATTATGTCAGGGATAATGTGTCCAAGAAGGAAACATCTGCAAGATATCTTTTTTTCTCTTTGATTTCATGCGCTGGTGATTAGGTCACAGGACATAGAATGATTTCGATTGATATTATCTTTTAAGGTAATTCAGTGGATAACGGAATGATGATTTTTATTTATATTTATTGTGAAGTGCAGCATTTTATTACTTTCGTTTTCCATCATTCAAAAAGGTTGAAAATGAAACTTATGTCAAAGGTGCAGCTTTGTTTTGGGTAAATCTGATTTCGATTTTGAAAAAAAAAAGTAAACAGTAAAACACAACTTCAAAGTTATCTAACAAATAACTTGGTAGTAAATTTTGGAATGCACACACATACGTAATAAAATTAATGAGAACGTATCTCAATGCTATACACAGAGCGGAAGAACATAAGTGCTACTCCTAGCATATTATGTCGATATGGTTCGAACTTAATAATTATCGAAATGATTAAAACATATTTTGAAATGGTCGGATTCAACAATTTTCGAAATGGTTCAGGCTCAACAATTGTCATAAGGATTCGAGCTCAACACATGTCGAAATGGTTTTGGCTCAGCAATTGTCGAAATGGTTCGGCATCAACAATTTTAGAAATGGTTCGGGCTCAGCAATTTTCAAAATGGTTCAGGCTCAAAAATGTTCGAAATGGTTAGAGCACAACAATTATCGAAATGGTTTGGGTTCAGCAATTTTCGAAATAGTATAGGCTCAATAATTTTCGAACTGGTTCAGGTTCAATGATTGTCGAAAGAGTTCGAGCTCAACAATTGTCGAAATGGTTCGGGCTCAGCAATTTTCAAAATGGTTCAGGCTCAAAAATGTTCGAAATGGTTAGAACACAACAATTATCGAAATGGTTCGGGTTCAGCAATTTTCGAAATAGTATAGGCTCAATAATTTTCGAACTGGTTCAGGTTCAATGATTGTTGAAAGAGTTCGAGCTCAACAATTGTCGAAATGGTTTGGACTCAACAATTTTCTAACTGCTTCGGGTACAGCAATTCTCGAAATGTTTCAGGCTCAACAATTGTCGAAATGGTTTGGGCTCATCATTTTCGAAACGGTTCGGACTCAACAATTTTCGAACTATTTCGGGAGCAACAATTTTCGAAATGGTTCTGGCTCATCAATTTTCGTCCTATTTCGGGAAAAACAATTTTCGAAATTGTTCAGGCTTAACAATCGTCGAAATAGTTTGAGCTGAACAATTGTCGAAATGGTTTGGGTTCAACCATTGTCGAAATGGTTTGAGTTCAACAATCGTCGAAATGGTTCAAACCCAACAACTGTCGATGGGTTCGAGCTCAAGAACTGTAGAAATGAATCAGATTCAGCAATCGTCGAAATGGTCCGGGTTCAACAATTTACGGAATGGTTCGGATTCAACTATTTTCGAAATGGTTCGGACTCATTAATCTTCGAATTGGGCTCAACAATTTTTGAAATGATTCAGGCTTAACAATTGTCGAAATAGTTGGAGCTCAACAATTGTCGAAATGGTTCGGGCCCAACAAAAGTGAAAAGGGTTCGGGCAACGATTTGAGAAATGGTTCGGATTCAGCAATTTTCGAAATGGTTGGGATTCAGCAATTTTCGAAATGGTTAGAACTCAACAATTATCGAAATGGTTCGAACTCAACAATTATCGAAACAGTTCAGGCTCAACAATTTGCACAATGGTTGGGTTTCAACAATTTTCGAAATGGTTTGGGCTCAAAAATTTTCGAAATGGTTAGGGATCATTTATTTTCGAACTGGTTCTGGCTCAACAATTGTTTGGGCCCAGCAAATTCTGGCCCAACACTTGTCGAATTAGTTTGCGCTTAACAATTGTCGAAATGGTTCGGGCAACAATTTTCCAAATGGTTCGGACTCTACAATTGCCGAAATGGTTTGGAATCGGGTGGACTTGGGCTAAATGATTTCGTGCTCAGGCGGGCGATTCGAGCGGAAAAATTGAGCCGAACTCACCTTTAATATGCACGTTTGTTCATATAAATAGAAATGACTCAAACTGTAGATAGTTTATTGACCATTGTAGCAATTAGATATTTGATTCCCAATTTTATTCACAATGAAGAAAAGAAAAAGCAGTGTAACATTAGTCGCACATTTTTTAACTCAAGATCAATTTTCAAAGATTATTTTCTCCGATTTTAAAATAAGAAACACTCATATACCATCATTAAGGTAAAAGACAATAATGTTCTATTCATTTCCGAAAATTTATTTATTTATAACTTAACGAAATGAAAATAATGAAATTGATTAATGATTGCATTAATTCTGGTCTTGATTTCGTTTAGTACTGAGACAGGGTTTGGCTCAGTGGGTAGCGCGCTATACTCGTAATCTGCCGTTCCCAGGTTCGAGTCTCAACTATGGCTGTGTTGAAAATTTTCTCTGCTAACTCCGGTTGTTGCATCGGAGGGAAAGGGTGTACCGATGTCGCTTGGAAAAGTGACGACCTTTCCCTGTTGCATAGGACATTAAGCATGGCTCTGTTTGCAAGTGAGCCATGCCCTGTGCACCTGTTAGAACCATCTGGATGGCATTAATGGGAGGCTTCTATCTGTGATGATCCAAAACGTTCGGATCCTGTAGGATTAAATCAGATGTGATGACCTGTGTTCGGAAACTGTCCGACTGGGCCAGATGTGATGACCTGTGTTCGGAAACTGTCTGACTGGGCCAGATGTGATGTCCTCTCTTTTCAGATCTATGGAGACTGAGCCAAACGTCGTGGCCGCCGGAGGACGATGCGATTGTTGCTTAAAAATTATTTCACCCTTACTTCGGTGAAAAGACAGGTTCGTGGGTTATTTTAGTTCCGTGGCACTGTATGCCCGATGTTCGCTGCGTTGAATGATGAATAACAATAGTCCATCAATTTACTGCACGAGAGTTAGATAGGAATATATTTATACAGCTATGTGCTGGGAATGCGCTAAACTCCGTGGGCCTTTGCTGCTTTGCTGCTGCAAACATTAATAATGAGGTGGAGAATCGCACAACCTGCAAGTTATCACTTTACAGACCTCAACCTCGGCGAAAGGATAATCAACCTTTGCCTATACTGTGGTTCGCTCTGAATCCACAAAACTGTTATCAGATTCACCGCTCAACTCCGTGAGCCTTTGCTGCCTTGCTGCTGCAAACATTAACAATGAGGTGGAGAATCGAACGCTTTGTGAATCCTCACTTTACAGACCTCAAAACTCGGCGAAAGGATAACCAACCTTTGCCTACACTCTGGTTCTTTCTGAACCACAAGAACAAAACAGATTCACACAAGAATCTCGATTCCCCTTTGGAATCGCACCCTCACTCCAAGGGTTTCCTTTGAGTATGAGCGGCGTCCTTCCGATGCTTGTGGACACGACCTCTCGCTCAACGTGCTCGCACCAAAACAAATGCTTGAAATCTACCGCCTAGCCTCGTCGCTGCACTAGCGCCCTAGGCTAGTCATTTACGGCCATAAACAACTTCTGGAGCTGGTTTCATTACTTGCATGCAGCCGCTTTAGATCCGAAAAAGCAACTTCGTGAGTCATCCCAGCACAAACATTTCCAAGAACACATAAAAATATATACAATAATAGAATACAAAAAAATACAGCAATAAATAAATAAGCATAAAATTCGGGGGACATGACACTATTTGTCTTCTAATAGATGTTTAGCGCTTCCTATTTTAAAACCTTGTCTGAGACATATTTAGCCCATTGTGTAAACAAAAGTGCCTCTCAGATGTAATAATCCAATCCTTTAATACTAATCTTGAATTTGTTTCTAAAAAAGCCAATTCCTCTATTTGCTATTATGCCACACCATCTTGTTAAAACCTGATTTAAACGTTTATTTGAGTAAATTTCTTAGCACACAATCTCTCTTGGAAAAGAAATTTTAAAGGTACCAAGCACAAATAAATCGTCCATACATGGATATTTCCCCTCCCTGCAATTAATTTCGTTTCGAGCCTCTTGCATTTGGCTTTCTTTTGAAGATAAATCTGCGAATTAAAATCATTCATTATATTCAGCAGCGATTTTATCTTCTAAACCTGAAACCGTAAAACATGAAAAGCCTCTAAAGCAGCTGCTTGTCACCGAGGTCTGACAGGAACTTCTCAGTATAACCCTACACAGAGAAAATCTGTGAAGAAGGCAAGACCTCATCAGAACGATAACACAACGAAAACATCGTGCTTTATTCGTGACTGGAACTCAGATCTCTGAAATCAGTAATTGAGCACCCTAAGCACTCCATCACCCGAATGTCCAAGCGCTGTAGAGACAAAGACAATCCAACTTTTCGAACTATGTGGTCTTTATGATCTCAGCCTCCAGCTATCCGTCGGAAAAGTGCTAGAGGCTGAGGAAGGAGAGGGGGAATGTAGAGGAACTCAGCTCAGTCTTCAAGTTATATTAATTTAAACCTCAGTTCATTTCATCATTTCATCTCCTAAGTGAACAAAGTTTTGAAATTAATTAAGAAACAACTCATACGTGATCCATAAAAATTCGTATTAATTATTACCCAGCAATAGAAATATTGGAGCTTATAATATTTGCTTAATGCTAAACACTTCGTATCATAAAAGAGAAATGTCTTGTTCTACTAATTTTTCATACACAAAGATAATACCATGTGTTCCAAATTATAAATATCTACAGTGTCTTACCAAACTATTAGAGAATGTCCATGATATGTTAATAGGAATCTAACTTGGAAGCCCCATAACTTCCTAGCAATGCATGAAATACACTGGCCAAAATTTAAAAAAAATTCCGTTAGCAGTCGAAGAGTAATCTATGAGATTTATTTAGTTGAAACAACTTGCTGAGAAAGGACAGTGATCATACGTGTGAAGTGATTCAATGTTTATTGTACCTTTTAATGAGTATTACATTTTACAGAAGGTACATTTTAATAAGATGTTGAACCTCCTCAAGCAGCAATAATACAAGCTTCCAATCTGGCATGCAATCGGTATAATTGCTAGATATCACGCTGGGGGATACAATTTCATGTGCTTTCAATTTTGACGCGTAATTCAGCGATGGTCGTTGCATGCCGCGATCAGCGGAAGAGTCTTTGTCCGATTCAGTCCCAGACATGATCGATTGGAGACAAGTCCGGAGAGCATGTTGACCAAGAGAGTTGGTGCACTGTCTGAAGAGCATGTTGAGTTGTCCCGGCGGAGTGTGGGCGGGCGTTATCCTGTTGGAATATCGCATTTGGGATTACACTAAATTATGGGAGGACGACCGGCTGTACGATGTCGCTGACGTACGTATTGCTATTCAGTGTACCCTGTACAAACACCAGACACGTACGAGAGTGATAGCTAATCGCTCCCTACACCATGAAGCCCGGCGTGTGCCCTGTGTATCGCTGGCGGATGCAAGATGGAAGTAGCCGCTCACCTTGTCGCCTTCGGAGGCGTAAACGACCATTAAACGCTCCTAAGCAGAATCAGCGGTCATCACTGAAGACCACAGACTGTCATTCTTCTCTCCAATGAACTCATTCATGATACCACTGCAAAGTGCTCAACAGTGACGAGGTGACAGTGGTGACCATGCCAGCGGCACACGTGACCGTAGTCCTGCTTCCAAAAGACGATTGTGTATCGTTCTTGGTACCTTTGGTACGACAGAGAATCGAATTTGTGTCGCCGTAGCCGTCCGCTGTGCCACCTCCCGAGTCCCGTCCTCTGTAGTCCCGTCCGCTGTGCCACCTCCCTCCGCTGTGCCACCTCCGCCCTCCTGATACAATCGCAAGTTCGCAACTCTGTGTTGCCCGGGACCACGACTGCGAGTGTGCGAATGCTCTTCTGACCATCGACGCCACCATCGTACCACTGCCGATACCTCTCGTCCAAAGCAGTGTGCAATTTGACGAAAAGATCAACCTGCTTCCTGAATTTCTAATTATCTTCTCTCACAAGACTAAGTGGATGATCACGCGATACGCACTATAGATGCCACTCAAACGTACCTAAGAAAGAACAAATGCTGAACTTCTAACTGGTTACAACAAACGTCCATTAACTTTGATTCTTAATATAAATAAAAATAAATAAATAAATACCCCCTCAAGCAGCTGCTTGCCACAGAGGTCTGACAGGAGCCTGTCAGTTTATATGCCATAATAGAAGGTCTGTGAGGATGGCAGGAGCTCAGCAGAAAAACAACACACACATCCATGCCTTACCCGGGGCTCGAATCCAGGTCCCTTAGATCAGTAGCTGTATCTATTATATCGTTATTTTACCACAGATACCCTGACTTACCGAAATATTAGACTTTCCATGTAATGTCAATGAGAATCTAATTTCAAAGCTCTACTTCGAAAATATGTATGGATCGTAGTACATATATGAAGTTGTACATATATGGAAAATATGTACAACTTCGAAAATATGTAATGGAAAAATGTGAGTGAAGAAATATTAAAGATCATAATGAAATCAATATTCGTTCAGTATTCGCTCAGTAGTTAAAGAGTTTTGGAAAGAGCTTTTTGTACGACTTTGTTCAAACTTCGCTAACCGAAAAAATGTTGCGCGCCCGTGTCATCCAGGCATGATACCGTTTTTAAAGAGAACTGAACAACACGACACAAGATGAATGCTTTCTTTCTTCACGCCCTAGTCCTTAAAAACGCGCTGCGTACATTTGCATGTTGTCGTCCTCGGTGACGTCATTATTTCATCCAATGGCTTTCAATTTTGAATCGCGGTTTCTGCTGCCCTTAACTATTAATATATTATAATATGGCGTTCCTAAAGGAACTCCTTCTGGGTGTGTTCTTTTTCAATTTCCGCCAGTGTAGAAATATGTGAGAGAAGATAAATTAGAAATGATAATCAATTATATTCAAATCTCGATTTTCCGCAATATTTGTTCATCATGTAAAAATTATTGGAAGTTATTATTATCTAGAAGCTAGAAGTTATCTAGGGTTATGGAAGTTAGAATGTTTAACAACAGTAATGCGTAATAAAACTCTACCTCAGAAATAAATTAAAATTTATATAATACGTACTGTTTAAAACCATTGAATAAAATAAATATCCATTGAGTTTGCATAACGAATGTTCCAATATTATACAATTGTGAATGGTTTTTATAAAACAAGATAATTTATTGTTAAATGCTCCAGTTTCCATAACTCTTTAAACACTGAACGAATACTGAACGATTATTGATTTCATTATGATCTTTAATTTTTCTTCTCTCACATTTTTCCATTAGATACATATTTTCGAAGTAACAGAGCTTTGAAGTTAGATTCTCATTGACATTAATAGAAAGTCTAATATTAGGTAAGTCAAGATATCTGTGGTAAAAATAACCATATAACGAAAACATACATTAGGAATCGAAGTTAATGGACGTTAGTTGTAACCAGTTAGATAGAAGTTCAGCATTTGTTCTTTCTTAGGTACGTTTGAGTGGCATCTACAGTGCATATCACGTGATCATCCACTTAGTCTTGTGTCGTAACATGCCAAGCGGGAAATGGTCTTCTTTGTATGCCCTTGCTCCTACACAGACTTTTCCCGGCCAGACAAGCAGTAAGCAAACAAGTTCACCTTTTGTCTGCTTGTTTTTTTCACACATATTTTTTTCTTGATTCGTGTTTCTCGCGTTATTCCGTTGTCGGTAGGATGCATGGACTTTCGAAACTGAAAAAAAAACACGTAATCGGATTAGAACATTACATAAATGCTCTCTGAAAAAAAAATTCTCAGACATTTGAACTTCCAAAACGCATTTCGGTTACTTACGTTTACGCGCATGTGGATAAACTAGCGAGAAACAATATATTTTATCTCCACCTTTCGATTACCGCAAATGTCTTGAAATCTTGAGTGCAGTTGCGTGAAAAATTCACAAGAGCATCGAAAAATATTTTAACAATATTGAAATTGCTTTAACAATTTTGCTCGTGTTTGTGTTTTTTTTTAATTATAAAGATTTTTAATCCAGGCAATAGCTGTTTAGTTGAAACTGTGGAATCTTCGCCCCACTTTGTGATCATTGTCACGGGACAGTATTTTTTGGCCGGAGAAACTTCTTGTGCTCCGGGTGAAAAAGTCTTCCTTCCAGCCAAGGAGTTCTTTGATGATGAACACACAGAGAACCAAAACTTCGACTGCTTCAAACAAGCAAAAGATTAGCATTCGGAATTAATAATACTTTTACAACTGCAAATATCTGTTTTAACAATGAATTGAAAAGCCATTAGAATCCACTAGTATGTGGTACGATTGATTTTTTTCTGTGCTTCTCGACACTTTATTTGAAAAGGAAAATGTTGTGACTGCAATAAATATCTTTAACAGTTAGAAATACATATTAAGCTGTGATTATGTTCGGTTTATAGAGCATGTTGATATGACACTGAACGGTATCGACAGGCAGTTTTATTTTATTCTATCAGCTGCCCATTGGGTTTCCTTACTCAATATGCTCTAAGTATTATTTAGTTTTTTATGTGTTTGTAAAATATGCTAACCAAGTTAAATGAATCCGCCTAAACAACAGAGCAGTTACATTTGGATTTTTCGACTGATTTTTTAGAATACAGTCAAATAGAGTGTGTTTGTAAAGTCTGAGAAATAATCTTATATATATATAGTTATCTTGACGATCTGTGTACTAGTATGTTCAATATAATTAACCATTACGTTGATCAACAATTTAGAGCTGAATACTAGGTATCTACGGATTGCATAGAGACGTGTTTCTCAACAACTGGTCCCCGTTCCGAGTGGCATTTTTCTGACAGAGATCCTACGTCGAAAAACATAATCCGACTTCAAGAATATATCGTGTTTAAAATTTTCAGATTTTAAATGTTTTTTTTAAATGTTATTTGATTGCAAGAGCATACACTTTTTTTTTTATTCAGGTGTTCAGTATTTTGTAAAATACTGCATTGATTCGTAAACAAATGTTGCAAAGGAAATTCAAAGTGTACTAAAATAGATACTGGACTGCAGAAACATATGGGAAACTATTCGTGTGATTTTTAGGGAGTATAGTTAACAGTATTGACAACTATTTATTTACACCGACCATCCTTCTTGGTAAATAATTTTTAAGAATAAGGATCGTTAATAATACTGTTAATTAAGCAGTTAATGAAGTAAGATTGGTGATCAGTGGAAATAATGAAAATGAAGGATTGAAAATATCAAATAGATTATGCTGAAATTTTTTTGAATTGTTGCGCTTTGGAGCAAGACTTTGAATAGTTATTGTGGGAGTTGTGTGACAGATGCATAGAATCTATAACAATACAAGCAACGAATATCAAATCGTTCCTGGGAGTTTTTAGCTTATGAGAAGAGATTGTAAAAGTAGTCTAAAGCACCAAAAAGCTAAAGTTAAACTTTGTGACATTTTGGAAGATTTTAGAATTTGTTTTGATAATTAAATCTGTACTCCTTAGAAGCAGATAATAGAAGACTTAATGCTTTTAGCTCCAGATGCTTAAATGGTATATTTGGTATTAGATACTTGATCATAAGTGGCAGAGTGGTTAGGAGCTAGCTACTGTTCCAGTAAGAAAGTTTTACTCGGGTCCGACAGAGTTGGGTTGGGTTGTTTTACCTCTGAGCGGCACGTTTTTGCACACCATGGGCTAAATGGCCAGGTCACATGGACCCCGAAGGCTCAGAGAAGGTTGGGGGAGGGACCCACTGGAACAGCTGTTGGGAGACAGATGGTAGCCTCCCGTCAAGGCCATCCAGCGTGTTCTTTAACGTGCACAGGGTATGGCTCTCCCGCACAAGGGATCACGGCTTAACGTCCCATCCGACGGACGGCGGTCTTTCCAAGCCCATCTGTGTCCCCTACTGACCGTGGGCAGGGCGGGGAATTTTGCGGAGATAAATCTCAACGCTAGGGTCCGACAGAGGCAGTGATAAACAATGACTTATAGTACGTTATAGTAAGGCATTATGTTGTGAAAAAGTCCATCGAGGTCATCCAGAATGTTCTTTAATGTCTATTTGCATGGCTCTCCTGGACACCGACCACGGCTCTTCGATAGACGGCGGCCTTGTTATGGCCATCAGTGTCCTCTCTCTCATCGAAGGCAGGGTAGGGTTGAGAGGAAACAAATCTCAACCATGGCAAAGTTATGACTCGAACCTAGGAAATGAATTTTACGAGCCTGGCGCGCTACCGGCTGAGACAACCCTCTCCTCTTAATAAAAGAAATGAAACGTCACCTAATTCTGCCTAATGTTAAGCGAGAAGCTGAATTCTGATGTTTAGGTACAAAATCTTTCACCAAAGAATCTTGGCAAAAGTGGCTATGATTGCAGTAACATGAAAGACAAAGGTTGGAAAAAAATCTGAAAATGCAATCTATATAGACGAACGCCGGTCATACACCACGTTAGGTTCCAGTCCACCGTCATATAGCGAATCATTGCCTTGTTTTTCCTTGTAGATGCGTGTAATTGTTTAATAACATTTTTAAGCAGTCATATACGTGCGTAACTGACGTAAATAAAACATTTGCAAATAAAATAAATACTCTCACTCGTCACTAAATTTTATAATTTTAATCTTAGTATCTAACTCAACAGGTTTACGAGTCTTCTTCTTTTCACTGTAAGCAACAACATCCTTACTTCGATTTTTATCTCTCATTATTAACAATAGAATAAAATAATAGTTATAAACAGTTTATAACTCGCAGCGAAACACCAAAGCACATGAGATGCAGCGAGCAAAGACTATGTAAACAAACTGAGTCCACGAAAACTGCGCATCGGATAATTCCAAAACTGAGCAACGGAAAACATTGTGCAAACGGAAAACATTGTGCAATAAGAAGAGTCACGTGCAAAGTCATCGAACGCAGTGCTATGCATAATAGACCACATTTTTTGGGCACGTGTGGGTTCAATGTTAAAGATGTAAAATCATTGTGAAATGAGCATCCAATGAGAGGTTCCCTACACTACACACGTGATGGCAGCATGGCAAAGTATTGCTCGTTGAAATATAAGCTCGTAGCGCTGCTGTCGGTCATTAAAGCGGCGCCATTTTTACTATGCAGTCGTCCTGCTTTAAACTTTACCCAGTTTCGGTTTATTCACGGCAGCGTCATATCGCTAAAACCGTCGTATGAGCTAATGCGGCGTCGTAAAAATGGGCATTGATCGTAATTGAATATCGTCGTATGAGCGGATCGTCGTAAATCGAGGTTTACTGTAATCTCATTTGATTTTTTGTTACATATATTGAACCAAGAATTTTATATTGGAAAAAATCCTATGAATTTCGGGTTTTATTGAGTTAAACAAGAAAAAACAATTGATTTGTGCTGGAGGGGGTAAAAATTAGTTCTATTGGGTATAATCCAAAAAGCAAATTCGTAAATATATCCATTTCAAAATTTAATGTCTGCATTTGATCTCAAATATATTGTACATTGGTGGGCCAGTCGTTAGCACACCAGGCTCATAATTTGCAGTTATCAGGTTTGAGTCCCTCTTCGACCAGCGTTGAGATGTTCCGCTAAACTCCTACCCTGCCTTCGCTAAGAAAGTAGGCACCGATGGGCTTGGAAAGGCTCCGTCCGTCAGGAAGATGTTAAGCCGTTTATCGTGTACAGGAAAGTTATGCTTTGTGCATTATAAAGAATACGTTTGATGGCTTTGACGGTAGGCTTCCGTTTATACCCTAATAACTGTCAAGTGTGTCCCCTTCCCCAATATTTACTGAGAGGTTTTGTGACGATTTAGCCCATTGTGTACAAAAAATGCTCCGCTCAGAGTTAATATGACACAACACAACATTTCTTGTAAATCTCTATTCTTAAAATCTTCTTTTCTGTTGTTATCTTCTGCCACTATAATGTAGAAATTGCAATACACGCAGTTATCATTAAACTGGAATCGTAAAACTTTCATCGGATGCAATCACACTCTATTTTAATGTTCACGTGCAGCATCAATAAACTAGCCAATCCGTGAGTTTCTCCTTCCTGAAATCAGAGTTTCTGACCATACTTGCAACTGCCGCCTAAATAGCGGATCTGATTATCGCCTGTAAATACGCCATTCTGGAATAACATCGTCTCTTAGTGTCGCTTCAGTAAACAGAATAATGGACAGTGTATACGGATGACTGCAACCGTCTACACAGGATTATCAGCGAAGACTAGATAGACTACTCGCGATGATATCCTTGCAACATCCGATACAATTTCAGAGAAATCGCTATCTATCAATGATCCATTTAGGAAGTTCACGAAGCAGAATAATATAGTTCCTTTAAAAATATGTTTGATATATTTGTGGTCAAATTTAAACAAAAAAGAAAAACGAAATTTTGAGTTTCCCTTACGAAATATTGATATTCCCTTTTGCATGTACTACAAGAAATATAATTGAAGACAACATTATAAAATTAAAATGTTTATATATAAAATAAATATTGCATGTTATGTATGTAATAAAAATGGGAGTTTGTGTTTATTAGCAGTCCGCGCCGTCTGAACAGATTTACATATTGTAGTGTTAATTTTATTACTTTTTCCAAAGAGTGCTTCAACCTTGGAGCTCAGAGCTTTACTAAAGAGTTTATACTGTGCATAAAATGCAAATTTCTGAGATAAATCACTAGCTGTTTGTAAATATGCGACTTCCTCCGAGCTTTGGTTTGCCCTCTTTGAATTATGATTAAAAAAAAATTAGCTTCTTAAATAAATTTTAGTTAAGTATGCGTGTATATTATTTTTCATCGTAGCAGTTCCGAAAACGATGTTTGTGAAACACTGATATAGAACAACCGTTTTCAAAACACTTTTTATTATGATCTTTTTGTTTGCTAGTCGTCGAGAAATCTTCCAAGCATGAAGAAGCGAAACACTGAAAATTAAATTTTTAATATATAACATATTTCTGTACAGAGCAAAAAACTCCAGCCTTAAAAACCAAAGTTATGTGTAAAGCCTTGTGTTTTACTCTTCACATAATTCTTTGATGGTATTATAAAACTAAATTTAAATGTGTTAAATTATTTTGTTTCCTAAGATTTGCCTCAATACAATCTTATTTTAAAAATACGACGTGATATCGATATTTATCTCGTACAATAGTTTCCTCCGATTTAAGATTAAAACAAATCAGGAACTCATGTAAACGTTGAATTTAACTTTAAAGACATAACAACAGAGTTTGAGAATATCACAAGTAACCAGATGGATGACACAGAATGATGATAGCTGACAAACATTTGACAAATTAAGTAAACCTTCTTTAACAGGAGCTCGTAACACCAGATGGCTCTAATGCTACTTACGTCACATGAATGTTTCTAAATAATGGAAATCAGACCTCGGAAGATGAAAGATGCAAATATTTGCTGACGTGTATAAATAAAATACGCTGATGGCATAGACCGAAAGCGATGATTGAAAATGTTGATTTTTGTGGTGAATGAGACGGTGGCTAGAAGGAGAGTAAATATCTATTTGGGGTAAGCACCTCCTTGGGTATTTCGTCAAGGTGGAAAGTGAGTCATTGCCAAAATATTTACGAGAGTAACTAGATAATCATGTTATTTGTTTAATTTGTACAAAGGACAGACAATTACACGAAGGCAACATATAGGGAATATTCCAACATATGTGTACTAATTTTCCACTAAATAACCAGACTTGTTACGACACCTGTGTAGCAATTAATCTAGCTTATCAAAAAAAAAATCAGCTTATTAAAGCCCTGTCGGTAGAAGGACAAATTCCGCTAATGAAGCCACTTTCAACTTCCTCTCTGACGGCATCATCCGATGGAAAGCGTCTTCCTCGGAGATGCTTCTTCAGCTTCACAAACAGATGAAAATCCGACGGCACCAGGTCTGGATTATATGATGCCTACTGAAGAGATTCCCATCACCAGGTCCAGAGAAGCTCCACAGTGTGTGGTAGAGCATTACGTATAATAGCAGAGACGCTCTTTGAGAGCAGATACTTACAGGCATCTCATTCACCAGAGCCACAAGCTATCAATGGATTTCTACCTGTGGGATGTTCTGTGTCTACAAAAGCCAAATTACTGTCGATCTCCACCTTTCGTATAGATGATCAGTATATTGGCAATGTTCGCTCTGACTCAATATCTCGCAGCATGGGTGTTAATTAGTTATATTATAACAACATGCAACGATGGCATAGCCCTAGACGTTTGTTACTTTGATTGGGAATAAATTGGGAATCTTACGTTCTGAATTACCATCATAAATGAAAAACCATATTGCAAATGAAAGGTCTTCAACAGTTCATCTAGATTCTCTGAAGTAACGGAAACCACCCCTAAACAAAATATATAAGTTAAGTGTACAATGTTAACATGAGCAAATTACATTGACAAAGTCTCTAGAGTAATATTGGTTGGTTTGTTTTACCTATTAGTGGCACTTTTATGCACTCAATGGGCTAACTGGTCAGGTCACAGGGACCACAAAGGTTAAAAATGATTGGGGGAAAGGATGCACTATGAAACTGTTAGAGGACAGATGGAATCCTCCTGTTAACTCCACCCAACGTATTCTTTAACGGGCACAATATACCACGGCTTAACATCCTATCCTATGGAAGTCTTTCGAGATCCATTGGTGTCCCCTTTCTCATAAAGGACAAAACGGGATTAGCGGAGAAAATTCTCAATTAAAATTCTCAGTTGCAACTCAAACCTGAGAACTGCCTTATACGAGTTGGTCCACTACCGATATACATAATGCTATATTAAACTCTGATCAGACGGTTTCATCTTATACCTTTACCTGCGAAAAATTTTCATAGTGCATTATAGCTCACTATTAGGTTGTGAAAAATTACGAAATTCTCTTCATTAAGGAAATTTACTGTATACTAGACATTACTGCTTAAAAATATGAATTTTAGCTCATTTCCAACAAGCATATCTTTGCGTGAATTTTTTAATCATTTCGCAACTCTTCAACACATTGTCCAGATATTATTTCATTGTCATTGCGAAACGGCGAAGATTCGCGCCATATTGGCTGCTATTAACAAAGCTAAACTAATTAACGAATGTAATTAAAACAATAATAATAATAAAAGGGAAATATAAAAATAACTTAAAACTAACGAACGATAAAAATAAGACGCGTCGACTGGAACTTCTTTGAATGAAATTTTCGCTGACGTTACCGTTTCTTGCAATGCAATCAATCGCCTAGATCTGTAAATATGAAAATTCCATTTTATGCTAGGAACATGTTGCAATTCCACTTTAAAGCATTATGCCGGAACAGTCTGAAGTTATTTTGGCTGTTTCTAACTTAAACTACATAAATCCACAGGGATAAATGAAATTACTGCGGAAGTGCTTAGAGCTGGGAAAGTTTCGGTTACCGCATGGAAGACTGAAATTTTGACTTTCTTTTATAATAAACACATGGTTTCTAAGGATTTTACCACAGCTATTATTATCATTATTTTTAAAAAGGTGATCGCAGTTCTTGTGATAAATATAGGGGTATTAACCTATTTTCTGTTGCAGTAAAGTTCTTTGCATGATTGTACTTAATAGAATTTAGAAACTGGTTGACAGGCAATTGCGCGATGAGTAATTTGGATTCGTAAGTGGGGATGTGTTGATCTGATATTTTCGCTCAGGCAGATTCTTGAGAAATATTTAGAGTTTCAGAAACCTTTGGTTGCTAGCTTTGTTGATTTCAAAAAGGCTTTAGACTCTGTTGATCGTCATTATTTGTGGTTGATTGTGATATCATATGGTATACCAGACAAGTTAGTTAACATAATGAAAGCTCTGTATAATAACACTGAGTCATGTGTGAGAGTTGGTAAGGCTTGTAGCAATTGGTTTAGCATTACTTCTGGTGTTCGACAAGAGTGCATTTTGTCTCGTTTTCTCTTTAATTTGGTTATTGAATATGTTAAGCGAAATTCACTTCAAGGGAAAGATTTTGCCCTTAAATGGTCTGGAAATACCAAAATTTCTGATTTAGATTATGCTGATGATTTAGAACATTTGGCAAATCTTCTTGATGAAATGAACTCTTTCATTCGAGCTGTTGATGAGACTGGTAGTAGAGTAGGTTCGGTTATAAACGTAGAGAAAACTAAAGTGATGAAAATTGGTCAGGCAGGCTGTGATTCAGTTAATCTGAATGGTTTCAATCTTGAGCAGGTGTCACAGTTCATTTATCTTGGGAGCTATGTAACAGATGCTGGTAATGTGCGACATGAGATTAACAGACGGATAGGGATTGCTGCCGGGACTTTTAAGAATCTATGGAGAGTGTGGAGAAATAGGCGTATACATCTAAAGACTAAAATTAGAGTGTATAATAGTTTGGTCCTTTCTAGGGTTAGTTATGGTAGAGAAACCTGGACAATTTGTAAACAAAATAACAGGAAACTAGATGATTTTGATTCTAGATGCTTACGCAGTATCTTGGGCATTAGGTGGTTCAACTTTGAAAGTAATGATTACGTTAGGCAATGGAGTCGGCAACCTCCTGTGAGCAGCATATTGTTCAGAGAGAGAGACTCCGTTGGTTTGGCCATGTTGCCAGCATGAATAATTATAGATTGGCGAATAGGGTGAGGAACAGTGTGCCAAAAGGCCTCAGAAAGAGGGGGAGATCTAGGATGCGGTAGGCTGATAATGCCAAACAGGACCTTGTGAGAATTGGTGTGTAGTGGCCAGATGCAGCGGATGTAGCTCAAGACAGATATGCTTGGAGACTAAATTGAACTCTCTGGTTGGACCTCCGTAGCCCATGGCTGCTTGAGAATGATGATGATGATGATGTATAGAGCAGCTACTCTATACAGTGAGACAGGCTGAAATGTGTGCTGAGCGATATACAATAGTACATAAATTATTAAAAAGCACAGTGTATTTTTATAACTTTGCACTATTTCACTGACAGATTTTGTAAACGTCAATATACATTGTGCACTACACACATAAAATTTTGCTTTCACCTGATGCTACTGAAGATACCTACATCTGCTAAGTTCTGTTTTCGTCAATCTCATTGCGATGTCTGAGAGACTTCTTATAAACGTTGGGTTCTCCTACATCGTTATATGACTGTAGGCACTTTTACTGACAGTTCCAATTTTTGCCGATAGACTCTGGTACGTTGCAGAAAAATAAATCAACCTTGTGAAATTTATTTTCCTGCAATATTCCAGAGTCCATCGGCAAAAATTAGCGTTGTGAGGAAAAGTGGGGACAGTCACAAAACGGTGCAGGAGGACCCAACATAAGGCAGGAGTTCCCTCCGGCATCACATGAAGATTGGCGGACACATAACCTAACAGATATAAGTATCCTCAGTAACATCACATGAAAGTAAGACATCACGTATATAGTGTACAATGTATATTGATGTTTTCTAAATTTGAAAGTTCGAATAGTACGTTATTCATAGCGTTTGTTTAACCAATCACAACGCTACGAATAACGTACTATGTTATGGGTTCTCAACTTGGGGTAGGTGGTAATTTTTTTTCGGGTACGCCGTGAGAGTACAAAAATCGCTAGATCTAGTAACAAAGTCGCTAAATTGGCAACACTGTTACTGATTAATTTTTGAGAGCTCAGCGACGAAGCGCGGCGCTGTAGTTCATGCTCACCCAATAGACGAGTCACTCATTCTTCCAGTAGCGGAAGAAATAACTTCTTGTATGTTTGGTCAAAATGAGGCAAACTTTGTCAGAATCATTCCTTTGTTAAACGACACAGTTTCCAGGAGAATTAAAGATATGGCCTGTAATATTAAGGGACAACTCATTCAAGCTATTCAATGTACAGTCGCTCAAAAAAGTATCCGAACACTATGGTCGATTACAGAATTCAGAAAAAATATCTGGCAACGATTTTATTTAGAAATTAGTGATCTGGCAACCTTCGTGTCACGTGACACGAAGGTTGCCAGATCACTAATTTCTAGCCAAGAAAATATCCATCACCCAAAGATCATGGAGGTGGTGGGGATTAAAACATCGAATCGCTTTTAGCACCTCTACTGTAATATCACCTCTACTGTAATAATGCCGTCCAATGGCCGAGTGGTTAGCGCGCTTGACTAGTGATCTAAGGGACCTGGGTTCGAGCCCGGGTAAGGCATGGATGTGTGTGTTGTTTTTCTGCTGAGGTCCTGCCATCCTCACAGACCTTCTACTATGGTATATAAACTGACAGGCTCCTGTCAGACCTCTGTGGCAAGCCGTTGCTTGAGGGGGTATTTTTTTATGTAATATCTGTTTCTGAATATCTTGAGAGCAATGTAAAGTTCATAGCTCGTCTAGTGGTTAACGTACCTGATTACTAAACCAGCGGGTATGTCCCCGTATGTTTTACAAGAGAAATCAGCCTACCTAATAGAGCTTCTAGTTTATCTCTGTTTTTGTGTAGGAGAATGCCTTCCTCTCTTTAAAAAAATTATATCTTCAGATGTTGGAATAATTTGTTGTACATTGAGTAGAATTAAATTAAACCTTCGCTGTATCTATAAAACGTACACAAATTCAATACACCAAATTTAATTAGTAAATTATACGCTAATAACAGTTAATAAATTTAAGTGGTAAATAATATAATCAAATAAAATTTACCAATTTAATAAGAAGAAAATTTTGCGTATTCATTATTCGTATCTTAAGCCTAAAATTTTGAATTTTTTTTTCCTACGCATTTAGTAATGCTAACATTGATCAGATGCTGGAATTGTCCATTGTATAGAATTATATGATTAATTTAAATCTACTTTTCGACATATAAAAAGTATAAACCAATTAAATTTGATAAATCTGATTGGCAAAACATAAAATATTTACGTATAGTTTCGTAAGAAGTTAACGAAAGCAATTGGGAAAATATAAAGGAATAAAATTTTTCAATTTAATAAAAAGGAAATTTTACAAAATTATTATCAGTATATCGAATTTTAACATTCAGGAATTTACAATGTTCTTAAGAAACTTTAGTAATAAGTGTGAATTGAAATCAATGATTTATATTTTTTTAGTTCGGCAAATATAAATTTTACTTCTAAAATATTGTTACGACAGATGAACGAGAAACAATGGAACCATGATGTGCTGTATCATTTTGACGTTCGCGTGTGCTTCAGCGGGTGAATTACGTCATTAGCCTATTGGAACAGACAGAGACTTTAAAAATATAACGAGTAAAGAGAAACGAGGAAGTTCACCGTATTAAAAAGAGTTGAATTACGTTTTATTACATTTTTGAATTTATTCTTTTAGTAGAGTTGACGTTATGAAATCTAATTTATGGGAAGTAATGTGTCGAAGAAGTCTACTAGTGAAAAAGCAAAGGAAATTTGATGACAGCGAGGTATTTAAGTATAATTAGTTATTGTAAAGCATTCTTTTGATGGTATGATTTAATAGTGATGATGACAAGGATTAGTGTTAGTTGACTTTATTTTACATTTGGGTTTTTATTTATACTTTTGTAAAAAATTAGTTTTTTTAATTAATTTTGGTTGCTAAACATTTTTTTGAGCTCTCGCTGAAGATTTCCTATTAAAAATTCATTACACTATATTAATATGATTCTGCTCGATGACATTTATAATTTACAATATTTTATTGCTAACATTTAGTTTAGAATCCCTATACAAATTACTAATAAATTAGATGTTTTAAAATGAAGAGGAGGGACATGTAAACTCCTCATACATGTTATTTTCAGTACCATGTTAACAACAGTAAATCTAATGAGTTTTGAAAATAATTACAATGTGCATAAACGATGTAATATTATGTTATATATTACTTTAAAAATGATGAACTTTTACCACTATAACTATTAAATGATGAAATATTACTAACCATCTGACTTGTTTTTGTAAAAACATTTCTGCAATTTTCACATTATTTACATTTTAATTTGATTGATAATTGAAATTAAAAAAATCTCCTGGACTGCTCATGCTGACTGTAAATTGCATCCTCTCATAAATGAAATTAAACCTGAACTTGAAAAAGAAAACGGCATATGATAATTTAAGGAATATATGCCTTATAAAATAATTACAATACTTTAAATAAAAGAAAACAAAGCTAAGAAAAGAAATTTAAAAAATAACAAACTTTGCTTTATTTATATTGATGTGAAAGTGAATTTTTGTATGATTGTGCATAATAATATTAAGAATCTGGTTGACGGATAATTGGGTGATGAGCAGTGTGGATTCAGAAGTGGTAAGTGATTGGTGATCAGATATTTTCACAGGCAGATTCTTGAGGAATGAAGACTTTTGGTTACGATCAGAAACCTTTGGTTGCTAGCTTTTTTTTTATCTCAAAAAGGCTTTTGTCTATATTAATCGTCATAATTTGTGGTTGATCATGAGACCCTATGGCATATCAGACATGATAGTTAATGTAATGAAAGCTCTGTTTAATAACACTGAGTATTGTGTGAGAGTTGGTAAGGCTTGTTGCAAGTGATTTAGTATTGCTTCTGGTGTTCGACAAGGGTGCATTTTGTCTCCCTTTCTCTTTAGTTTTGATTATTGATTATGTTTTGCGAAATTCATTGCAAAGACAAGATTTTGACCTTAAATGGTCCAGGGATAGGACAGTTTCCGATTCAGATTATTCTGATGATTTGGCCCTTTTGGGAAATGATATTGATGAGATGAACACTTTCATTATAGCTGTTGATGAGACTGGTAGCAGAGTAGGTTGGTATTAAATAGAGAGAAAATTAAAGTGAGGAAAATATACCAGGCATTAGTTCAGTTTACCTGAATGGTTGCAGACTTGAACTGATGTCTCAATTTAATTATCTTAGGAGCTATGTAACAGCTACTGGTGATGTGCAGCATGAGATTAACAGACGAATATTGATTGCAGCCGGGACGTTTAAAAATTTATGGAGAATGTAGAGAAATAGACGTTTACACCTAAAGATTACAATTATACTGTATAACAGTTTAGTTCTTTCTAGAGTTAGTTATACTAGTGAAACGTGGACCCTTTGTGAATCAGATAATAGGCAACTTGATTGTTCTTGATTCTAGATGCTTACGCATTATATTGGGCATTAGGTGGTTCAGCTTTGCAAATAGTGATGAGGTTAGGCAAAGGAGTCAGTAACCTCCTTTAAGCAGCATATTGCGCAGAGAGAGAGACTCCGTTGGTTAGACCTTGTTGCCCATATGTATAATTATAGATTAGATAATAGGGTTATGAACAGTGTGTCTAAAGACCTGAAAAAGAGTGAGAGACATGGGATGCAATGGGTGGGATGTCAAACATGACCTGGTTAGAATTGGTGTACAGTAGCCAGATGCAGCAGATGTAGCTTAGGACAGATATATTTGAAGAACTAATTGCACAATGTGGTCGGACCTGCGTAACCGATGGTTGTTTCAGGTAGATGATAATGATGATGCAAGTTTTACCTGTATAATCATAATTTTTATAATTTGATACAGTATTTCAGGGAAATGAAATATAAATCAATAAATAAAATTCAATATAACTTCTGAACTGATATAAATTAATAAAATTATACAATATTTCTAGAGAATCTGCAAAACGAGGCTAAGGAAAAATGTGTGGAACGTGAGATTTAAATTTAATTTATAGAATAAATTTATCTTGTTATCAATTTTCTACTATCTGCATCTGTATTATCAGGGCCTATAGAAACAGGATTATTTACAAACAACGTAGTTAGTCAAAAAACAGAAAAATGAATACTTAATTAATAATTTTAATACTAATAGTAATAACAGAATAAAAATGATATAATACAGATATTAAAACGCAGAAAAACACAAAAACTAGAATTTTCCATTTCCATCGTCAGTTATTCCTGTTTGTGAAGTTCTTATATTTATCTGAAGGCACAACTAATCTTCACACAAGATTCACAGCCATTTTCATTAACGAACCCAATGATCATCGCATTGCACTTTAAAGATCTGACTGGAAAGGACACAGTGATTTTTATTTAAGTTAAGATGTCAGTCATTTTGTCTCTTTATTCTAGCCTAATATGCATTTAACACTATTATTAATTTAATTTATCAGTTTACAAATTTATGTATGAAACTATGTTTATAACAAAAGCACAGATCATTTTGTCATTTTTTCCTACCCCATTCCCCACTGTCAAATCTTTTAAAATCTGCACTTGGCATATTTTTATCAAACTTTTTAAGTCAGATGATAGATGCTTCTCTTTAAGTTAATAAAAAAAAAGCTTCGAGGACCTAAGGAATCTGAAGTTGAGTAATTTTATTCCAACTTAAATTATATGTTTTTTCTTTTCTTTGATGTATGTGACGTAAAACACAAGAACCACAGTAGAAAATGGGTGAAATGCGAATTTCCGTTGGATGTCGGAAACTGCATTAAACAGAGCAGAGGTAAAGAGGAAAAGGTGAACGCACTGCTCACATCGATTGACGGGCCTCTACGAGCAGCAATCCGAGTCGTTTCCATTACCGAGAATCTCTAGAGCAGCATATGGAGAGCGGATGTTTGGTAATTAAACTCCGATCCGCACCTGTCAAGAGTGTATTAATCTCTCACACGCAGCTCATATCAAGAAGATTATCTGTCTAACTTTTAATTAAAGCGTCATCATTTACTAACTGCATTATCAAAATCACTCGTTCAGCATAAAAAAGCAACGTTATACCAACCTCACTAGTTTACCTGGCAGGATGACTTAATTCCTTTAGGGAAGAACTTTGCCATTTTTTTTAACTTCACTAGTCAGTTTGACTATTTAACTGATATAAATATAATGAAGTTATTTATTGCCTCACGGATATATTGTAGCTTTCCCCAAAGCAGTGAATTGCATTAGGGTATGCCTTTATACTCTATTTACATAAATGATGTAACAGTCTGTGTTCGCCACTATCTGATACGTCTTTATTTTTCTTTACATTATCAGTGGAATATCCATGGAAGCAAGGGACTACATGCTATCTTAATAATTCTGATAATTAAATTTATTGACGTAAACGTCAAGGTATTTTTACAACTAATAGGTAACTAAATGTGCTTTCAAGTTCATTATAAAGATTGCTTTTAGAAATTGTTTTTCTCAGATGATACATCACACTACTGATTCATAAACATTAAAGCGTTACGACATAGTGTCAGATTTTAAAACTGATTTGGTGGTTTTATGGTTCCATCTCCAGTCTTCTAGCGAGCTTATTGTTTAATATATATATACACTACTCGACATTGAGTGTGCCCCACCCAGAAATACATGTCGTACAAACATGCAAATAGAAGGGCGGGTGTGCGCAGTTGAGATATGAAAATGATTATAATCCGAAGCTGTGTGGCTGGAACAAGGATGGTATTGTGCTTATGCAGGTGGAAGTAGTGCGAACGGTTGAGATTAGGTGGTTCTGCTTGGAAATTGTTCAGTGAAGGCCGAAAATGAATGCTACACGCCATCGGCAGGTTTATCGCCATTTGGATGCTTTTGAGAGAGGAAGAATTAAAGGCCTATGTGAAGCTGGATGGACTATATGTCATGGAGCTGTCCATGTTCATTGGGATGCACGAACTGTTGGCAACAGTGGTGAAATTAAGGTTCTAGTGTGCGTCGCAGAGGGAGTTTTGCCATCCGACAGACATAAGCACGGCTTGATAGGCGCATTGTTCGACATGCTTGTTCGTCACCATAGGGCACTGCAGGAGATATTCGACGGGCTGTGTCAGCAGCCATAGATGTCCCCATAACAACCCGAACGGTAAATCGGAGGTTGCATGAGGCACACCTTCGCTCTAGGCAACCGTTACGTCGACTGACATTGACTGCAAACCGTGGCAGTGCTCGTCTGGCTTGGTGCTGAAGTCGTGCGAACTGGGGTCACGAATCTGTTGCATTTAGTGATATTAGGGATATTTAGTGATGAATCACTCAACTGTTGTATTTAGTGATGAATCACGTTTCTATCTGGGTGCTGACGATCGACGTGGCGACAACCTGGCAATAGGACGGATCCAGCTGTTGTTTGTGACTGGCACACCGCCCGTTAGCCAGACATTATAGTATGGGTTGCTATTGGATATGACAGCATGTCACCTCTTCTCCGCATCACAAGAACATTGACAGCTGCACAATACATACGTGGTTCTGCAGCCCATTTTGCTACCGTTCCTGGGAGGCATGCAGCAGCCCATTTTCCAGCATGACAATGCCTGTGTACACACTGCTAGACAATGTTTGCAACATGATGAAGTATTGCCATGGCCAGCGCTATCTCCAGATTTATCCCCAATAGAAAATCTGTGAGACCACATTGGACAATGTGTGCAATCCTCTAACTGGCTGGCACGGAATCTCGATGAATTATGGGAGCAAGCCAGCGCTGCTTAGTGTGCAATTCCTCAGGACCATATCCGTCGACTGTATGACTCCATGCCACGCCGTATTGCTGCCTGTATTGCCGTTCACGGCGGGGCAATCACCTACTGAGGCAGTCACATTGTGCTGCATTATCTCATCTTCTAGCTGCTGTAAGTGGCTGCAAATTAAATCATGGTATGTCAATATGTATTGTTATGTGTGTGCTACATTTCACCCCTATCCTCTCACTCCTTCTGGGTGGGGCAATTTCAATGTATGTAGTGTATAAAAAAAAGGAAGAAGATAGGCACTTCCTTACACAAACGACGTAGATATTAGGTTTGTCCAAGTTTCTTATATAACATACAAACACTTACACAAGGACATGTCCGCTGGTCTTAGTAGTTAACCACTAGATCAGGTAAGGTCTAGTGGGTATTTTATATATTTATAATGAGTGTCGATATATCTCATAGCTCTGTGAACCATTGATCAAGAGTGTATTGTTTCCATGGATATTCCCCTGATATTTAAAGAAACAAAATACGTATGAGATACCGGCAAACAGAGACAGGTAAGAAATATTTGAGGGAATTCGTACATTTGACACAAAGTTTGATAAGCAACATACTCAACACTCTTTTATTATTATGCAGAAAACTGGATAACATAGGTATCAGAATAACGACGTATTTTGCAACAAGCTAAATGCACTTTCAAAGAAACTTGATTCAACAGATGTAGGTTGTTTCGGCCACCAGTTAAGAACAATTTTAAATAATAGCATTGCTTTGTGTAAAATAGTGTTTACCCGCGAAATAATTTAGTTTTGGCCTACGTGAAACCTCTCTTGTCTTTAAAACAAATATACACATTCAACGTTTGTTTCAGGTTTCTACTTGGAATCTAGTTACTGAGAGTCCCTGTAGTGTAAATAACAATGCCACGACCTGCTGTAACATTTAGCATATAGTGTAACTTGAAAATACCAACATACCCTGGGAGAATATTTTCAACCGTGGTTTAGACTATTTCCATTGAAACATATAAGCCGTAGTTCAGTTACCTACTATTGTGGGAAATTTTTAACTGAGATTCAGACTACCATCCATTGAGACATTTTAAGTTCAGGCAAGGTCCGTTGGAAAACCGATGGTTGAAAAGGCTGCAGTCCGTTAAATAGAACGTAAAGACATTCCCACATTAAATATAATGATGAATGTCCTAGACCAGAGATTATCCTTCTCCTAACACCTGTACAGTGACCCCTACGCCCAGCCTTCACTGAGTCCTTGAGGTTCTTCTGCTTGCCATTTCGCCCATTGCATGCAAAATAATGTTATTTGAAAGTAAAACAGTACAACTCAACCCGTTGTTGAATTTTAGATTTTTGTTTAGACCAACTTTCCATATGGTTATTTAACTGTGGTTCACACGTCCACTTTTTGTGGTTAGTTAAAGAAAAGATTGGAGAGACCATTCATTTAGAGCATCTTAACACCTGGCTTACGCTACTTTCCATTGCGAGGCATTTTAAACCGTGTCCAGGCCACCATCTCTTGGTGTTTTTTAAGTTGTGGTTCAGGACACCATCCACTGGAGCATTGTAAGCTGTGTTCAGGCCTCTATTCTTTGAATGATATTTAGTTGTGGTACAAGCAGCTCTCCATTATGATTTTGTAAACTCTGGTTCATTACAATGTCCACTGGATGATTTTGAGCTATTACAAGTCGTTCTCCATTGGGTATTATAAGCTGCGGTTCAGGCCACCATTCATTATCGGTTATTTAGATTTGTTTTCCAGTCATCCTCAATTGGGAACACTTGAAGATATACTCAAAAGAGCAAAAACATTATGACCACCTGCCTAATAAGATGTTGGTCCTCCACGTGTTGTCAAAACAGCTCTTACCCAGCGAGGCATGGACGCTGAAAGATTTCTAAAGGTGTCTTGTGATATCTGGTACCAACACGTTACCAGCAGATCCTTTAACTATTGTAGGTTACATGGTTGAGTTGCCGTCGATCGGATAAGCTGTTCCAACACAAACTACAGATCTTCGATTGGATTGAGTCTGGTGAATTTGGAGGCCGGGGCTATACTTGGAAATCTTTCTCATGTTCCGTGAACTATTGTCGAACAATCCGGGCAGTCTGTCATGGCACATTATCCTGCTGAAAGAAGGCACTACTAGAGGGGAATACCATTGCCCTGAAAGGATGTACCGAGTCTGCAATGATACTTAGGTAGGTGGTAGACGTCATGGTTTTGTGCACATCAATAACTGGACTCAGGGTTTCCTAGCAGACGTTTGCCCAAATCATTACACTTCCTCCACCGACTTGTTTTCATCCCATGGTGCATCCTGGAGAAACAATCTTGGTTCCACAGAGAAACGACGCACACGTACCTGGTCGTCCACATAGTGTAACAGGAAAATATATTCATCGGACCAGACGACCTTCTTCTAATCATTCAAGTACCAGTTTTCATGCTCGTGTGCCCATTGTAGGTCAGGTTAGCACCGAGCTTAGCATGGGCACTCTGAGCAGCCTGTGTCTATGCAGCCCCATTTTCAGAAAGGTTCGATGTGCTGTGTGTTATGATACATTACTCCCGTCACCAGCATTCAAATTACGGGTGAGTTGCGCCACAGTATCCCTTCTGTTAGCTTCTACCATACCGGATAGCCTCCCCTCACCTCTAGCATCGATGAGCTGTGGTCGGCCCACACCTTGCCGGCGGTTCGTGGTTTTTCCCTCCTCGAACCACTTTTTGAAGGCATTAACCACAGCTGACAATGAGCACCTCACAAACCTTGCCGTCTGGGAAATGCTCTGACCTAGTCGTTTGGCCATTACAATTTGACCTTTATCAAACTCACTTTAGTCCTCTGTGTTTCCCATCTGAAGAACAAGAATAATACTGATTAACAGAGATCATTGTCAGGTGTTATTTATATCATTTCATGACCATCACACGCGCCGTCGTTTGTCTGCAGTTGCTTCGATTTGCATAAAGACGCGCGGGTTTTGGATCTTCGGTGTATATCAATCAGGTTGCTGTTCAATGGGGACAAATGCGAATCACGCAAATAACTGCTAAACCGATATTCGACTTATGAAAAATGGAGTTTCCCTTGCGATCAAAACGTATTGTAAATACATTTTGATGAATTAAATTTTCGATTTCAACACTAAAAATCTTGATATTACATTACAACTTTCACCTGACGTTTGGAATTTGAAAGCATTGTTTGGAGGTTCTTTCCTTCTACAGCAATATTTTGCAGCCCTTTTTCAAAGACACACTTTTGGTGAACCTTGACATTGAGGCTTTGCACATTTAACTCTCTCCTTTATCATCATTCGATTATTGCTATCTTTGATTATACTATTTATTTATTTTTTAACAGATACATAAATGCATTTAAAGGAAACGAGCTTCATCTAAGTGTTATTTAATTGCACAATCAGCGACCTGGCTAATTGGGGAGCGGAGAAAATGATTTAATAAGCTTTCCTGTCAAATGCCTTCAAGCAAACAAAGATTTCCAAACAATCTACAGGTCCAAGAAGAAACCATAAATTTTGTAGATTACATTGCAGAATAGCAATTCAGCGATTTAATCCTTTGTATTCGTCGCTAATAATTTATTTAGCATGTAATTAGCGGCAATACGCAAATCTCTCGGTAAAGCAAACAACGTTTCCTCTACTCAATGGCTCCCAAACGATATTAGATTAGATAGGTTCACGGTCTGCGAACCTAATAAGTCCCGGTGTTCGTTTCTCTTGGTTGGCCGTTGTTCGTCCTGAAGGGCCCCGAGGCCAAATCGGCAGACACTCTCCCAGTCTTTCTTCTTCCTGATGATTTGGTTGATGCCAAAGCTAGTTTCCATTTCCTAACTAACGAGTTAGAATTTACTCAGCAAAAGCAGGTAAGAGAAAGGAAACCTTGAGTGTAAGCGTTTTAATTTACTCTCATTATTGACCATTACGCAGTCTCATGCTTTGAGTGCAAGTTCGCTCCGTGTAGCAGAAATGTCGAAAGCTACACTGCTGTTTGAACTTTCATTTAGCGTCGATGTTCAGGGATGGAGATCGGCGATCATTTAGAAGACCAATCCGCACAGCACAGCAGCCGTGGGGGAAAGTTACTCTATTCACGTGCAAATGCGTAAAGACACATCAGATAGACACTCCGGCAAACGAACGACTTTGATGACATACGGATTTCTTAAATCCGCTTCTTTCGGCTTTGGTTCTACTCATTGCTTTTACTTGTACTGTTAGAAGAGATTTGTTGATCGTAAATGAAAATTTCTTTCTGGGCTGGATAGACAGTAAAAAAAATTACTCTTCACGATTTCGTTTAAATTTAATTAAATGTTTTAAAAAGGTACTTCCCTGACAAAGAACGGAGATAACCTAGAAGCTATATTAGGCCTGTCCTAGTCTGTCATACAACATAGAAACGGACATGCCTCTCTGGCCTTAGAAGTCAGATATGCTACCCAGTAGATCAGATAGAGTCTATTAGATATATTAGATATATATATATTATATATATTAGATAGAGTTTATTATTATTATTTATTATTATACTTATATCTATTCCATTATCTTGAAATTCCACCATTAGAGTGCGCAAAAAACTAAATTTTTTGGCTTGCAAACAAGCATCTCATATTCGCCAGATGCGATTCATTTTTTAGTTAATAAGTCAAATTAATTCATGACTTCAAATGAAGTCATCATCACCGTCCTGGTAAATTTCATAAAATATAGATAGACCATCATAAAAGCGAAATATTTTGATACCAATTACATCGGGGGGGGGGGGGGGGGGGCTCAGTCGGTAGCGCTCGAGACTCGTAATCTGCATCTGCAGCTCTCCCTTTCGAGTTTCACCTGCTCCAGGGTTGAGATTTATTTGCACTAAACCTACCTCGGTCAGTGTAGGACTACGGTGGGCTTCGAAAGGCCGCCATTTGTCGAATACGACCTAAAACCATGATCCCGTGTGCGGGAGAGCTATATATTGTGCACGTTAAAGAACGTGTTGGATGGTCTTGACGGAAGACTATCATCTGTCACCTAACAGCTGTCCACAGTTCCCTTTTCCCAAATATTCTCTGAGTCTTTGGGGTTTTTGTGACCTGGCCGTTTAGTTCATTGTGTACAAAAAATGTGCCGCTGAGAGGAAAAACTACCCAAACTTCAAAATGCATAAAATTACTTAAAATTATTTATTTGCTAATAGAGGAAAAATATTACCATCAACATATATTAATAACTTTATTAAGTATTAAAATTCGGAACTATGAATGACTCCCCGGAGCAACGGTCAGTTATTTACATCATGAATAGCGAGATATATCGGAAGAGCCACATTCCCAGATGCAGATTGAATTTCATGTTTCGAAAATCCTACGAATGAACAAACGGTTGAAAGTTTGGAAGTAGGTCAGTCTGAAACCGAGATTTTAAGATGGCTCGCTATCAACTATTCAATAGTTTCTCGGCCGTGCAGACCACTTGGAATGGATGAGAATATCTTTAGGCTACCAGGTCAAGGTTGTAAGAGTTACGATAACAGCAGTAGATCGATAGCTGACGCTTTCGGCAAGATGTAGCCCAAGTGCAACAAGCATACCCCTCGCGAGCCTCCTATCAGCAGAGGAATTTCCCTGACGTCATCCACGACTCACGCGAGAGTGTGTTCTGCGATATTCCAAAGAAATGTATCCGAGTTCTATGGCATCAGAAATGAAAAAGAGCGATGTGCGATTTGATTAGAAGTAAACAGAAATTTTACTTTAAAATCTGAAAGTGTTACAAGCAAGACCAGATTATTTAACAAGCACAACAGTTGCTATGCGTACGGGAAAACATTTAACCGTTTCGTTTTCTTTTTCGTGGACTGTGACAAAGATCTCTACAGATTCCACAGACAGTGACAAAGATCTTTTCTTGAATAATACTGATCAAATCAGCTGTTTAGGTCTGTTACGTACCACTTTGCTATGAGAGAAATATTATTCAAGATAAATTTGATTACACATCTAACACTCGAAACAGATACACCCATAAAAATGCATCTGTCAAAGGGCGTACAAAACACAAATGCCTAGCGCCTACGAAATAGAGGTGCCTATGGCCTACGAAACAAAAAAACTCTATAAAGTCTATAGCCTATGAAACAGATTGTCTCTAGCAGAGTTTTTCAAATTGCGGGTCGCGACCGATTAGTGGGCGTGAAATAAATTCAGTGGGTCGCAACCAGCATTTTTAATGAATAGAACAGGAAATAGAGTGGAATCTCAAAGAGTGGGCCGCAACGTAAAATGTATTTCTTATTGTAGGTCGCGGTTAAAAAAGTTTGAAAATCAGTGGTTAGAACATACGAAACAGAAGTGGTTCGGCTTACGAAACAGAAGTGTTTAGGCTTACGAAATAGAACTGTTCTGGGCCTACGAAAAAGAAGTGGATCAGGCCTATGAAAAAGAACTGTCGTTGGCGTACGAAAAAGAAGTGGCTAGGTCCTACAAAACAGAATTGCCTAGGGCTTACGAAATAGATGTATATAAGGCCTACGAAATAGAAGTGCCTATGGCCTACGAGGACCTTAATCCGGCACTGATTAAAAGGACTGTTTCAAAGAAGGTGACTAGCTGAGATGCTCAGGAATTACATGTAACAGATACAGAAATCCATATAGAGGAATACCTCGTTAATCCATAAGTGCAAATTCGTTATCTACCTATCCGTAAATGCAATTCTAATTGTATTTGTAACTTATTGAAAGCTTAATTATATAATCTTGTTATATTCTTCGTAGCACATTAAAATGTATGGAGCAAAGTTTACAATGCTGAACAACCAAACAAGAAATCTATTTCTGTGACAGCATTCGATCAATTGCCAAACTCGCTCTGAAGTATCTGGCATACTCAGAGGTGACGTTTCGTCGCTCAACCCATGCAGTCATAGTTTTGACATCTAAAGACAATTTGAAGAAGAAACATATGCACATTCTTAGACGATGCGTGTTCTTAGACCGATGCGTGCATGCTCCGGCCTGAGAACTCTTTTCATCTAGCACTTCATTAATTCCTGTCCACGAATAATGTGGTCTCATCATTCTGGCATCAATAAGAATTGTTTCTTGGGTAGGGTAATGCGGCACATCCACACCAAATGACGAATTGACAGTTCAAACTTGGTCTCAAGTCAAGAGGACAGCAGTCGGGCAAAAGGAGATTATAGGAATTCACTTTTTAATTCCTCATTGTCTGATTGCTAAGGGCAGTTAGCTCCAGCTTTGCGGCATACAAGACTGCGGATAGCGAAATTGTTCTCAGACAGTTCTCGAAAAATGTTTCTGAAAAGAAGTCTCTGAGAGTCTAACGGATTGAATTGGCTTTTATTGGACTGTCTACATTTCAATGTCCCTGAATTTGCATCTGTTTCATTCAGGTTTGTTCTGTCTCCTGTTTATAATTTTTCTCTTTTTTGTCTTTTCAATTTGTTTTATCATATCATTTACTTAATCCGCTATTGTGTCCATGAGGAAACACATATGTGCTTAGCCATAGAATAAATAAAATTAATCGCATAGAGTGACGACCATAATCTTTCTCTGCATCTTGAGTTAGTGCCTTAAGCATGAGAGAAACTCTCAACAATGAAAAGCTGACTTTGAAAAGTCACTTTTCACTGTTGTTACCTGAGAGAAACTCTCAACAATGAAAAGTTGAGTACGACTTTCTAACAAGAGAATTAAATACGGGAAAACATTTAAAACATTCTATTGAACCAGGCACGTTGTTTAGACAAGAAAACTGATCACAAAGACAATTGCTCACAGTAACACCTTTGGTAATCAGTCAAAGATAATTGCTCCAGCAGCAAAAATTTGAGTCTCGATGGGCGATTCTTCCACGAAAGGATACAGCTGAATTCCTGGAAATCTTAAAATTCCAGATATGAGGATTAAAATCGTTATAAAAATGCAATTCAGAGCATAACATATCAATTTGGATTTATTCATTGTAGAGTAAACTGTAAACATCTTTCACTTTCGTTTTTAAATGTTGTCAATGATAACATATAATATGGCAGATAATGATTGTCAGCATGCTATGTGAATGAATTTGCAATCATTAATATAAATGAAGCATCAACTATGGTCAACAAGAGAGATTATTCTATGGACTGGCTCATTTTCATTTTTAATTATTGGTTGTTTTTTTAAATGCTATATATATAAAATAATCTTACTATTTATGCTTTTGACCTACTGAAATCTTCGGAATTTTTCAGTTCTTCAGATTTTTCATGTTCCCAATCTTACGGTATAGATAAAAATATTGTCTTGTACATAAGACAGCTTCTATCCTATTCTGCTAAAGACATTTTTTCATCCCTAATAAGATTGTTCTTAGTCCTAAAGTGCTTGTCTATGATTGCCTGATATTTATTGCATGTTATTGTCCTGCCACGAGATGGGTCTAATGAACTTGAGCCGGACCGGAAGTAATAGTGATTTTCCGAAAGTTTCTTCGTCCTTGAGAGAATTGTCCATCCATGACATAAAACAAAATCGCGATAGAGAACATCATCTCAACCTCTTTCAGTAATAACCATTACTACCTTCCAAGAAACACTGAAGTTCACGACAATTTAACCATATCTAATTAGCCTACCGGTTTTATGTGCGGATCTCTAATATTCTCCAGAGATAGTTATTTCATTTTTATGATTCTACCTGTGCAAGATCGTACAATGTTTTAATAGTTAGACTTTCCTGTAACAGGTAACTATCACTGTAACGAAGCAAACATAATACAAAATAACAACTGTTGCAATAACAAAAAATGGTCACATGAAAACAATTTCTTTGAGTGCAGCTTCAGATAAAGGTTCCTTTTCTTTATACTAAAATGTATTTCGGAACGCATCCGCTTCGCAAAGCGCTGTGTCAGTTCGCTTCATTCTTACATAGTGCCATCACTTTTGTCTCGGTTCTAGCACAATAACCTAGAAAAAAAATGAAAATATATCCGGAAATTTCTTCTGCGTAGAAGTTTCGAAGAGATTCTTTTTGTTGTCCCTCTTATATTCTTTTCGTATTATCTGAAATCTTCGCATTCTGTCTGGGCTTTCGGATTCACTCAGTCGCATTTGTTCTCTGCCTTCATGCACTTCGTTTCGCTTTTCCGGGAAGGTTAAATTGCTATTGACTTTTATTTGGTCGAATACTATGAAAAAAGAATTATTAAATAATGATACTGCACATTTTTAACGTTGGCGAATCAAATCCATGATATTCCTGGCAGAAACCGGCAGAATATAAATGCATGATAAGCCTGGCAGAATAAGTTAGATAGGACTTGAGCCAGTCAAAATGTGGGACTCTCACCGAACTCCAAAAGCCATGTGAATATATTTAATACGTACTTTAAAAAAACGGATTTCCTATGTCTATTAAAATGAAATTATATAATAAAAACTATTTACAGTCTTTTACCATTTCCACATTATTTTTATTTGTTTGACATATAATTTGACATGGCATGTACATTTGCATTTGCCACAAACACACCATGCCAGGTATCTGAGCCAAATGATTTTGCAGCTTCCCCGTCACCCTTCTCTGTCTGGGTCTATTCTGGGAGCAAGACGTGCTTACATGTGCTTCCTCTACGGGGAAAGAGACAGATGGTAATAATGGACTTGAAAAGGAGTTGTACAGTCGCTCAAAAAATATCCCAACACTATGGTTGATTACAAAATTCAGAAAAAATATCTGGCAACGATTTTTTTAGAAATTACTGATCTGGCAACCTGATTCGTCTGGTCCAGATTCGTCTTAGGCATTACGCTTTTTTTACTTTTGAGTATACTTTTAAAAAGATTTTCCATGTCCAGATTCGTCTTAGGCATTACGCTTTTTTTTACTTTTGAGTATACTTTTAAAAAGATGATTTTTGTTCATTTTTTTTGTATATTTAATACTTTGCTTTTAGTGACTTTAGAGGGACATTCGTCATTAAACACACCTATACCTCTGCCCCAGAGGAATATCGATGTATTTTCTATCCTACTCTAAATGTCATAGCAGTTCATTAGTTCACAACTCTTTACGATCGAACCCCGTCAAATTTCCCTCTCCCTTTTCAAAAAGAGGAAAGGAGGGGACATAATTACGATAGCCTATAACACTTTCCACGCTAGAAACTTTTATTTTGAATTTAACTAGTTACGATCGTTGCACATTATATTTCCTTCTTTCTTTTCGCTGGAAGGTGGAAGAAAGAAAAGAGCCGGAATAGCTAAATATGTAGGCCCGAATCTTGAAAAAAAATAATTGTGTGTGTGTGTGGGGCGGTCGATCCAGAAAAAAAAGGGGGTGACCAAGATACGTTTCCCATACAGTATTATAAAAATTCTCCCTCGATTTTAGAGGTTTTAAAAAATTTCTTGAAAAATTCGTAAAATATTCACAAGTTTAATATTTATTTGCCTCCATAACTGTTGCAAGCATTTCCAAATGAGAATAGGGAGTATTCCCCCTTGTCCCTTCCTTATATCCGGCCCTGTGTACAACATTTAAATATATTTAATTTATATACATTTATTTTATCATTTATATACACTTTATATCCATTTTACATTTCCCTCATGTATGATTTTTTACCCTTGACGTTTGCGCGTGTAGATGTCTCTGAGCCTTGAAGAAATCTGAAATTCAAAAAATTCTGGCCCATTTGAAAAAGCAATTGAGTAGTACCAATAAATATCATTGGTACATTTACATGAACATACTGTAAAGTATACATCACTGTAAAGTAGTGGTGTACAACTCGTGGTCGGTTATAACATTTTGTGCGACCTTCGACTGCTTATATTAAGGTCAAAATTTTAAACGTTATTTGACGTCATTTGTTATTCTAACAGTTACAAATTTGCAAATAATGTAATAATCTCTTTCATTTTTTCAGTGAAATATTGTGATTTAATGTAAAGTTAAGTCTTTAGTTATTCTACATTTTAAATTTAGCTAAAACGGCGTATTTTACAGAAGAATTGGAACAAATGTATCACTAGGATCATATACCGTTGCTGTAATATTCCACTTTCTTAGAGGTTTTTCTCACTACAGCCCGCAGATTCAGAAAATATTTCTTATTGACAGGTAAATGTTGTGCACCAGTGCTGCAAAGTAAAAGCACTTAACAATAATATTTAGTTGCACAAAAGCAGACATTCCCGACTCTAAACAGCATATAATCGTTTTCAATTCTTCCTTCCAATACAAAATGAGTCACATTTCTTCATGGGATTCTGTTCATTCGTTCCTTTTTAAATTCGTTTAATTGATGTTTGGCTTCTGATCTAAGGGATCTGGGATCGAGCCCCAGGTAAGGCATGGGTGTTTGTGTTGTTTTTCTGCTGAGGTCCTGATTTTCTTACAGACCTACTATGGCATATAAACTCACAGACCTCTGTGGCAAGCAGCTGCTTGAGGTGGTATTAATTTTTTATTTACTTTTTTTTATTTAGTTAAAAGGGATCTCGCTGTTTTGGATATATTCTGAAGATTCGACAGTCATACCAATACCTTTAGAATTTTTTGCAACGTGTAGGATGCAGTATACGAATATTATACATAAAGGATATATTTTAGTTTAGTTTAGGATATTGGTTGTTCTGTATAATATATTTATCTTTATAATATAAAGGTATTTAGCATTAATATGATTCAGAAGAGTTTCTAATATGGCTTCACTGTATAGATCTGCATATTACATTGAAGAAACATGCAAAGGGGAACTGTGAAATATTTTCGTCGGCATACTCATCATTGTATCAAGTAGAAGACTCAATTAAAAAAAATCCTCTTGGCTAGATAGGACAAACTGTACCCTCCCCAAACAAGGAAAATCAACAAACCAAACAAGGAACACCAGAGAAATATCAGATTGAATCAGTTACTACAACTCTTTCAATCACTGCCCTACTGCACAGAGCAATACCAGACCCGAGCAAAACATCTGTAATTACAAGTGCATCTTCTTATCTCAACATATTATTGCGGAAATTCATTTAATTTTCAGCAACCGAATCTATTGTTATTTCAGCGATACACCACAAGCAAATGCTGCAAAGTAAAGTTTTACTAGATTGTTTTCCAAAATACCAAATATCATATTTTTTATATGATATAAAAATCAAATATCATGCCATACATTATTTATTAAGCAAATATGTGTCATCTGTTTAAAGTAAACCAACAATCATCAATAATACCATGCCTTGAGGCAATTGCTCTTATATATCAAATTTCAGATCGTGCAACGCAGGTCAAATCAAAACTGTTAGAAATGAAAAGTACTTTCTACCATATATAACGTCTAGCCTAATATAAAGACTAATTTATGAGTCTGATGAAGATACGAAACATGAAAGGAAATTGATAAATTATTTTGCCTTAACTATTAAGTTTAAAATGTATTCTGTTTCTTCTTTAGCATCATTATGTATCCATATGATCCGTGACTGAACGAGAAGGGATCATGCTAATTCTAATTATGATGAAGAAATGGTAGAGCTTCTAGAGCTCTCTCATTTCTTCATCATAATTACTGGTAAAAATTACATTTAGAGTAATCTGGGTCATAGATCTCGGAGAAAAATCCGAAAGTTGACCTCCAACATGTCCTTTAAGGTCAAATAAAGGTCACATAGATGTCAAACCTTGATCTACGCATGCTAGAAATGAGACAATTAGTGTGTGGTGGAGTTTCGGATCGTAGATGTCGGAAAAGATAAACAATCGGATTTAGAGGCTCACTCGAGGACAAAGGTCAAATTTAAAATTATCTACCAGTGCTATGGAGCTACAAATTTGTGCCTGGAGTATTAAGGTCGTATATCTCAGACACATTGCGAAATTTCGAATGCGATGGGTCTTTCAAGTTCAAAGGTCAAATTTTAATATATTGTGCTAGATAATTAAACATCAGTTCATAGTAATATTTCATATTGTAGATCTCAAAAATGTTAAGAAATTTGAAATCCGGTGTCACTTTCAAGGTCAGACAGGGGTCGCAGTGATAGTCTGGGAATCACGAGGCAATGGAGGCACCGAATTTTTACCAGTAGTTATATATTTTCGAATTAAGAAATGTTTCCTAAGAAATGAAACATTGGAAAGGGAAATTAATTTATTTAAAATGTTTTAACACAATTATACATATGTGTTCTGTAAATGGTAGCTAGGTAGTCACTGGAAGGAGAGCTATGCACCAATCCCCTGTGATGATGCATAGAACCGGCCAGGCCTAGCACCTAATGTCCGACCCTGCCTTCTCGTGGTGCGGACCGTTAGTACCTTTCAAAAGAGATACTCTCTTGTGGAAGTGAACGGAAGGGGAGGGCTGCCAGATTAGTGTGGCCTACTGATCTGGACAACTATGGCTACTTTTCATTTTTTTCTACCCTGCTGAGGAGTGGTCAACCACACAGGGTCCTGGTACTGACCATATAAACCCACTGGACTGGACAGATATATGGCTCTGAGCTTAATTATGGATCCTGATTTTGCTGCACTGGTGGGCTTCTGTGGAGGGAAAATCTTCCGCTGTGTTTTCTGTTTGTTTGTGGGTTGACAGCCCCAAGTGAATAGATTCACAGTATATGTTTATCAGCTGGTGGATAATCCTGAGCAGAGGTTATCGCAGGCACCTAAACTCTTTGGGTCTATTAGCATCGTGAAATTCTACATTGGAGGAAGTCTTCCAGTGTAGATGGCTTCAGCCTTTAGTGGTGGGTGAACGGGTCTTTGCCCCATGTCTGCGATTAGGGGGCTGTTTAATATTGTCGGCATTCCCTCTCTAAATAAACGCAGTTCTTGTGATAACTATAGGGGTATCAGCCTACTCTCTGTTCCAGGTAAAGTTCTTTGCATGATTGTGCTTAATAGAATTAAGAATCTTGTTGACAGTCAATTGCGTGATGAGCAATGTGGATTCAGAAGTGGTAGGGGATGTGTGGATCAAATATTTTCACTTAGGCAGATTCTTAAGAAATGTTTAGCGTTTCAGAAACCTTTGGTTTCTAGCTTTGTTGATTTCAAAAAGGCTTTCGACTCTGTTGATTTGTGATTGATTGTGAAATCATATGGTATACCTGACAAGTAAGTTAACATAATGAAAGCTCTCCATAATAACACTGAGTCGTGTGTGAGAGTTGGTAAGGCTTGTAGCAATTGGTTTAGCATTACTTCTGGTGTTCGACAAGGGTGCATTTTGTCTACTTTTCTCTTTAGCTTGGTTATTGATTATGTTATGCGAAATTCATTTCAAGGGAAAGATTTTGGCCTTAAATGGACTGCAGATACGAAAATTTCTGATTTAGCATATGCTGATGATTTAGCCCTTTTGGCAAATGATGTTGATGAGATGAACTCTTTCATTCGAGCTATTGATGAGACTGGTAGTAGAGTAGGTTTGGTTATAAACAGAGAGAAATCCAAAAGTAATGAAAATTGGTCAGGCAGGCTGTGATTCAGTTAATCTGAATTGTTGAAGTCTTGAGCAGGTGTCACAGTTTAGTTATCTTGGGAGCTATGTAACAGATCATGGTGATGTGCGGCATGAGATTAGCAGACGACTAGGGATTGCTGCCGGGACTTTTAACAATCTAGGGAGAGTGTGGAGAAATAGGCGTATACACCTAAAGACTAAAATTAGACTGTATAATAGTTTGGTTTTTTCTAGGGTTAGTTATGGTAGTGAAACTAGGACACTTTGCAAACAAGATAACAGGAAACTAGATGCTTTTCATTCCAAATGCTTACGCAGTATCTTGGGCATTAGGTGGTTCAACTTTGTAACTAATGATGAGGTTAGGCAAAAGAGTTTGCAACTTCCTTTAAGCAGCATATTGTGCAGAGAGAGACTCCGTTGGTTTGGCCATGTTGCCCGTATGAATAATTATAGATTGGCGAATAGGGTTATGAACAGTGTGCCTATAGGCCTCAGAAAGAAGGGGAGACCTAGAATGCGGTGGGCAATGTCAAACAGGACCTTGTTAGAATTGATATGCAGTGGCTAGATGCAGTAGATGTAGCTCAGGATAGACTTGCTTGGAGAACTAAATTGCACGGTCTGGTTGGACCTCCGTAGCCCATGGCTGCTTCATGATGATGATGATGATGATGATGATGATGATGATGATGATGATGATGATGCATATGTATGTATTTTTTACGAAATAACAATAAGTTGAATTTGAAATAAATCATAGAAAAAATTCAAGTCTTAGTTATAATTTTCCTCTATTTAACTCACGCCTGTTAACAGCGTAAGGAATCTAATTCTCTCTTTATTACTAGATATGTGTATTTCCAGTTTTCTTTTGAATATGTTGACTATAATATAATTTCTTTTTCATTCTAAATTTAGTTAATGAAACCCTGATTACACTCCCGTAGATAGTACAGGATCTTTCTGAAACTGCCAGTCCGACCAAAACATTTGCTGATCATAAAACAAATAATCAATGTACTGAATCTGGTTCATTCCTTCCAATTTTTGAATAAAACTCTATTTAGGTGTGTAACTATTTGATTTCGACGGTTCGTAGTACTCATTCAAATATATACATTTGTTTCTTAATCAAGATATTTTCTTGATTCCTTAAAAATTTAAGTTTAAATTAAAATTTTGTTTTCGTCATTACTCACTAGAAATGTGTGTTTCCGTTTTTTAACCCATTGGCTTAGAGATATGTTTATAGTAAATATGCCCAGAATTAGTATTTTCTGAAGCAAAATTTTATCATATATGTAAAATATGAAATTTCACCTTTTTATACTATCCGGTTTCACCAAATTTCTATAATATCTAATTTTATTCAATCAAAATTTAACTGTTGAATTCAAATTAACGTAAAAGAGTTTAAATTATATTTGCAATATGCTGAAATGGAGAAAAGTTTCTCTTGTGATATTTAAAAGTGTTTTAGTAAGGAATACCTTGAAATATTCAGAATAATAGAGGACAACAAACCATACTTGTACGGGCTCTCGATTTTTCTTGCTTCGCACACTACACAGTCTTGGGAAGAATTCATCTTTCATTTTCTGGACGGGAGGAATAAATCTTGTAAACTGAGCCCACTATAGACAGTATTCCGGATTTTACCGATTTTTATATCGCAATTACATCTGAAAATTGCAACTGATTCGTAAAAACATTACCTGCAAGCATTCGGAAATGAATTATCTATCATCTGCCAAACAGTATCTGATACCTCACACCATCTGCCGACAGAGAGGAGGATAATTGAAGAGATGAACACAGTTGCTCGAACGTCTAAGATACGCTTGTATTTGAATGGCAGTTTTTTCCCTCGTCGTCTGAGTGACATCATTGTAAGCCAAAGGGTTTAATTAGGGAATTTTACCTTCGACTTTTAAGAATGTAGTTCATTTTCGCAGTGTAGCTCCATTAAGTCCGAGTTGAATAGCCCTGTTCTAGTGTAATAATAAAATAAAGTGTAAATATGTATCTTTTACAGTAGCTATTTCAGCATTATATTTTGCAAATTAATATTCAAATTAACAATCATATAACTCTGCACCAATTAAATTTCTCTGTTATATGCAAAGAAAAGAACATTCTTCGAAAAAGATGATACAAATGAATCGTTTTAGCTTTGTCTTTCCTCTACGAAATATTTATTCCCTTTTTCCTATTGGGTACGATTTTTCTTGAATATACAAAGTGCTCTTGTTTCATTACAGCGAGAGAAGAGAAAACTTCGCGGTATTTCGCCGGTGAACATTCCCGCCTTTGGGAATGCGAGAACTAGTACTAATGTGAAAGAGAAGATTGCTATGTTATATGATAGAACGATCGATTGCCTCGAAATAGGAGGGAAGTGTTAACGGATCATTACACACTCTTGAGAGCAATTGAACTGCATGTATGTACACGACCTAGGTACAACCATAGATTGCGGTCTCACAGAAGAGATATCTCGACAACACAGATGTTTGGTTGCATTTCAGATGTTGAAGCAAACATCTCATCTTGCCGAAACAGTTCAGCAAATGCATTGAAACTTTTATTATTTCTGAAGAAGGTTGTATTGACGATAATCTTAATAATAATTTTTATCACAAGGAATTTTGAAACATAATTCTCAAAGCCTGAAAATATAAATAAATAGCACATTTTTTCAGACAGTTAGATTTATGTTAGACGTCAGTTTATATTTCACTGATTGCAACCCTACTTGAATAGCGTTTAAAATGCTAGTTGAACAAGATGAAACGTTTTGTTACTCCGTAAGACAATATGGGATTGCTTTGAAGCTGCAAGTGAAATCTAGTAAGTGGAAAGTAAAATATTTGTCTCATTAAGTATTGTAATTATTTCTGCAGTTTTCTGGAGCTGATAATGACAATTAGTCATTAACTATAATAATTTGAAAGTATCACCTTCTTGTCCCTGTGTAAATATTTGATTGAAATTAGGAGATAATTTAAATTAAATTTTTTTTGGAAATGTTAAATATATATATATTAGTTAAACCTACGCCAACAGTTCGGCTCGAAACGTGTAGATAACTTTCCCCATCATGAAATGAATTCATTCACAGTTTCTGCCACTCAAGTCACAATTAAATCCCACCAAAAGTTTGGGACCAAATGTATGTCCATTGCTAACTTTATTCACAACTTTCAACTTGTATTGCTCACAACATACTAGTCCATTCACAAGGTAGAGACTGCAGCGACCCGGAATATCTCTGACAGTTTTCGAGTGATCATTCCCCATTCGTAGTGATCTGGCAACCTTCGTATCACGTGACACGAAGGTTGCTAGATGGCTAATTTCTAAAAAAATCGTTGCCAGATATTTTTTCTGAATTCTGTAATCAACCATAGTGTTCGGATACTTCTTTGAGCGACTGTACCTACTATTAAAAATTACGATTTACTCTGAAAATTATAATGGTGAAAACTGTAAATCTGATAAATAAATAAGTAAATCGATAACGAGAGTAGAAATTTAGAAATATTTAGGCGTATATATAGGTAGAAAATTGATATGTAAACTTCAGGTAAATGACGTAATTTAAAAACCAAATTTTACCATTCCAAACATTTATTACATTCAAAATTTTGCTAATTTATCCCTGCAGAAAATAATATACTCTTTGATTAAATCATTCTACTATATGAGTTATTATATTAGGAAGAAGCTTATTTTACCACTTTTAAATCTCTTCATATATGCACAAATTAACGTTATTAGATATATGTTGAAAATGAAGAGGTATGAAAGTTTTTGTAGATATACATTTAGCAAAGAATGCCAAATCTCATAGTTACAAATTACCCGGAAAACTTACGTGTTCATCAAATAAAAAGTATCTTGGTTGAGATATTTACTCACAAAACGTTATATTGTGTAAAAGCATTATATTTATTCCTCAGCGAGGTTTACTTATACAGAGGTTGCCTTATCAGAATAAGTAGAATAATAAATCATGACAGGCTTTTTCGCAAACAATTAAATTTATGTTAATTAAAAAGTGAGAACGGTATCTTTAGAAATATTGTTAGAGAGCCTAATATTTATTTTACCTTACTTCGTAATTTTTACTTTTACTACGGAAAAAAAAAGCTGATTTGAATTAGTTATTTGTGTCCTATAATATTTTCTACTCATTAAGGAAAGTGAAACTAAATGCATTTTGTTTTCTTCTTGCATATTTTTGTGATTTACAATTTGTTTAGTTCAACAAAAGAACAACTTCAATAACGCTCATCAAGGCACAATTTATTGTTATATTTTTATTTGTTGTTGTAGATATTTATTATTGGATATGAGAATTATATGTATATTTATAATTGTTTTTACTAATTTTTGTAATAAAATTGAATTGTGTGCTTGTATAATGCTGACGTTGACTTAAATAAATAATTCCTTCATTTATTCGCGCGAGAATCTGATAAGTCACAAAATTTGCAAGTTTTTCTGTCACTTATGATGTGTGCTGTAGTTCCTTTAAAGTGTATTTTGCAAAATTTCTTCCGTACATAAAAAATTCCGTATAGTTGAAATATATTTTTAAATATTGATTTATGTATGTACAGTAATTAATTTCTATGGGACAGATATAAATGATAATTCAAGGAGTTTTCAATTTCCGTGAATAGAGTCTGTGTGATAATTATCTTTACCTAATAATCATAAAACATTAGAAATAGATAGTTCGTAACAGGAGGGGATGGAGCAGGATGCTATGCCTACCCCATTGAGAATGATAGGATAATGTTGGCCAAAAATGATTGAACTTGTGCATATTTCATGCATTTTTTAAGATTTTTTAAAAACCTCTGAAGCTAAGGGGAAAATTTTACACTGCAAATGAAATCCAGTTCCTTTTACCTTTTCCGACTAGATTTTGCGTCTCTTCTAGCCCCCCCCCCTCACTTTTTTTTCTTAATATTTCCTGGTATTTAGTAAAAAGTACTGATTTAGACGATTACCAGTACAAGTTTTGAAATTCAGAAAAGCATTTTTACTTCGCAAATTTTCAAATGTTTTGCCTACACTCCTCATTTAGCTAAAGGTGAATTATTTAATGGTAAATTTATTCATCAATCTGACACGCATATATTCAATAAATTTAATGTATGCTCTTTAAGTTATGCCCATCCTATTCTCTTTTAATTTGAATACAGGCCTTTCAAAATCATAATTTTGGGCTGGATTTTGACTGACATTTAATAACGCCAATTCTAGTGGGATTATGGAGCGTCAAAATAGATTAATCAAAATTTTAAAATTAATTCCTTTAAAACTGATGACGTTATTGACTTGTGGTTTCATTCAGAGTAGATTAACTACCAACCTAAAGTAACATTAATTTTGAGCACTTGTTTTAGCACGCAGAATATCGAGACAATTCTAAAATGCAATAAGGAGATGATACATATTTGTGGGATTATTACTTCCACATTAAGGTATCCGTTTTTCTATCTATCCAGGAAGAGAATCTATGAAGAGTGTTTTCTTATCTATTATCGAATTGAAATGAAAAAACGTTCAAGCCACTTGAATATAATAAAAATAATAAATAAATACCCCCTCAAGCAGCTGCTTGCCACAGAGGTCTGACAGGAGCCTGTCAGTTTATATGCCAGAGTAGAAGGTCTGAGAGGATGGCAGGACCTCAGCAGAAAAACAACACAAACATCCATGCCTTACCCGGGGCTCGAACCCAGGTCCCGTAGATCAGTAACCAAGCGCGCTAACCACTTGGCCACGGGACAGCTTCAAGCCACTTGAACGTTTAAATTAATATTCAAAATTACCTGTACTTTGGCTTTACTGTAGCCCCCTGCATGAAATAAATTATTATTATTATTAAATCCGGGGGTATTGAATCTGATGTCTGTGAGGGATACGTTTTCTAATTCTGTGCAAGGAAATATTTCATTAAGAAAATGGTAGATGGTTACATCCCGATATCACTTTAACCCTTTTTATTAGTTGCGAGAGTTCATTCACCATGTGATGTTGCCACATTCTAGTCCTCAATGTGTTGCGGCGAGATTTTCTACCTCAAATCCTCGTTACGAAAGGAGACATTGGTGATCTTTAAATGGTTGTTGAGTTGTTTTACTTCTGAGCGGTACTTTTTTCTGCACATAATACATTAAATGACCAGGTCACAGAGACCTCGAGGGTTCAGAGAAGATACTGTGTCTTCTACTGATTGAGAGGAGGGTGGGGATTTCGCGGAGATAAATCTCAAATCTTGTACAGATGAGACTCGCATCTAAGAACTGAAGATTACGAACTTGGCGCGCTACCGAATGAGACAACTCCCACCTAACTGACGCCTGATAGATGGACGTTAAGCCATGATTTCCAGTGAAAGAGAGCCATAACCTTTGAACGTTTATAATACGATGGATGGTATGGACGAGCGGCTTCCATCTGCCTTCCTTCCCCTACCTAGTTCCTAGTTTTTGAGGTCCTTATGACCTGTTCCAGTTGACTCGCTGTATGCAAAAAACAGAAAGTGGCACTCAGTGATAAACTAATCCTGCCCATCTTGCTGAAACGGATCTTTGGCCCTAATTGTTAGGCCATACTGTATGTAGATGAATGCTAATGTATTGTATTCAACTAAAGAAGACAGTAAGTAAAAATAACTGAATATCTGATGTATAAATATAATATTGCTGATTGTGCGAAAATATTTCTTTTTCTTTTAAACGTGTAATTCATTCCGTGTTTTCAGTCTTCGTCTGAACAATGTGTTGGAGAAATATGGTATCTAAGTTAAAGTATTTTAAAGGAAAAAAAATGACACGTTCTCTTTACTCTTTATCAAATCATAAAGAAATATTTCATTATTTTTTCTTGTGTATAATATAAAACAAACAGTTTAATCTGCCGTGTAATATTTTGCATCTGAACTGACATGTTTACTAAACACAAAGTATTTTACGACAGATCACAAATACTTTAGGGCTCGGAAGAAGATTTTACATTCAACAACAAAATAATAACATTTTAATAAAGTATTTACGACAATATTATTATTAATAAAGACATTATTATTATTTTACGACACTATTCTTTAATAAATACATTATTGCTATTTTTACGACACTATTATTATTAATAAAGTATTTTACGACCGATCACAAGTACTTTAGGGCTCGGAAGAAGATTTTACATTCAACAGCAAAAGTACGTTACAAACACAAAAATGTCGATTTTTCAAAGAATCTCTATTGATTTTAGAAATTTTATATAAGTTGTAATATGATTTTAAATATGTATAAGAGTACAGATTGTATGCAAAACAGTTGTATGATTAATTATCATCCTTACATGAAGGCATAAAAGCAGGTCCAAAAAGGGAATGAAAACTCACTTTCATAAGGATTGTGATTCCTCAAAGCTATGCAGAACTCATAGTATCGAATCAATTCTGACGATAACAAAGTCGATTGGTACAAAAGGGCAGTCCTATAATCATGGAGGATTCTCGGAGAACTTTTGAGACAAACAATATTTCTCCCCAAGAAATATCAGACCTGCTAAATAAGATTTATGTCAGGGATCTTACAGGTCACTCCATGTATTAAATATTTCACGTTCAAGACATTTCGTTCAACAGGTGAGCACTATGTAAACTGAAATTATCTCCATTAAAATTTACTCGGAGCTCACTGCATCTGAAAATGTGTGAACATAGGTTTCGAGGATGTCATTCCATTACCTTTGGATGGTCAAGGATCAAATACATGTCGATCTGTGCAGTTACCGATGTTGATGCCCGACCATATTATCAAACCACCAACTCCATATTGGTCGGTTTCCTGATGTTGCAGAGATCATATCGTGTCCAATGTTCTCTCCAAATGAATGTTAATCGAGATTTAGTCCGTATCCTGAATAGTTTCTTATGTGTGAAGAGAATACTCGTTCACTGTTCCTGGATATTATCCAGATGTTGCTGAGGTCAATTTAAGAGTGTTCTCAAGGACAGATTTATGAGAACACCTACTGATCGCTTTGCATATCATCCTCCACACATCTGAAGACTTCTGCAAACTTCCCAACTTGAAATTCACCTTCTTCTCGACTGTTGTCTGACGATCTCTGGATTGTAGAGCTGCTAGCTTATTATGCTCTCCATTAAAGCTAGATATCGGCCATCTCGAGATTTTGGCTCTTCTACCACCTTATACTAATCATCTAGTAATATCATATGCATCCTGAAATTGTCTCCACAGCTTGGAGATCACCATTCAAAACTCTCAGTTATCTGGTTACATTGGCCTGAGACTGGCTAGCTCCTTGCTTTAAATGACAAATAACCTTAAACAAACCATCTGAACCAGCGGTTAACACTCTTTTTTTGTATACCACCAAAATATATATAATTTTGTTTTAGTAGTACTAGGTAAATATGAACTTACAAAACATCATTTTTAAAAATTCATTTTAAAATAAGATGTATGAATAAAATAAGTAGTATGGAAAGTGATTTATTTTCTCCCATTTTATCGTGCTCATAATCGTTTATCTTATTGTATAAAGCCACGTGTGACTGAATGCTAGGACTTAATTCGAGTACCACTTGTGAAGGTATAACACTAATGGTACGTGTACCATGGTATTCTAGAAAATTTTAGCGAAGTTGAAATCTCCATTATGCGATTCGGGGATAATCCATAAATAACGCTCAGGCCAGTAGAGAACGCCTTTTGTATTAACAGTTCATTTGCATATTTGAAGCGCCTGAACCCGTTTTACCACTGTTACACATATTGACTTCATGAAACGGCATCAATAACTCAATTTTATGAGAATGAGAAAGTGTGTAAAACCCGCCGCTCTGTCTTCTGTACTCGAACATGGGACCACCTGGTTACGTGACATTTTCTCTACCAGGTAAACTACGGAGAGAACAAAGGAAAAAAAGGACAGAGAACAAAGGAAAAAAAATATCTCGAGTTTTTTTTTCATATAACTTAAAAAGTGGATTGTTAAACAAGTTTCTGTTAGGAATAGAAAAGCTAAATCATATATCGCCTCTTGCGAGTGATGATGGTAGAGGTTACCATCATCAACAAAATCTTCATTCTCTTTGAAAACGTGGTGTTTTCAAAGAGAACGAAGATTTTAATTTACCGACGAATAAAAGTATTATTCGAACTAATGGATGAGTGCGAAAATACAAACAACAGTATTTTATTAGCCCTTATAAAACATAAAAAATAGTTCTCTCTTATTCCTTAAAATGAAAACTTTTCTCACACCCTTTTGGGGAAAAGAGTGTTTGCTGTCAGTGGAATTCTCTTGACACTCTATAACCGAAATTTCAAAGGTTTACCATAAATAAATCACTTGCAATATTCGTTAAATCTTTCGTCTTTTGCACACTTAGTATCCCTCTAATGATGCAAATTAAAACTACCTAAGATTTGAAGAAAAATGGAATTGTAATATTTCATTAGTACCTATTCCAATAAAGAAGAATTTTCGAAATATATGTTAAAATAAAACAGTTGTGTTTATCACCCTCCTGGGTGTAAGGACGTAACTTATTGTTGTCAACGCCAACCTCATAACCATTTCATTCTAACATCAAAATTGAAACTTTCTGGCATATTATGTATCGCTAGCAATATCTGATTAAAAGCTTTCCCTTTTCAAATATTTCCACCGTTAGAGGGTGCAATTATAGCTATTGGATGAGATTCAGAACGTACGAATCGTATTAGTTCATCAAAACTTATTAACACAAAATTAACTTTTATTTAATCTTTAAATACAAAACAGGCGATGTCTACAGACGGACAGACAACAAAGTAAAAACAATATCTCGAGTTTTTTTTTTATGAAAAAGAAATTACAATTACGGTGACCTGTGACCTGTGTTACTTTGAAATTTAATCAAAATGAGTAAAGGGGAAATAATTATTTCTCATTATTGCCATAACTCTTTTTTTTTTAATTTTTGAACACATATCGGAAGATAGTTTTTTTTTTCATTCTTATCAAATGTTCTATTTTAATAATATATTTTTTTCTCATTTTGTGAGCGCTTCCTAATATGCTTTGATAGGTTACTTTATTTATTAAAAATTGATTTGAGAATTTTGAATATTAAGTTTCCTTTCATTTTAGACATCCTAAAATCTATTTTGCGTTTATTCTATCAATCGTTTCTTCACAATCTACAAACGCCAAACGAATTGTGATGTTTTAAGCTTCTTTTCAGAATATACACATTTGTTTCACAATTAACGAAAATAATGAGTTTTTTGATAATCGGATTTAAACATGTATGCAATCAACAGTATTATATTGCAGTCTAAAGAAAAGCCTGTTCACATTTTTATGATAATTCTTGTGGTTGCTAAGTCTGTTATAATTATCTTTGGAAAAGTTTTGTATACAACGGAAAGAACACTAGCAGTTTATTTTTAAATATTTTCCTTATCATCTTTACAAATATTGCTATTATTTCTCTATTCCTCTTTCCTCAGGGACTTTAGTTAATTAAAGCAGAATAGTAAAGCTATGCCAATATTACTTCTCTATTAGTAGTTATTTTTATCGTTAAACTCTGAATAATATTTCTTGAAAAGAAACACAAACTGAAACCTTGTACAAGTTTATATACTATATATGTTAGAAATAAAACTTTGTGCGAGTTTTATATATATATGATCTTGAAAAACAATGGTAGAATTAAAATGATATATCATTTGTTTCACTATTCGTTCAAGAACATTCATCACTGCAGGCATTGCAAATTCATTAAAGGTTTCCAACAAAACCAGAAAATATGGCTTTAAAACTCCAATAATACTGATATGTTCAGCTTCACAAGAGTCGTAAATTAGAAAGTCTTTCGCGGATCTGTCATCGCTGATTAATTACTATTATAGTGATCAATCAGTGTGATCTCGAATCGTGTCATGCGACAAGTAGATTAATTGATCCTTGTTTCAGTGTAACTAAAACTAGATAGTCACGAAAGGACTGGAGATATATCAAGATTCAGATCAAGGGACACGAAGTTACTGATTCACTTGAAAGACATTTGCTTCCGGTTCGTTCCGTAGAAAGTAAATAAACGAAGTTGCAATGTGATAGAAAATGTCTTAAATTTAAATTTGTGGGGCAGCTAATTATTCTTCACTAAAGTATTACCATGGAGGGAAAAGATGCCCTTTTTGTTAATTATTTCATTTTCTTTTGCAGTTTTAACCACCGAAAATGCTGAAAATTTTTGTGAGTGTGAAAAGGTCCTATTCCTGGTATTCCATGTAATCTCATTTGACTTAATAATAATAGGCTAACCAATAGCACAGATTCTGGGTGTTTTAAGCTGAAGTGAAAAAACCGTTTAGCATGTCTGGTTTGAGTAAAATTCATATTTTACGTCATAGAAATAGTCACAGGAGAATCTTAGTAATAATAGTATCCTTTCAGAAAGAAATATTTAAATAAGTATAAAGTAATGTTATTTATTTCCGAATTATAATAGCGACCACGCTATCTTGCATTTAAATCTATAGAGCGAAATAGGCTTGTAGTGATAACGAAAAACCAAAAAAAGAATGCTTCAAGCCACCAAGAACAAATGCTGTATTTCCTTTTAAACCATTGATTTATTAAAAAATGTTGATGAAATTCAAAAAATCGTCAAATGGCTCAATGCAGTTGTACATTTTTATCCAAAATATTCTTTTAAATATACTATCATTTATGTGGTATTTTATACTCCCTGATTATCTTCCATAATTGTTTTTATGTTTTTAAGTAATTTGCAATATTTTTTTTCTAGTCTTGTACTTCTACAATGTTCTATTTTCGTTTCAAATAAGTTACCATAATATTGTTTTTCGGAATATTATATATATGTTGCTATACAATAATATATTCAAGTAAACTATCTGTCTCTAAGAGTTAAATTTTTCATAGAACTTTTATTTTTACTGTAATAAATTGGAGATTTTAAATTTTCTTCATATTTGTTAGTTTTATTTATCATAGATAGTTATACCATAAGTTATAATAAATTCCCATATAAATTTCCAGGATAAAATGAATTTTTTTGTATTAAATATATCTTAATCTCTAAGTTTTTAAAACAGATAATCCGTGAACTTTCACACAATCTCGAACTTTAAAATATTTAAAAAAATTTGAAATGTTAGCAATACACATATCAAGATAATTTATGAGATCTATATTACATTTGCCTAATTTACAAGTTCCAGTTTATAACATTTACATTTCGAGTTATCAACAAAATAATTTTTCAAGGACAATTTATTTTATGAGTTCTTTAAAATATGTTCAGTATTTTCGGCAGTGTCTATTAAAAACTATTTATACAGGTTTTTACAATCATTAAAGAATATATATATTATAACATTGAAAACAAAATTAGGATCTCAGTATCTTGAGGAATAATTTTCATGGAAATGACACTGAAGGTAATTTAAATAATCATATGAAGTTCATTAAATATCGAATTTCAATATTTGAAGCATTATGGAAACTAAAATATTTAAAAGTGGCTTCCTACATTGTTTCGTCAAAACAGAAAAACTGAAACAATTATAAGACAAACTTCTAAATGTACGATTATCTTAGTAAACAAGAGACTGGTACAAAAAATATTTATTGTGTTTTGATATGCATTTTGATTAGTTTCGAAATGAATCATAATCAGTAGCAACTAACTTTTATTTAGATTTTTGACCTAACTTTTTTTTAGACCTAAACATTCATTTAGATTTTTGATTTGCTCTCATTCTTATAAAAAAAATAATAAATACCCCCTCAAGCAGCTGCTTGCCACACAGGTCTGACAGGAGCCTGTCAGTTTATATGTCAGGTCTGTGAGTATGGCAGGACCTTAGCAGAAAAAAAACACAAACGTCCATGCCTTATCCGGGGCTCGAACCCAGATCCCTTAGAACCCAGGCCAAGCGAGCTAACCACTTCCCTTGAAAATTTTGTTCCTCAAGATATTGAGTTTCTAATTTTGCTTTCAGCTGACATAATATGGAATCTCTGATTCGGGCACTGTATTAAGCTTCATTGTGCCAAAAGTACCTAATGAAAACTTAACGAACTAATCTTTGTTGTGTTTTGGAATTGCTATTCAAATATTTTGAGAAACTCAAGACAAACTAAATTTAGATGTCTCGGTAGTAATTAAATATGACTAGGGAATATGTTAATTATAATCCTAAAGTTTATTGAATGATGAATATTCAAGAGTAATAGTTACGTTTTCGTGGTAGATAGGATAATTACATATTTATTTACAAATTTTATTAATAAGACTACAAGATCCCTATGTTAGAATTTCGCATTAATGTAGGTAAGGTACACGAAAGCAAAACAAACTTGTCAAATTTCATTATTTTGATTTATCACCATGAAAATGTAGAATAGAATTTAATTAACACTTGGCGGTATTTTTCAATTTAATAAACATATGGAATAATAATAAGATAAAGCCTACGAAAAGCATAATGAAGCATGATGGCGCATTTCTTTCGTGATCTGAATATCTGTGTGTGGATGACTGGACGATTGCAATTGTTAGTTGAAATAGTAACATGAATTTAAGCGGATAATTATTCATATTACAGAAAAACCTTTTTTATCAAATCAAAGTTTATTACATTTATATATATATTTGTATATTTCTGCACATGAACAAAAATTATCTATATATCTGTACATTTATGCACATAAGCAAATAATACATATCTATTTGTACATTTATGCAGATGAACAGAGTATTCAGATATTTGCTTGTGAAGTGATATTTGTAACCCAAGAGCAATAGCTCGTCTAGGTGAAACTAGTGAGTATTAATTTATCTTTCAAGTAATAGTGAATACATATATATAATCAATTTATAGAGACAAAAAATTAAATAAAAATTCGATGATCTTAAACGATCGTAAATTAGCGAGAAAGTCCTCTAAATTGCTAATATTGTAAGATAATTCTTCGGTATGCACTTAAAATGATCGGCATTTGATTCATTTTTGGTGTGTTTTTTTTTATTTACGACATATAGGACAGAGAAGAATCCTAGAAGCTACTCCTAGCTTTTATAGGTCTTCTTATACAAGGACCTGTCCTACAAAGACCGAAGTCACTGCTGACCACTGACTCAGAAACTAACAAGGCACACAAAGTTTGCCTTGCTGTACCAGCCGTTAGCATTTTATTATATATATATAGGCATAATATAAAGGTAATAAGTTAAAATTTCTTTGGTCCAAGAAATTCCACGATTGGAATTACATATCTTAAGCCACTACATTTACTATTATAACATAATTCTTTTACAGTCGCCAATGAACTGTTACAGTAGAAAACATTTAGCATTCTAAAAATATATAGATGTTTAAGCAATAAAAATGCCTAAATTTCAGTATTTTTCAAATTGCACTAAATTTCTGTTATTACTCTTTACTATAACATGAATTATTATGTTTTGAACAGAAACAATTCTTCTTAAATTTGTAATATAAGTACTTCCCCAACTTAAAATATAATATTTGATAACAGACTCTACTCATGAAAAATGAAGTATTTTGCATATATCATTATCTATAATATTTTTCAAGAGACAAAACCATTTTTAACGTTAATCTTATTTTATCAGTAAGAGATATTTGCCTTATGTGCGGTTTGTATTTTAACTAATGATTAATTAAAACAGAGATATAGAGAAAAGTGCAAACGTTCTCAATTTCAGGACAAGGACAATGTTTTTATCTTTATATTTTGGTTTATGTATCTGCAGCAGGAATTTATCAAAGAGGGGGGACTGTGATACTAGCATTTATCTGAGTTCCTACTCTTTCACAGAAAAGTGTTATATGTAAATGGAACTCAAAGCACACTGCTCCAGATGCTAGAATGGTAAACTACTATGGTGGAAAAGACTTTCAGGGCAACCCTGATAATGATTATGCATAAAGAATGGTCCCACATTGATTCCGCGATGATTTGCCGCGATGGCTTACACATTTGATTTGCCGCGATGGCTTCCACATTGATTGCCGCGATGGCTTACTCAATAGTTTAATCCGCCCAGTGCTTATGAATATTAACACATTTGATAAGGCACAAGGGAAGTTTAACAAACTCCCTTCTTAAGTTTCCTTGCGGAAATAAGAAATCTTAAATATCATTTTGTTATCTGTATACTAACTTTATACATTCTTTAATTCTGCATTGCCCTACAGAAATATCAGAGTATTCCCATATTATGTCACTGGTAATCTAACTTCGAAGCTCTATAACTTCTAAAATATGTGCCAAATAAAAAAAGACAATATAAAATAATGTCACAATCAACTCTAATTCTCAATTTTCCACAATATATTTTAATAATTTAAAGAGTTATGGAAACTGGTATATTTGCCAATAAATATTCTTGTTTTATAAAAACATAATATGCTATAATATATATATAATAATAATAATAGGTCTGTAAATGGTAGCTAGGCATAAACTGTAAGGAGAACTATGTACCAATCCCCAGTGATGATTCACAGAACAGGCCAGGTCTAGTACCCAATGTCCGACTTCGTCTTCTCGTGGTGAAGGCCATTAGT
>JAWZYU010000018.1:48287250-48527250 GCA_038380435.1 Ryuthela nishihirai | reverse complement strand
TTACTTAAATTTTGAATAAAATATAACACTTTAGAATGTGGATATTCTCATATAATTATACTATATAGCGATTGTATACTAAGAACAGTGTTATTGTTGAAATGGTTCGGAGTTTTGAAATTCTGATCGAAATGGGTGCTTTTGAATTGTTGTTAAAATGAAATTAATTAGAGATGAAAATAATGTTAGAATAGATTTCAGCCTTTGAAATTATATTTAATATTAGTAGGTTCTCTAGAAATTATTGTTAATATTAATCACTCCTTTGAAAATGCTCTCACAATGAGTACCTTTAAAATTGTTATCAAAATGGATGGGGCTTTATAATTGTTTCCAAAAAAAAGCACTCAGAGTTTTGAAATTTCTGTTAAAAGGAGTCGCTGGCTTTGAAACGGCTATTATAATGGACCCAGAGCCTAGGAATGTGTCGTCAAAATGGACAAGTGCTTTTGAAATTATTGTACAAATTTTTGAAAATAATATTAAATGGATCGAGGGCTTTGAAATTGTTGTTGAAATGAATCGGATCTTAGAATATTATTAAAATCGATAGCAGTATTTGAAATTGTTGTTCAAATGGTCTTTCAAATTGTCATTAAAATGGTCTGGCGACTTTTCAGTTTCTGCTAAAATATATCGATACCTTTAAAATTGTTCTGAGGCAGAGCTTCGAAATATTTGTGAAAATTGATTGAGCTTTGAAATTGTTATTAAAAACATTCTTTTCTTTTAAATGCTGTTAAAATGGATAGGATGACTTTTGAATTGTTAGCAAAACTGGTATACATTTAAAAGTGTTGATAAATTGGTTACTGCCCCTTTTAAATTTTTGTTACAGTGATTCTGGACATTTGAAATAGTTAAGATCGGTGAAAATGTTTTCGAATGTTTTGAAAGATTTGTTGAAATAAGTATGGACCGTTTAAAATAATATAATAGGTCGATGACTTGAAAATGTTATTTAAATTAGCCACTGCTCCTTTAAAAGTGTACTTAGAACAGATCGAGACCTTTGAAATGTATTTCACGTGGAATTTTTTTTTTATTTTTGTTGAAAAGATTGCTTGCTCTCTTTCAAATTGTTGCTACAGTATTCCGGAGAAGGGGAGTTTACAATTAATGTAAAAAATAGGGGCAGATTTTGAAATTGCTATTAAATTCAATCGTGGAACCTTTTGAATTGCCCTTAAAATGAATCATCAATTTTGAAATTATTTATACAGTAGATCATATTTTTAAAAATTGTTGTCAAAAATGAATCTGAAATTTGAAATTTTTAACAGACCACAATAAATGGAAAAATGAAAATCATTGGCTTTTTAAGTGCAATTATTATCATCTTCGCATTTAACGGAAACTACTGTCGTAAGGTATATTTTGAAATGGAATAGTAGAATAGTGCAAGTGGTTAAGAATAAATAAATAGCAAAAGATGAAATATATACTATCGTGTCATCTACACTTGTTTCACATAAATAACAGAGAGACAATTACCCCCCAATAGTTTCTTCTCCAATCGCGGCTCATTATGCTTAACAACGAAAGCCAATGAAAAGCAAGTTCTACGCACGAAAATGTATTAATCTTCATCTGGTTACGAAGCTGACAAACGTTTCACAACGCGAATATGCCGATGTGAAAGAAATTATGCTTCATCATGTACTTTGCAATATTTCGAAATTAAAATCAGCATTTCCAATTGTTCACTCCTGTAAACTATTTGTTATTGTGGAGTATTATATCTGGAATTGTGCTCGCTAGAACTCATGTGGGTGTGGCAGATTTTCATTGGTTATTGTCTTCTTTGATCTTCAGCTTTTGCCTCTCCATTCGTTATGTGAACTAGAGTATAGCATAAAGATGCGAAGAAAGACAGAATGTAAGGACAGCATATAATTTTTGTACGTCATTAGGATAATAAGTGTTGTTAAATTACACCTGCTAACACTCGTTAAGTTAGTAGAAATGTAAATTCGCATATCACTAAGAATTGAAATATTTAAACTTTTTAAGCTTACAATTATATCAACAAAATATTAAAATCTTATCAACGATTTCCATTTATTGAAATCTGTTATGCGTATTTGATTATGCTTAAATCATGTAAATAAATAAAAAAATATAATAATAAACACCCCCTCAAGCAGCTGCTTGCCACAGAGGTCTGAGAGGAGCCTGTCAGTTTATACGCCATAGAAGGTCTGAGAGGATGGGGGGACCTCAGCAGAGAAACAACACAACATCCGTGCCTTATCCGGTGTTCGAACCCATGTCCCTTAGATCAGTAACCAAGCGTGCTAACCACTCGACCAAGGGACGGCATTGAAACATATCAAAAGTTTAAAAAATGTTTCTAAATGCATTTCTTAGTATCAACGATGTCATGAATTTGAATGAATGTACAATTGTATTTTAATATATTCTGATTAAGATACAATTTTCATTTATTTACCCTTAGAGTCATATAATTACCGTTTTTATTTTTCGCATATCAAAGAGCATAATAACCATACGCTCACAATATGTATTGGTAACTAGTTATTCCAATTGTATATTTTCCCAAGAATCACGTGAACCCTGTTATTTCCTTTCTACCGATTTAAGACAACACAGACCAAATACCTCAAAAGGAAACAATTCTGCACCCATATGGTCACGACATCTCTTGAAAACATGGAACTTTCAATTCTGGCTGATGTGGTTCCTTTGGTGATCAATCACACAAATATAACTCCTTGACAGGGATTTTCTGGCATGAACAATCACTTCCTGACAAGGCATGTTTGTCAGTTGCGATAAGACTACGAGAGATAAAGAAAAGTCTGCAGTGAAAAGAGCCAACTGATGTTGAACCTTGACATACAACAAAACAATCGGTACATTGAGAGTTAAGAGAGGATATAAATAAGAAAAAAAGAACGTGACGCAGAACTGAGATATCTCTTATTTGATTACGCCAATCACATTAGCGTTTATACAACGAATTCTATAACTAACCATCACAAGAATCAAAAAGCAATTAGAGAACCGATATCTATTTAACAGTATTTATTTTCCTAAATAACAAAAACTGTACATAATATATTTAATGAAAACCTGGAGAAGTAAAAATTTCTGTCGATCTTGGTGAGTGCGGATTCAATAGAAATTCATGCATAGATATCACACACATATAGAATTCACACATAGATTACTAATAATCCTGTTGACTATGCATTTTGTGAGGAATAGAAGAAAATTCTGATTTATCATAATAGCCAAACAATCTTTTTGCAAAAGGAAAAATGGCTTGGTAATTTCAAAGAAATACTTGGTACTGTCGAGGTGCCTAACGTAGAAGTGTCTTTTATTTCAACAATGGCCCAAAACCTGAAAATAAAAATTCAGGGTTCACGAATATTCAGCAAGAAGACAATACAAGAAGTCCTTTCCAGGGTGCGAACCCAGGTCTTTTTAATCCTCCTGTAAGTACGCTATTTTCCAATTAAACAACTAAAGGTTGTTAGGATCTTGATAATTTCAAAGTAACACATAATATCATTGTGGCGGTTAATGAGGCGAGCAGTATTTTCCAGTTCCATAAAGAGCAAAATAATCAGTTCACAAAAAACCAAGACAAACGTTTTTACACTAAGCCAGTGGTTCTCAACCTTTTATGCTTCACGTACCCCCTGGAAAAGTGTATGCAACTGGCGTACCCCTTGTATAGATAGATAAAATTATAGTTATAGTATAACAATGGGAATAAAAGAAAACATATATATATACATTAAATTTTGTATTCATAAATTACATATATCGATAAACACAAAAATGACATAAACAATTTAACAAACCTTATAAAATTATAAACATTTTACTGGGTAATCAGATCTAGAGACTTTTGAGCTCTCACGTCGTACCCCAAAAAATTTTTCCGCGTACTCCATGTTGAAAACCCCTACTCTAAGCTAGTCTGCTTCTAGTCTGATTTGATCTCGCGAAGTTATGATAATTTGAGAATATTTTATTATTTTATTAATTTGAAATATTTAGAATTAGGGAAAGACTGATCCCATTAGGTTTCACACTGCAAACACAAACTAAGCGTTATTCTAATATATGCCGGGATGGAACTGCTTTAAACTTCAATAATTGAAACATCGATCAGATATTGTTTCTTAACAAAGATTATACTTGAGCAAAAGCAAATTGTATATCCATTAGGTTTTGGGTTAATAATATAAGATATCTACATAGAAATGAAACAAATTTGAAGCATTATAACTTCTTTGTACATAAAAGTTTCAGATCTATGTTGATATATATTATATTCATTTTAAGTAATGAAGACAAAGCGAAATTTGTGCTGTGGATGGCTAAATTGAAGTCACCATCCGAATAGTGCACATGTTGAATATCTATGATGAATCATCACAGAGATTTCAAGATAATCAGGTATGTTTTTAGCCTGTAATAAGTATGGCTTTGCATATGGATCCACGGCTTAACGTCTTATCGGATGGACGACGACAGCAGGGGGAATTATATACGGCACAATTGGTAATCGAACCTAGGAGCTGCAGATTACGAACTTGGCGCTCTACAGACTCTACCACTCCCACTCTGCCAGAAGTGATCTCATTTAATCATACCATAATTTCTGATTCTTCTTGATTCTTATGAAATCGCCATTAATTTCTTTCGCTTTGAAACTTTTTTCGTTGAAATTTAATTTCTTTGTTCAGATCATTGAAACCTTCCATAATTTTTAGAGCTCCCAGCTGCAATGATTTTGTGTAATACTGTTTAATATTACATTAATTTAACAACAAACAAATTTTCTTCGAATTTGCCTTCTTCTGATTTAGAGTTGATTGGATTAAACATACGCTTCTTATTCAAGAACATTTTGTGTAAAATGAGTTTTTTCCGTTGTTTATTTAATCACTCGCACAAATTGCACTTCTTTTCTATTAAATGAAATCTTGAAGGACTCGAAATACATTTGAAATATAGCAATTACAGCTGTTCCGTTTGATGTGATTTATATTAAATCTCAAAACAACGGAGAAAGGACAATCACATTCATTTTTACATCAATCTTTTCTTCAAAATGGAAAATCCAAAAATCATGCAAAAAAAGTCCTAAGGATGATATTTCGATCTGAATGTTTTAAACTGTTCATTTATTGCCGAATTTTGATCTTATTACACACTACTTGTTTTCTTTTCACAATGATAACTTAGGACTCTTGTTAAGGCATAAAACGATTTATTCCTTTACACTCTCCACGGGTCCTTAAGCTTTTGAAACCGTCAACTTTGCAATCAACGTAAATATCGTGTTCAAAGTGGCCATCTGTTTCCGAACCCGCGCCAGGGAGTACTTCTATAAATCATCGAGAAAGTCAAAGAAAAACGAGCCGGAATCGCACGTACACATTTTTGTTTCGCTTGAAATATAGACGAAAATAAAAACGTGAAATATCGCACGTGTTAAATCTGGTAACGTTCATGTAAAATTTATGTCAAACACAGAAAAGCCTCCCACATATCCAGCTATGAGTGGAATCCATTTAAATTCCTGTTTCGTTTCGATTGCTGAAAGGTGTCTTTATTCAAATCTAATGTCCTTTTTGATTTGTGATTTAACGCAGGAGGTGGATAATCTCTGCGCATAAAAAGCATTTCATGCAGAAAGGATTTTTTTCTGTTTTGAGAAAGGAATTCGATTGGTACTATTTTATACGCATTGTTTTTCGTTCAGAGTGTTTGAGCCATCTCATATGAACCGAAAGACATCGGAAGTGAAGACATTTTTGCCGGTACGTTTAATAAATCGATGAAAACCAGAGGAAAGGAAAACGTTTGCTTAAAAAAATCGTGCTTTCTGAATTCTCCCAGGAAAGATACGGGTTATTTCAAAATCGATTTCTTGAAGAAGAGGGAGGAAAAAATCGTAAATTGCAGGGGTCATTTCTTCTTGTGAAAGAATTATAACAGAAGGTTGGGCAAGGAATGCAGTTTACAACACCCAAGGATATGTCATTTGATGTCAAAGAAAATAAATGATCTCTGCATATTTGAGATGAGTTTGGGTTCATATACGTTTAGAGTACGAGACAGAACTCTTTCCATAATTACTGAGGTTTAACTCTTTCCATAATTACTGAGCTTTAACTTTTTCCATAATTACTTATCCCAAAACAGCAGTTTTTCATAATTGCTTATTGAGAGATCGCATTTTTCCATAATTATTTATCGAGAGACTGCACTTTTCCATAATTGCTGATCCTGAATTATTTCCATAATTACTGAGCCTGAACTCCTTCGATCATTACTGAACCTGGACGCTTTCCATAATTACTGAGCCAGAATGGTTTTTATAACTTCTGAGCCTGAACTCTTTCCATAATTACTGAGTCCGAGTCCGATAAAAGAAAAATATTCTGATATATCATAAAACAAGCTCACAGAAATACATGCCGCTAAATAATGTTTTAATTCTTTGTACTACAGGCTATTCCATAGTTTAAAATAATTAAAATAATTTTAAAACCAATTTCTAGTGTTAATACTATTTGGAACGAAAATTGATATAAATAATTCATAGAAATCGAAACTTCTTGAATAATATCATCATTATAAGATGTAAGAAACCTGTGAACAAAGTGACAGAAATTCCTAAAAAAAAACGAGGATTGAATGGTGCTCATTTTTATTGCTAAAGACTGATTAAAAGTTTGGAATTATTACAAAAATAAATTAATAATTTTTATTTCTTTAACTATATTTTCCACAATTTCTATAAAAATTAGAAATTTAAACTATGACGAACTCGTGCCCGAATTCATCTCTATCGCATATGCATAAAAAGAAATTAAAAGTATTTGCTAGTATAAAGAGTCTTGTTGCTCAGTGAGTTTCCGAACTTCAAAGAAAATGATAGATACTTAAAAAATAGCGTATATAGTATCGTAGCAACAAAAATAAAGGTATGGAAAACGATATCAACAGGACCATTTCTAAACAGCGATGACAATAACAACAACACCGTTTATGAACAAGTCTTAACCAGGCCCGTAAGCAGGGGTCGGGTAGAGCGAGCTGTGCAGCTTCCCTATCCATCTCCCTGGCAGGCTCATGAGCCTCATCCATCAAGCTCTTTTTTAATCTATTTGAATTTTCGAAATGTTTAACTCTTGTTATTTAATAATGTAAGGATTCATTTGCGTTAGGGATGACGACGCAAAAATTCAAGATTTCTCACATTTTGTCACTAAGTTCTCGTTTTTATGAAAATTCATCATTTATCATCACTCCTACAAATGCCAAAAAATCGTGATATTATTTTAGCTCTTATATATATATTATTATAATACCCTATAAATAAAGAACAATATTGTTTAATACCCAATTCATCTTTATTTACAATTTTGAACTAGTCGGGATTCTATAACCCTTTTGTAAACACAGAGCCGACCTAGGGGGAGCAAAGGGGCCATATTTCCCCCCATTTGAATGATAGTAAGAATAATAGAGGGGAAAATTATTAAACTTATTTATTTTTCATGCATATTTTAGAATATTTTTAAATACCTGTTAAAGAGTGGGGTAAATGATTACACTGCATTGTAAATACAGTTTCTCCCCCCCCCCTTTACAGTTTTCCGGTTCTATTGTGTTTCTTGCTCCCTCCCGATTTTTTTTCTAGGTCTAGGCGTGAGTAAACATAGTAGTCTTTAAAATCAATTAAACTCCTTCCTTGCACATCATCTTTATCATTATATGTGTTGTTCTACAGTTTAGTGTGCAAGATCTTAACTAGATTTATAAAAATTAACATTTCTGAATGTTCAATGACGTGATGCTTTAATATGCTATTGAACTTCTTAATGAGAGCGCCTAACTTTATCGCTCTGGTTACAACTGTAAACTGTAATTAAAGAATATAATAGGGAAAATAACTGCATAATGCTGCACAAATTCAAGGTTAACGATCAAAAGAATGAAGGGTTACTTGTCGTAAAAATACAAAAGGAAAGTTTTGTACTAGCAAAGTAACAAATTGTTAGAATCTTTACTAATGAATCTGTTAATGGTAGCTGTGTTCCGAAATACTTAATTAAGCTCGTAGCTCTATCTATACTATCTTTCTGTTTCGCTCCCTCTCTTTGAACCGGTTCACTGAATAAATTTTGACAAACTAACTCTTACCTCAAGAACGTAACTTTGGAACTTCGCTCTTTAACTTATTTATTAGCATTAAACTTATTTTTATATTTATCCATATCAAAACGAAAAGAAACAGAACTCTTGAATTGATTCATACGAAGCTCTTTGTTTGTTACTACTCTGGCTCACGAACAACTCATACGATAGTTAATCAACAAAATAAGAAATGCATACAGCAGAAAAGAAAATGCAAATAACAAAGTAAGCAGAAACAGACTCAATAACTATAGGAAATACTGAAATATAAGTAACGAAATAATCACAACAAATATTGTAAAAAGTCATGTGACCCAGGGGTGTGAAGACCTAGGTAGAGCAAACGCTATGGAAGCAAAAAGACAATGATAATGAAATTAAAAAAAAAAAAGGTGAGAAATGCAGTGAAAATTTAAAAGCCGAAAGTAAGTGTTAACAGAAATTTAGAGAAAACTTTTAAAATGACAACACTTCATGAGGATCGAAACCAAAATAATAATAAAATTTAAGACTTCATGAAACGATGTCATAAAACTCGCTCCCAGGTTCATATTTGTTTTAGTTGCGCTGTTGTATTTAACGTATAACCGAGCAGATAGCATTATTATCTATACACCAGGCGCGAAGCGTGAGTGGAAGCAATTGAGACCTTGAGACTGCGCAGTTGAGATATCTATGATTCTTGCAGTTGATTGATTTATCGAACTGTAAGTTACTTGTCAATTAACCAATAGCATCAATAATCACATCACATCTCACTGGTTGATTGAAAAGTCCCTGATAGTTCAATTAGCCAATGATCTACGAGAATCATCGTTTCGTCAACTGCGCAGTATCATTGTTTCAATTGCTTCTACTATGCTTCGCCGCTGCTATACACCAATACAATTAAACCGGATTGTTGAGCAATCGAGTCGCAAAAAAGTAAAGATGGGTCAAGAGACTAGATTTCCATTCCAACATAACATTTTCTCCTCCGTTTCAGAGGTCTTTAAAAATTGATTGGAAAATGCATGAAATATGCGAAAGTTTAATAACTTTTACCTCCACTACCTTTAATAGCATTCTCACGGGTGGGGGGAGTATGGCACACTTGATCCCCACAAGCCATCCTAGATCCTGTCTGATGTGGTATACTTATTTGTCTTTTGGGTTAAGATGTCAGTCGCTATGAACATATCTCTACGGTGAATCACTCTTTGGAATCTGAATATTGACTTTTGATATTGCAAGGAGAGGGGGAGGGTCGAATAGCTACAAGTCAGACTCCTGAACAGTGTAGCAAGTCATTACTTTTGATGTCGACACGGCTGCACATACAACAAAGATTGATAAACATATTTCAGTAGCCAGACGATGGAGATAGTGGAGAATTTAGTACAGAACATAGACAGTCTCCATTGAAATAAAATGCTTTAATGACTTAAGCAAGTCACCGGCAATGACTGTAAAAATTGTGCATTAATAATGACCATAAATATTCTTTAATGATGATGACCAGGAAAATTTTATAACGACAATGACCATGGAACTCATATTGAGCAGTAGAAAGGTGTTTCTCGCTTGGAATCTGATCCGTTTCAAAGAAGGCGCAGCAAGTCTTGTTTTAATTCGATTCAGACCACAGATTTCAAGACATCTGCGTTTTGGAGCAGTATGTTTGGGTATTCAACATGATGAGAGGCAAAATTTGTTAGTGGACCCTGTCTTGAATATGACATCACATGTAAGGTTGGACCGAGTTGTTTTACCTCTGAACAGTACTTTTGTGTAAACAATGGGCTAAATAGTGAGGTCACAGGAAGGCTCCAAGAAATCAAGAAAAAATGTGGATGGGAACCCACTGGACAGCTGTTAGGAGATAGATGGAAACATCTGGTCAAGCGTATTGAGGTTTAGCGGTAAAGTCTATGGAGATTTACAGAGATAAATCTCAACGCTGGAAAAGATGTGACACGAACCTGGGAACTGCAGATTACGAGCCTGACGTGAAAAACGGATCCAACTCCCATAAAGATGTAATATTCAACGTACACGAAGTTAAAGACACTGCTTAAACTAATGCTATATAGATGAGCCCATTTTCTCTCTAAAGTGTGTAGATTTATTTCTACAAGTATATGAGTAATTTGTTTGTTATTAATCTAATATTACAGATTACAGAAGTCAATGAACTGACCATATATTGCAAGTGCTAGGACATGGACTGACTATACTATTTTCAATATATAGGATATCGACGTGATCTATTTGCCATGAGCGATCAATATTACATTCAGTTATTGGCTTTCGTTACATAGCAACTGAATCGAAATGTAATTAACCGGTTAGAGCTACATTGTCTGCGACTCAAAACCAGTAGCTAGATGCAGAGAATTCACAGTTAGTTAGCTCAGATATAAAGGTTAATTTTTAGGGTTTTTTTTTTTTCTAGTTAAGAAATTATTTTAACATAACCGTTTCTCTAAGCAAGTATAAGTGGATTAAACGTTGATGAACGAACAATGAAAAGGTTTGTCTTAGTGATAACACAAATTAGGTCAAAGCCAAAAAAAATTGTCTTACTGATGACGCGAAATGGTTCAGAAAGCGAAACGTTGTCTTAGTGATTACGTATAGTAGACCAAAGCCACAAGCATTTCGTATTGCTATCATAAAGCAGGCCAAAGTCAAAAGCATGTCGTCTTGGTAACATAAAGAAGCCAAATCCAAAAACATTTTGTATTGGTAACATACAGTCGGCCAAAGCCAAACGTATTTCGTATTGGTAACATAATATATAAAATAAATACCTCCTCAAGCAGCTGCTTGCCACAGAGGTCCGACAGGAGCCTGTCAGTTTATATGCCACAGTAGGAGATCTGAGAGGATGGCAGGACCTCAGCAGAAAAAAACGACACACACACATCCATGCCTAATCCGGGGCTCGAACCCAGATCCCTTAGATTAGTATCCAAGCGTGCTAACCACTCGGACACGGGACGGCTTTTGGTAACATAAAGTAAGCCAAAAGCATTTCGTATTGGTAACATAAAGTAGACTAAAACAAAAATTTAACTTACTCTTAACACGAAATGGATCAAAAAGCAAAAAGCTTGTCTTAGAGATAACATATTGTAGGCTAAGCAAAAAATGTTTATCTTCATGAAAATCAAAGTAGGCTAATCACAAAGATTTAATTGTAATCAAAAGAGATTATTAACTTAGTGAATAGTAGTTGCTTAATGGTAATCAAAATAGGCAAAAAAAATGTTTAGCTTATTGATAACGCATAGTTGGTAAAAAGTAAAAGTTTTATTTTTTTAAGGATAACGCAAGCGAAAACAACGAATGCTAAAGAAGCAAAATTTTTCCTTAATAGTAACCCAAAGTAAACCAAAAGACCAAATACCGAAAATAGCTCTGTGTTAGTGATAACCGAAAGTGTTATCCAACAGACTCAGAATTCAGAATGGGGTGCAGTGAGCTGAACCTTTCGAATTACACCCCAGGAAGTCGTGATTAGTACGTCTCATCTATACATGTCTATATTTTGATATTTGAAGTATATATTGTTTAGTTGCTGAATGTGGAACAAATTGGATCTTCGATTAAGATAATCCTCGGATGGACAAATGATATTATTTCATTCATTTGTCCCTTGTCCGATTTACATATCTTATTTCTGGTTTGTTTTAAATAAACAACGAATCTAACTTACGACAATATCACAACTTTGTCGTAAGTTATGCAAGTGATACACCAAATTTAATAATCAAGTGATATTGATTGCATCTGCAAAATATGCATGCAAATCACATATAATTCCCTTTCATATTAAGCATCACATATCCACGCTGCATTGACTAATATTTAAGTCCAACTGTGCACTATAAAGCAGCCTTATTATATGAAGCTAGACTACAGATTGCGATAACATCATTTCCAGTGTCAGCAGAATTTACATCTCCTATCTGCTTCAGCTGCTTCGGTTCCTCATTATGTCTTTGGTATTTATCACTGCTGATACAGTACAGAATCTGATAGAGTTTCGGTGCTGTGGATGCATAATTTTCATCACCAAATGAGAGGAGGTTGCACCTTACAGATATTAGAAGCAGAATCCGTAAGTATCGTTATGCTGGTTTGATAGATGGTTTCGAGATAGGTTATGTTGCAGATCATGACATGCACGTAGGCAGTTCAGATTCTAACATTCTTATATCACAGCTCTGGTTACTCGAAATGAACGAATTGACACGTGACTTCACGCAGTGCTGCGTGAATAATTTCATCTCAAGATGATTGAAATCGACATTTCTGCACACGTAATACTATTATCTTTGCATGCATTATTAGCTGCCCTGCTCTGTTTGCGATTCAGTTATTTGTCAGCCTACTTAAATGAAAATGTGATATTAAATCCTATTCGAAGATTCATTTTTTAAAGTATTTGCTACTATTATTTCGAACGGTGGAAATTCAAACGGAACGAAGATTGGAAAACTTCGAAAAATAATATCTTATTCGTACTTACTGAACCAAAAAACGATTTTTTTGCCCATTTGAAAACGGACTAAAGATCATATATCTTATTCCTAGCTTCTACAGGACTTATTACACAAGAGATGTGGCCTATTAAACTAATACAAATCTATTATTCCTTTTTGCTCTCGCTATCATGGCATATCTGACAGTTGCAAGATTCTGTCAACAAACTTAGTGTGAAATTATGGAGGATAGAGAATAAGTCAAATCTTCCTCTGTGGCTTACTCTGTTGTCTCCATAATTTCACTCTGGGTTTGTTGATAGAGTCTTGTAGCTGTCAGACCTGCCCTGACAGAGTTCGGAAGAAAAAAAATAAAACACTCTTCTAGCTACAATAATAGAATTTCTCAGATAATCACCTGGTAGTAGTTTGTTAGAATAATATAAAGGAAAATTAGGAAAAGAGGAAAAAATATTATTCTAACAAATTACTATCAGGTGTAAATCTGATAAATTCTATTATTGTAACAACAATGCTTACGTACGATTCTCGGCGTTAGCTTAAAAAATAAAACATACCATACCGTTTGACGGAAACTGGCCGTGTTTACTAAACTGGAAAGTGTCGTCTGGACCAGATGCTTCAATTTCAGTCAAATATATTTTCAATGACTATTCTATGGTATAATGCTTTAAGCCACTAATAGAGGATAATTGTTCGGCTGCCGGTAACTCAGTGGTCAGAGCACTTAACGTGTTATTAGGAGGTCGTGGGTTCAAATCCCACCCAGCTAATGACAATTTTTTCTTCTATATTATTCTAACTGTTATAGCTCCGTGAACATTATACCATTTAAGATCAACTATTTTTTTCTCTTAAAACAAAACGTTGTGTCATCATTAATTCTGCTATTATGTGCATTAAAAATATGCAACGAAATGTATGATACTGCGTCCTTTGGTCAAAATTGTTCTTTCCTGGAAGTATTTTCCGGTAGGAATTTTTTCTTAACTTACAAAGTTACAAGCTACGCCAAAAAAAATTCGCTCACCTTTGGCGAGTGGATTTCCCTAGCCCTGCTTTTTCGTTTGCTTATTTATTTTTTATTCTTTTTTGATTTCTCATCATTCTGTAGGGATTATTACTTTAAGTGGTCAAAAGAAAATAAATATCGTTTAATGTTATCAAACGATCAATATCAAAATCTATTTATCTATCTTCTCCCTGAAGTTGTTTAACTTGTAGAAGAATACTCGAATAATTTGAATATTTAAATGCTCAACAAGCAGCAATCTAAGGAAGTTGTAGCTTCGAAATTCTGCCATTATACTTTTTGGTCGAAACTTGTTATATAATCTTCGAGTTCCATTCTGATTGCATGCAGGCCCGGAACTAGAAATAATCCGAGGGGGCAAGAAACAAAATCGAGCGAAAAAAAAAAAAAATGTAAAGGTAATTCCAACAACGGTAATCCAAACATTTCCCCTCTGTTTTATAGGTCTTTAAAATATTTCTTTAAAAATGCATGAAATATAAATAAATTTAATTATTTTTTCCCTTCTATTACCCTTATTAGCCTTCTGAAAGTGAGCATCCCCCGATCCAGTATTGACACCATGTATAGTTATTTTCGTAAACTTAGGATATCATTATATATTATATCTTTATCTGCTATCATATATTTTCAAAACAAAAAAAAAAATATTTTAGAAGTTACAGAACTTTGTCGTTATCTTCCCAGTGAGGTAATATACGGTTGTTCCTTAATTTATGGAAACCAGTATGGTTTCTTTAAAACCCTGTGAACTGTAACATAAGTCTGTTACGTGTATAACGCAACTTCTGATTCGTTTATGTTGCTATGACAACCCAAGTTTGTCAATCTTTAATGATCCTCTTACTTGACTTCAAAATATTCTGCCAATGCCTCCACGGAATGTTGCTTTCCCATCGCTTTGGTATATATAGAGGTTTCTAAAAAACTGACAGATAAAATTTTTCAGTGCAGCAATCTTTGCAGCTAAAACGCGTTCCGACAAACGTTATTTATTCATATAACAGCCAAAGCTTTCGTATCAAGCTTCGGACGCAAAGATTATGATTTTTCGTGCAAACAATATTGATTTTCTACTTCATATTTTAATCTGAGGTAAGTAGCATACATTTCTTATTCTTCATATAGTATGCTCATTTTCTAAAAGAATGAAGTTTCTCATTTACCGATGTTTTCACCCTGTAACAGTGGAAATGTGTTACATTTATTTCAATTGCTCAGGCATGTCGTTGCAATCTCCAAATGATAGTGTTGCACGATTTGTTTGAGCTATAGTAATATCTGATTAGAAACTGAACAAATTCAAAAACTTTGTTTTCTATAACCGCTACGCGGTTTAAATAACAGAAAGACGATAAAACAGATAGAGATAAAATAGATAGAGTATATACATCTCATTAGCAGGCAGGGGCATAGTCGCCATCGTTCCTATGGGCTAGGAAAGGCTGCCGTCCGTCGGATGGAACGTTAGGACGAGGCCCGTGTGCGGGAGAACACACGGCCACGATATTATCCTCTGCACGTTAAAGACCCGCTGGATGGCTTTTACGAGAGGCTACCATCTGTCTCCCAACAGCTGTCCAGTTTACGTGGACGCGATTTTATGTAAAAATCTCTTCCCCACGCTTCTCTGAACCCTCGGGGTCCTTGTGACTGGTCATTTAAGCCAGGACTTCTTAAACTTTTTCCACTCGCGACCACTTTTCGCCCGAGAAATTTTTACGCGACGCCGGTTTATAGGTATATAAAATAGGTATACAGATCAAACTTTTATTGATAATTAATCATAAAGAAAATTATTTTAAAACAATTCTTTGATATACATATAATTTTAACATTTATTAAAGACGAAAACAAATTGGTATTCTAATGAGATGGATGTGCTTGGTTATTTTTACCTAAAGAATTAAATCTTGGCTGAATATTTGACACTGCAGGACGTAGAGCATCTTCAACGTTTTTCAGAGTTGATCGTTTTTTTTTGATTTTATAATCGTCAATGCTGAGAACGCCGCTTCCCATAAATACGTAGTACAAAATGGGAGAAATATGTTTAGGGCCATTTCAGAAATTGTTGGAAATTCTGTTCTAATCCCAAGCCAAAATTCATTTAGCGATTTTTCAGTTAACATAAATTTTAAACCTGTGTCACTTGATAACTCGGCAAATTCTTCTTGAACTTTTAATGGCAGATGGCTGACGTTTTTGATTTCAGTTGAGTATGGTTTATGAACCCAACTTAGTTTTTCAGAATCAATATTTGAAGGGAAGTATTTCTGAAATTGTGTCTACAGGCACTTCAGATGACCAATTATAACTCTTACAATTAAATCTTTGGGAAGGTCATTTTCAATTATAAAATCATCTGTAGCTGTAAATATTTCTAAAGAACCATTTTCCACCCTATTCTTCCATATGTTATTCCTTTATGCAAAACGTTTAGTTTTATCTTTTAACATAAATATGTTACAATTTTTTCCTTGAAGCGACATGATCAAATCATAGAATTTTTCGAAAATATCCGACAAATAACACAGTTTTGAAAGTCATAAGTCATTATGAAAAAAATTAACAAAATCGGATTTCTGCTCAATCAAAAATATAACAACTTCATCTTTCAAGTTAAAATTTGTATCTTATTTCAGTGACTTAATTCGTTTTGAAAGTTAAAAAAGGACCTGGGTTCGAGCCACGAATAAGGTATGGATGTTCGTGTCGTTTTTTTGCTGAGATCCCGCCATCCTCACACACCTTCTACTATGGCGTATAAACTGACAGGATCCTCTCAGACTCTGTGGCAAGCAGCTGCTTGAATGGATATATATATATAATAATACAGTAAACATTACATTAAATGGATAAAATAATGGAAAATTTCAGTGTTATACCAACGGTAATGTATGTTCATAAGCAAGGGTGGATCTAGCGGGAGGGGGGGGGGAAGCGAGGAGTCATGACCCCTTTTCAGATTGCTAATAATGGTAAAAAAGCCAAAAAAACTGGTGAAACTTGTTGATATTTCATACATTTTCAAGAATTTTATTATAACTTGTAAAGGGAAGGAGAAACGCTATACTGCATTGAAAATAGTCTCTTGCGCCCCCACCCTCGTTTACATTTCTTCTATTTGCTTGTGTTTCTCCCCCCCCCCTCGTTTTTTACCTAGTTCCAGGGATATTCAGAAGTTTAATTAATTAGTCTTTAATTTAATAAGCTCTTTATAGATAGTATTATAGAAGATAAATATTTCTAAGCTTTCTAACATCAGTTTTTCTGCACTGTTTTCATCTGCATGATATTTGAATATTTAATTTCATGGACTAAAATCTATCTAATAATCTAAATCTCATGGACTTAAAAAAAATACAAAAACTAAAACTAAACGTCTTATTAAAATTATCTAATCCAAACTCTTATTATTTACTCATCGAGACTTTGAACTTTCCATTCAGAAACATTCGAAATCTTGAATTATTTTGATCAACCTAAGCACATAACTGGCTATTAAGAAGTTAGTTGGAGGAGGGGAGAGAAAGCGTCGCAGGCTTGTGGGTTCTTCCGAGCTCGCCACCCGTCGTGAGTGGAGTGGGCTATAAACCGCTTATCTGCAAGACAATAGTGCTGGTGGGGGTGGAATTCAACCGAAAACCGCCGTCCTTTTAGTTTAGAAAAGTGCGAAGACAGCCGTCTCCAAAAGGTTAACACACAACATGTGCACTTTGAACTGCGCATGCCATCACGCCGCGCAACGTCAACGACGATGCCAGAAACACCTTGGCTCGGATTCGAGATTATTGTATTTTATGATTAGCATTGTTTTGTCTGTACATGTAAAGTTTTCTGCTCTTATAAAAACGTAATAGTTTAATTACTGAAAATAAAGACTTTTAATATTTTCTTACCGTCATTCCTCAGCACGTAAGTATCAAAATAATACATCTTTGGATTGTATTGGATTATGGATAAATTTAAACAGAAGAGGTAAAAATACTGATGAAAATGCGGCAGAGTCTTCGCTACCAGGTTGCAGTACACCTAAATTGACAAGAAACAGAAAATATGTCGAATCATTTTTGCAATGTGTGCATGTGGATTACTTCTAATAATTTTGCATGTGGATTACTTCTAATAATCGTGATGGTGTGGAAAAACCTCTTTGCTTAATTTGTAATGAAATTTTGGCTGCGGAGAGCATGAAACCAGCCAAACTAAAACGACATTTTAATACCGAGCATGCAGCGTACTGTAATAAACCAAAGGAATATTTTGAACGACTTGTAAAATCTTCAAATAAAGAAAAACAATGTTTTGAGAAATTTGTTATTGTCAACGAAAAGTATTTACTTGCAACCTACGAAACTTCTTATTTTATTGCAAAAACTAAAAAGCACTACTCGATAGCAGAAGATCTCGTGTTACCTGCTGTTATTAAAATGTCAGAAATAGTTCATGGGAAAAAGTATGGGATGAAATTCGTAAAATTCCTTTATCGAATGATACTGTTTCCAAAATAATTTCTGAAATTAGTAAAGACCAATCCAGTAGCTCATTACCAGGCTTAAGGGCAGCCCACAGTTTGCAATTCAGTTAGATGAAACAACTGATATTTCTAACATGGCACAGTTGTTACTTTATGTAAGATATATTTATGAAGAAAGCACACATGAGGAATTATTGTTTTGTCGCCCTTTGGGACATTCAACAAGTGAAACAAGAGGTCAACAAGAACTTTGGTCAAACAAGAGGGAAAGATATATATCTTAAAATCCATGAATTTTTCACAAAAGAAGGTTTACAGTTGGAAAAATTGCGTTAGAATCTGTACAGACGGCGCTGGAGCAATGATGGGCGAGAATGTTGGATTTGTTGCAAAAGTTAAAGCTGGTGGCAATAAACATATCACTTTTATTCACTGCATGATCCATCGAGAGGCACTCGTAGCCAAAAAAATATCACCAGAGTTAGACGATGTGCTTCGCAATACTATCAAAGTCATTAACTTCATTAAAAGCCGTGGCCTTAATAATCGTTTGTTTTCAAACCTTTGCAATGATATGGACTCCGATTACAAAAACTTATTACTACATGCAAAGGTAAGGTGGCTCTCAAGAGGACGAAGTTTAAACAGATTATTGAAATTGAAAGATGAAGTTGTTATGTTTTTGATTGAGCAGAAATCCGATTTTGTTAATTTTTTTCATAATGACTTATGGCTTTCAAAACTATTTTTATTTGTCGGATATTTTCGAAAAACTCAATGATTTAAACATGTCGCTCCAAGGAAAAAAATTGTAACATATTTATGTTAAAAGATAAAATTAAAAGTTTTACAAAAAAAAATAACATATGTAAGAATAGGGTGGAAAATAGTTTTTTAGAAATGTTTACAGCTACAGATGATTTTATAATTGAAAATAACCTTCTAAAAGATTTAATTGTAAGAGTTATAATTGATCATCTGAACATTTCATCTGACCATACGCAATTGAAATCAAAAACGTCAGTCATCTGTCATTAAAAGTTCAAAAAGAATTTGCCGAGCTATCAAGTGACACAGGTTTAAAATTTGAGTTTACTAAAAAATCGTTAAATGAATTTTGGCTTGGGATTAGGACAGAATTTCCAACAATTTCTGAAATGGCCCTAAACATACTTCTCCCATTTTGTACTCCGTATTTATGGGAAGTGGTGTTCTCAGCATTGACGATTATAAAATCAAAAAAAACGATCAACTCTGAAAAACGTTGAAGATGCTCTACGTCCTGCAGTGTCAAGTATTCAGCCAAGATTTAATTCTTTAGGTAAAAATAACCAAGCACATCCATCTCATTAGAATGCCAATTTGTTTCCGTCTTTAATAAATGTTAAAATTATATGTTTACCAAAGAATTGTTTTAAAATAATTTTCTTTATGATCAATAAAAGTTTGATCTGTATACCTATTTTATATACCTATAAACCGGGATCGCGTAAAAATTTCTCGGGCGAAAAGGGGTCGCGAGTTGAAAAAATTTAAGAAGCCCTGATATAGGCCATTGTATGCAAACATGCCTAAAGGCCTCAGAAGGAAGGGGAGACCTAGGATGCGGTGGGGGTGGGCAGACAATGTCAAACAAGACCTTGTTAGAATTGGTGTGTAGTGACCAGATGCAGTAGATGTAGCTCAGGATAGACTTGCTTGGAGAACTAAATTGCACGGTGTGGTTGGAACTCCGTAGCCCATGGCTGCTTGATGATGCAAACAAAGTGCCATTCAGATGTTAAACAATCGTAAGCAACTCACCATGGTTCCAACGGTTCGTCGAACCAGTCATTTTATTGATTTAATTGACGATTTCATTGATGAACTCGACGAGTCTTATTTTAGAAGTGATTCTTTTTTTTCCTTATTGGTATCAGGTGACAAGCCCAAAAAGGAGCAAGTCTCATTCCCCTTTTTTTTCTTATCTACAAGAACCAAAGGCTTTTTAAAAAGGGTAGATTTAAAAAAATGGTCTCCAAGTACCTTTTTTAAAGTAATTTTTTAGGGTAGGAGGAACGTGTCCCCGTAAAGAAGTCTCGAACCATCAGGATTCGAGGCATCAGGACCTCAGGATTCGGCGTAACCTTTCCACGATTCTGTTAGCAGGCGTTAGTTCATTAACACTGTCGTAACGTTATAAAATCATTCGAACGACTTATTCCCTCTACAACTACGAAAGTCTAAGAGTCAGTTTTAGCATCAGTTTGCTACATCTACTAAAACACTTTACACCCTTCCATAAATTCCTTTCTACTAACCCGAAGCGCGTAAACATACATTACAGTGATCTGCGGTAGCTCTCAAAATGTAACTTCTAATACAGATCGATTATTCTTTAGGTACAAGGTAGAAGGGAATGCTTGCATAATGTTGAGCATCCTGTGTCGTTTGCAGTTTTCAAAGCCGTTCTGGATGTAGTATAGAAGTTAATAGAACTCTGCCTGTGCTCAACATTTATTGCCATATCATTTCATTCACTAGCGAAAAATCTTCCACATATAACACGAATTTTTCTTGGTATTTTGCAGACATCTCAGATATTGTGCAGCAACATTATTGAGAGTAATACTGAAACGAAAATGATTTTGACTGAATATAGATTTTTTAACAGTTTTTAAAAGCAAACTTCCTTGTATAATATTCTCTGTAATTAATACATTTAAATAACTAATGCATATTTATGCAATTTTTTTGTCCGTATAGAAACACAGGTAAAGCATAATATCACGTACTCAAAAACGCGCTCTGTATCTTATTCAATATTATTCCCAATTAATATACACTAATATATATATAAAATAAAAAATAATAAATACCCCCTCAAGCAGCTGCTTGCCACAGAGGTCTGACAGGAGCCTGTCAGTTTATATGCCATAGTAGGTTTGAGAGGATGGCAGGACCTCAGCAGAAAAACAGCACACACATCCGTGCCTTACCCGGGGATAGAGGATAATATAGTAGAAAAGGTAAATCGACCAACTCGGTAACCGCAGGCGACCAAAATCTATTAAAATCACTAGCTATGAGAGCGCGCGCTGACGTGAATATACAGAGAAACTACGTAGAAATACATTGTTTGAAAAACAGTGATATTCAAATGTTTTACTCCTGTTATAAGATGGATGAAAGTTTTAGATTTGCGATATCAATATAATATCGTGGAAGAATCATATTAAATATAAAGAGATAATGAAAGAAACATTTTTTTTAATTGCTTGTTAATTGAGCACTTTCCAATGAACCAATTAGCTTTGATATATGCGATCACTGGTTGCTTAACAAGAAAATGATCGCTTACTAAATCAATCGCTTTGAGCCTTCTCGATGCGTCAAGTTGCTCATTCTCTAAATTGCTTCTATCGACACTTCACTATTGATATACATCAATGAACTCAGATAATTTATTGTAATCTTTCATTGTAAAATTTATGTAGAATTTAAATGTTCAAAAAGCAGTAAAATTTTTTGAAGTAGTAAATTATGTCGGAAAAATAACTATAAACAAATAAGTTCTAGGTAGCATTGAAAGTTTTTGTGCATTGATAAAATGTAAGCCGCTTTAGAGCGCCAATCAGTAAAGTGAAATTATGAAGAACGCCAAAATAATGAAATATTCTTATAAGGAGATTTTTTTCCCGATCCCGCCCAATTTAGTATGTATCCCTGTAATTAACCATGCCAGTTTAGCGAAATAAAAATTTACTCGATGCAAAAAAATGATCAATATAATGAAAGTTCTAAAAAGAAAACCCTGAATCAATATGCACGTTGTACATTTGAGCACATAGCAACGGTACAATAATTTAAAGCATGTGAAATATCTAACCAATCACTATGCCATGATTCACGTAAGAACTAAATTCCAATATACGGTAAATTTTTTTAAGATTGATTATTTTGTAGTATGTAACTATCATAGCCCAGTTTTTATTGCATTTCCGTATAACGAATAATTTTTTTTTTACCGCTCGATTCCTTATACTAACATTTCACCGTATTTAGGTGTAAATTATAAAGCTATTAGCTAGATCTCTGTGTGTTTATTAAAATCTTATTTTAATAGTTCAGTAATTAATGTTTAATTTGAAATGCGACATTTTTTCATAAGAAACGATATCTAATAATTTCTCTCTATAAAGAGTGCAATCAAGCAAAATTATTAGTTACCTTATTTTAGGGGCTTATAAGACTCACTTTTCTTCCGAAGAAAAAAAAAATGATTCAAAAACATCCTGCGTCTAATAAGTGAAGCTGTGGATCTCTCCCGTGGTCTTATTAACCTCCCTGAATAACGCCGACTTCCATAACCATTGTTTCACAGCAACGATGAGGATGTATTGGCGTTGTGCTAAGCATATAAATGAGCATTTAATAAAATCATTTCATCGTCGCATTCATTTATTTGTTACATTATAAAATTTGGATTAAATGTAACTTTGAATAGAAAATTTCCACTACCAAAAAAATCAACGTTTTTTTAAAGGCCATGATCTGATAGATCTTTTAGAGGCCGTGACTAACTTAGTGTATTAATTTCCACAAAAAAAAGGCAATCTCTCCGTAAGAGGGGACTACATAAACTTTGACATGAGATTTTATGATTTACACACTTTACTTGAAAAGTTCTCTTTTATACTCTTAGACATAATTGATTATTTCTGTCTTATGCTACTAAGCTTACCTACCAGAATTATCACTGAAGATTTATTCCATTTATATAGCCTTGCTATATCTTGCTACATTCTCCGCAAAAATATTGCTTGAGTAAGCCTGCAAAGGACCACTCATTTTTTGTAACGTTTTCACATCATATCATATCATGCTACATGTTAGTAGGAGTAAACAATAAACACTTAAATGTATTTAAAAATATTTCCTTAATATACAATAATTTAAAGAAATGTAAGCGCACCCTCTGAAATGCGGGTGCGTTTTATATTTCTGTGCATCTTACATGCCGTAAAATGCGTGCTTCAAAAATGTTCTCTAAGCTGCAATGTAGCATGTAGTGTGACTCTTCGTTGGCGGCTTCTCTCTCTTGGATTAAGAGGTGCAAAACCAAGAAAAAAAAATATTCTGTCTGAAATCCGACGCAAGAAGCTTTATTGATGATAGCCGAAAGTCCTTCAACCATAAATCTTCTTTTCAAATCACTGCTACCAACAGGTCGTTTTATATAACAAAATATTCTAGGAAACCAGAATACACAATATGGAAACCGTATCAACCAGGATCTGCAAATGTATGATCCTGCATGTCAGTTTAAGTTGCTAATATGACTTTGAATAGATAGAAATATTTGTGCATGTTCTTCAAAATGAGATGTTATCGACTGCCGGATAAATGTTTCGAGATGGAGATTTTGAATTTCAGGATGACAATGTATCATTGGTCAAGATTTAATTAACATCTTGATTCGCTAAGGAGTCTTTAGGCTTGAACTATTTGAATTGAATTGTTTTTAGCATAAATTTTTATTATTAGCACTTTACAAACAATACATGTTTTGTATAAAATGTTGAAAGCATTTATATCATTAAATACATCTTTGGTTTCTTGTCATAACTTTCGAATTGATAGAGATATTTTAGTTCTGTGTAGATATAGGAAACTTACATAACTTACCAATATAGAGAGTGTTTATAAAGTAACTATCAATATCTGTAAACAAACCTTTTAATAACTCTCTTTGTGTTACAAATGAATCAAAAACATGAAAACAACAAAACATTAATGCGATTCAACATGACTCCCTTGCATATCAACACGCAAATCCCAACGTTCAGTGGTAACGCGGTAAATCCTTTCTAAGATATTAGGTGTAATCTTAGCCACTGCAGCTGTGATCCGCTCTTTCAGTTGATTAATGCTATTAATCTTCACCTTGTACACCTTTGATATGATATAACCTCACACACACAAAAAACTAGAGGTGTGAGGTCAGGTGACCTTGGAGCCCAAAAATTGACGAAACCTCTTCCGATCCACCTACCCGGATAGGTTTCGTGTAGGTAGGCATGGACAATTTTTGCAAAATGTTGTGGTGCCCCATCTTATTGGAGGACAACAGTGTCGATAATTCCATCAGACACAAGTTGTGGCATCAAAACGATCTCCAGCATATCCCGGTAAATGTCACCAGCAATTGTGTTCTCAGAAAAACAGAAAGGGCCATACACCTTGGTCTTTGTGATGCTCAACTAAACATTAATCCTTGACCTACTCCAGACTTTGATGTAGATGTTCATTAGCCCAAATCCTGCAATTGTGCCTATTGACAGGTTCACGTGTGTGAAACGTCGAATCATCACTGAACAAAATGTTATTCATGATATCTCGTTCCACGGCTGCCAAAAGATCACTACATATGTCCTCACGAGCTGCATAGTCCTCCTCGTGTAGCGTATGAAGCATTTGTAGATCAAAATACTGTTTTTTCAATGTGAAACATATGGTTTTCCAAACAACCGTTTGAGTTACACCAAGCTCCCTGCTTAGTCTCCTTGTTAATTCACTAGTACTACGATTGATTGCATCTTCGATGCGTTCTACAGTTTCTGGTGATACTGGAGGGCGACCAGAACGTTTCTTATCATGAACACTCGCTGTCCTCTGAAATATGTTCACCAGGGATCTGATTGCTGCCTTTGTTGACGGTTGTTTATGGAATTACTAACTTGGCTGTGCGTAAATATATTAAATATCCAATGCAATAGTTCACAGATCCGATAATTAGGTATCATCAACTTTGCATAATGAGACACTTTGCATAATGAGTTGCCGAACAATCTAGTCTCAGTTCAGTTTTTGACTCACGAATGATTTTGTGTAATCTCAAAGGGTTATTTTCAAAGAAATGAAGTTAACACTACACCTGAAAGATACTAAAAATGTTAATTTCAAGTCTATAAGACTTCACACATGTCTGAGTTTTCGTTATGATGGCACTATTTATAACTCAACATCTTTTACCATGGGACCAAGAGAGTTACTCCAGAAAAGGAAATTTAATAAACGTCACTTTCTGTTGCATTTTCACTGATATTATTTAAGCAGTCGTGACATAAAGTTAGTGATTGATAAGTTTTCTACAGATTTACGTATACTCTACGCCTTTTCCACCAGAAAGTTTTGCTAACCAATGCTGCATTTGGCATTTCCCTAGATATTAAAAACTGAATTAAATATTTCATATTTACATTTATTTCTTTGCAGTTTTATGAAATCAAAACAATATTTTTATACATATTCGACAGTTTATCTATGAGGGTAATAAAGGAATTTCATCGCTAATTTAATACAAGTCTTTGATATGAATTATTTGCCGTAAAACATCTCTCAATAATTTGGAATCTAGAAATAACATAAATTATCGTTATTAAAAGTAAGTGCGAGTTTCAAATTCAATAAAATGTTGGTTTTGATATTAAAAGTGCGAGTTTCGAGGACTGGGTGAAGAAAACTTCGAATACACTAAAACTTCAATTTTCCAACTGTCGCAAATATGAAGAAACTAAAAGTCTGTTTTCATATAACAGATATGAAAAATATGCAATGGAGCTTTATATAGCTGTATAAAATACATTTCATATTACGTTATAGTTGCAATGATTCTGAACCATCAACATTTCTGGGCTTTTTTTGCACTCAGTGTTATCTCTCCTTTTGCAATCGAAAACTGAGCATTCTGGAATATTCGATTTTGATTACGAATAAATGTGGATAACTCGAATTTCTAATATGAAATTTGTCTAATTTTCCTGGAACTTTTTATTCTTTACTTGTCTGTAAGCAAAATACTAAGCTCAAAAAAGATATCGTTTAAATATCAGTGCAATACTTGAAGTTTATCAAAGATTCTACCAAAGTCTGTGAAGCTCGAACTTATACTCATAAAGTGAATCATATTGAATCCTCTTATTGTAACCATGGTTCTGTTGGGTCATTGACCCAGAGACTAACAGGTTCGTTATAGTATTTAGCAGTTTTTTGTAGAGTAACAGATGATATCGCAAAATAACGTATTTCAAAACTCAGTTAGTCACGATAAAAGGTAGTAGTTACGGCACTTTATTGGATCGAGAGCAACGGTTAGTTAGATATCAATCATTAAGTGAATGAACAACTGACTTAACCATTTTGAAAACTGGCGAAGAGAGTATGGAAACAATTTAGGCAATAATACTGTGCAGTTGATGTATCAAAGATTCTCATAAGTCATTAGTTGATTGAATTTATTTTCGAATAATTCTATCTGTATTGATAGTAATTCTACAATTCAGCAGTGAAGAATCACAGGATGTGTCCTGTAGACATAGAACTCATGAAATAATAAGCTGAAAAAATGGTTTGTCGTGAGTGGGATTCGAACCCATGTCTCCTGGAAACATGCCAGTTATGCTAACCACTATACTATCATCATTCTACAATATTACTATCTCTATCTTGCTAATCGACGAATTACCTCATAGATCTAAAATCATTAGTTGATTAATAAATGAATGATGGCTGAATTAACTAATAATTTATGAGAATCTTCAATTTGTGATTTGTGCAATCTCATCGTCTCAATAGCTTTGAGCCACATTTTCCCCTTGATTTTCACTTATATTTGAATTAGTTTTCTAAGTGGTCAGTGCACTTGGCTGCGAACAATTTGACTTGAGTTCGAGTCCTAGATAAATTATATCTGCTTTAATGGACGAGTGGTTAGCATGCGGGTCTCAAGCCCTGGTAAGAGATGAATGTTTTCTCTCTTCTTTTTATCTTGCGTTTTTCATCTTTATGGAGTATTATACTGAGCCCTCCATGTCAAATGTACTTCTTAAGAGCAATTTATTTTATCTTATTTGTTGGATTAATACAAATCGCTGAGATGTGAGTATATCAATTAACAGTGTCAGAAAAGTAATCAAATCCATATTTTTAAAGGTAGAGCTTTTTGTTCTATTATTTCAAGATGTAACGTTTTATCTACTACATGTTTAAATGATATTTGAAATTATAATGGTTGGATTTATCTTCAATAATTTAATCATAAAGTAATTTCTTTTGGAATAAATAGCTAAAGAATTGCATTTTACATGTGGCATATAAATAAATACGTTCATTGGAAGTTTAATATCGAATGCGAAGTGGAAACGCATGAAGCCTTGAAGTGAAAGTTCTGCTTATCCAGCCAAATTGGACGATTCGTTTTATTAGTTCAATATTTGATTGAAAAAAAAGATCCTACTTTCAATACTTCCGTTTTTTAAGGAATTCCATCGTTAGCAATCGAATTGATCTTCGCCAATTTCTTTCCCTCTGGGCCATGTATAAACTATGTTTAGAACCATGTCCGTTCTAAATCAAGGAAAATGTTCAGCGGTTCTTATTTCAGCAGTCCATCGATTGCTATACAACTTATTCCTTACAGAGTCGCAGAATCTAACGGTTCATAGTTTCTTTTATTTTTGTACTATTTCAACAAGAACGGCGAAAAATCGTTTTTTTTTTCCTTCGTGTAGTACCTTAGAAAGTAAAACCCTTTCGGAAAAGGCTTCCTCTGTTCATAGAATACATACTGAATTTCAAGTAATAACATATCTGTATTTCCTGTCGTGACTTTGCCTACATATTTATATATATACATTTTGTTGATCTGAAGGTATTTTCCTAGATCAGTGAACAACTTTCTCGATGTTCTGCTTAAGAGCTACATATTTAGATTGTAACTTTGTCCTCTGAAATTTAAATCGGGTAAACTTAAGGTGATGCAAAACGGTATTTCCTTGTAAACTCGAAAATGTTTTATTAGAGACGACGTATTCCATTTCGTGGTCATCTTTAATGCATGAATCCATCGGATCTTAAGAGCCTCTTATTACGTTGAAGAGGAAAAACGGCAAAGTGTGTTCTGTCCCTTGAGAAGCTTGTAACTCAAGTTGTGCAGCTTTCCGCTTTGCTCTGCTCTTTGCAGGCATGATACGTTTCAACCTGTAAGTAAATAAACATGTTCTAATATACATTGGTGCTTTATCTGGCTTTCACTAACAATCCTGTCTCTTTGCAAACGATAATTATAATGCATGATGGGGTATAACATTTAAAGGAGAAATGGTTTTACTCCAAGGCTCATGTTTTCTACAGGTAATCCAATGAAAATTCTGAAACTTAGAGTACAATTACTTTAATTAATTATTTATTTGGAAATGAGACCACTAGTCTGTTTCTGAATGAATCGTTAATCATTTTCTTACCACGAATATTCAAGTTCAGAAATATAAATTTAATTTTTTTGCTAAAATTCGAAAGTTTACCATTTTATATATTTATAAATGTTACTAATATTATTTAGGATAATAATATTTTTGAAATGTATATTGCGCACTTTTCATTCGACATTTATTTTAGTTTCAAAGCGTATTTTATGTTTAAAATACTTCCCAAGATTTGCGTCACGCTTTCATATTCACTCTACATCTCAATAATGAAATGGAACTCTGCAAAACATTTGAAACCTAGGTGTTTATGATTTATTTGAAATGTAAAAAAAAATCCGCTGCTAAAATATTCAAATTTACAAATTAAAATTGCTTAAGAAGTTGGAGACTCAAGCTTGGCTGTTATGGAAAATTTATCACTGAAATGTATCTGGCTGGTTATTTGCAGTGCTGCTGCATTATTATTGATGCTGAAGAAAGAGAGGTTTTAGGATATTAAAATCTCCACCTGTTTACTTTACCTGAAACGCAAGCGCTACCTACCAAACTACTGAGGTTCCAACGCTTCAATTTAGCGCTTGAGGCGAACAAACTGCTGTGACAGAACAAAATCTAAAAATTATCTGTGAATCAGTTTGATGTGTCTGAAGGAAAAAAAATGAATTATTATTGATCGTTCAGGAGAGTAACAATTAAAAACTTTCTTAAGTCGCTTCGAGCTAGTCGTTATGTAAGCCGAAGAGAACTGTCAATGCGAAGATAGATTTGCTTTATAGATGGTATGTCTGGATCAAATTTCCTTTATAATGCGTAGGATTCTTCATATATTTATAGAAGAAAGGCAGAGGTTTTGAGGACGTAGTGGTTAGCATTGAATTTATGTCTTATATGTTTAAAATGATGCATACGTTGCTAGGTAGCGTGCAGCTTCGAGCATTAAGTATGGTATTTATAGAGTCACAGACCATGCAAAAGAACTAATTTTACAATTAGGAAAGTCTCTTCAAAAGGTAATTTTAGTTTAGAAATTTATTTTCTGGAAATTCGTATCGATTTTAGTTACTACTGGTGCTTTGGATCATCAATATTGTGAATTCTTACGCTTGGACACAATGGTAGCATAACAAAGGTCAGGAGAGAGGAGTGGTTGTTCTCCAGTAGTATTTTGACTACAATAGGGAAAATGAATTTGTGAGCTATCATTACAATAAGAATTTATATTAGCTAAAGGTTTTACCACCACCACCCCCTTCCCAAACACCTTAGCTATGCCAGTATACAGAGATAGATTACTATATAGGATTTATTATATAGGATTTAGTATATAGGTTTTAACAATAAATGATTTCAATTGGATTACAATTTCCCTTATGATAACAAATAAGAACAGCCCATAAAGTATTACCAAAGAAATATTTTACCAAGCTTTTAGTATATTAGCCGTCCCGTGGCCGAGTGGTTAGCGCGCTTGGCTGCTACTGATCTAATGGGCCTGGGTTCGAGTCCCGGGTAAGGCATGGATGTTCGTGTTGTTTTCTGCTGAGGTCCTGCCATCCTCACAGACCTTCTACTATGGCATATAAACTGACAGACTCCTGTCAGACCTCTGTAGCAAGCAGCTGCTTGAGGGGGCATTTTTTATTTAGTATATTTCCTACCAGGGGCGAAGCGTGAGTGGAATAAATTTAGACAACGAGACTGCTCAATTGAAACATCAGTGGTTGTCACAGATCTATGGTTTATTGGGTTAACAATCACTTATAAATCAACCAGTTATCGATGAAATTATTTGTTGAGCTCAGAGACCATTGGTTGATCGGAAAGTAATTGATATTTCAATCACCAATCGCCTGTGAGAAACCATAGTTTCGTCAATTATCCGTCTGTTTGCCTCAGTTGCAAATAGTCAAACAAATAAGAGGATTAATATGATTGCAATAATTGAAAAACGAAAGAACTACTTAATAACAAGAAATGAGCGAGAATTTAACAAAAATACTGCGCTGAAAATCAAATATTCTATTTATATAAAATCTACGCTGTAGTGTATTGCCAGGATGCTTGTAGCTGTGGAAGACATAGGAGGAGGCTCCCCACAAACAAAATCAGAGTTGGCAAAATTCGAAGCGACTTGGTAAAATCCAGGTGAGTTGCGAAAATTGTGATTTTTTTTTATAAAATTAAGCAAAGTTGACAAGTGAGGTGTGACAATTGGGATTGTTTTTGCAAAATTAAGGAGAGTTGGAAAAATCGAAGCAACTTGGAAAAATAGAGACAGTTTGGCAAAACCTTGGGGAACTGCAAAATCGAAACAACTTATCAAAATTTTCGAGAGTTGGCAAAATTCAAAGTAACTTGGTAAAATTTAGGTGAGATGTAAATATCGAGATTTTTTTTGATAAAATTATGGCGAGTGGGCAAAATCGAGAAAACTTTACCCTGACATAGACATAATTAAATTTATGTAAAGTACTTATTTTCTCAGTTGGCAAAATTTGATTTCCGAGTTGTAAAAAATTTAGTTTTCTCCCCCCCTCAACTACAATCCCTTAGTTTACGCTCTTCTTTCTCCTTGATGCCTCTACTGTGCTCCTTGTGCCTCCTTGGAAAAACAAATGTTGACTTGAAATAGAACTTGTTTGTAACGTCCTATTTCTCTTTAACCACAACATTTACTAATGAAAAAGGTTTTTGTTTATTTCCAAGTAAACTATCACGATAACTATGACATTTTTAGGGAGTTGTCAAGATTACGTATTAAATGTGATTTTTAATTTAATATTTCGAAAATATTACTTAGGTTTCAGTTGAAAATTATTCCCAATTCTTTCGGATCCACGTACGCTTAATATAGGCTCAAGTCTAGAATTAGTTGTTTCCCAAGTTTTTTTTATATTAAATGAAAGCAATTTAAGGTAGAATGTTAAAACTTTCTGCCGATAATTCTATAAATGAGAGCTAAATGTTGACACAATAAAAGAGGTTCATAATAAATATGAAAACACGATAAACGTTTTAAAATCTGCCCTCCTCAGAGATTGAAAGGTTTTGGATTTTGAAACTTATATATATATATATAAAATTGAATATTCTACTTTTATTAATACTATCGAAATCACTGATTTTTAAAAATATTATTTCTATTCTCTTTTATTTGAAATATACAGGACGGAGAAGGGAACTAGAAACTACTCTATAAATCCTTCTTATACAAGGACATGCCCTACTATGACCGAAGTCAGTGCCTCAGTTAGAACTAACAGTATAAAAACCAACCCTTCCGGAACTCGAACCAAATTCCTGCAAGTGCAGTGTCACTGCGAACCAACAACTAACGCTGTACCATTCCGCTACCGAAACGGTTTGCAATTCTTTTTCAGAGTGAACAAATTCAGTTGAAAATTAATTCTCTATTTTCCCATATTGCTTACATTGGAGGATATTAATTTTTTGTTGCAGATAAAAAAAGACACATACAGGATTTATTTGTGGATACGAAAAAAAAAAAATTCCGACAAAAATATATTTTTTAAATATAGCTTGTGTACCATTATCAGCCGTGAGGAACAGTTGATATTAGATCCCCTCAGAACTTACACAAAGTAAATGAATGTGGATTTGCCCAAAACACATGCTTAAAGTTTGGTTGCAGTAATTTCGAAATTAAAACGCTCTAAATTACATTCGTTATCGTTTTCTTACTTATGGACCACCCGGAATGCAAGTTTCTATGATCATCATTTATCTTATTCAGGAGATACAAATCAAGAAAAGAAACATTAAAGATGCTCCGAGCGACTAAATCCCCTTCCTTAATTACCCCCACACGAGGAAGTGAATAACCGCACCTGCAAATTGAGAACTCTACTGACAGATGAATACGGGAAAGATAAATACCATGTTTTACGGATGATCGTGAACGAAACGGTAGTGCGGAGTACACAATTAATAACTCTTGCTGCATTTACGACTGCCGATGACAAGGATGAATTTATCTTGAAGAGCTGCAGCATCTTTGGCACACTACTTACCGAGATCAATAGATGAAATCCCCCGAGGCGAAAGTTTGAGGGAAAAGGAAGAAATGCCTTTCGACTCTTCTTCTGGAGAAGAAAAATGAAAGACAAAACAGAAAATTGCGTTTATCTCGTTTCAACTGCGAAAACAGTTTGCAATCCCACCGAAACTCAGGCGCGAATGAGACAAGCTTCGAAGTAAACAAACTGTCGGATGTTCTTAGAACCATACCTTACAGCGAAATCGACAGAGAGAAGAGGTGTTACTCTCGTAAAACAACAACGTGAAGTAGCTAATATGTCGTCTTTGCACTTGATTGCTTCCTCAATTCAACTGCGGAAAAACATCGAAGTATGTAATGAAAACGTTATCTTAACGTAGCTAGTTTTCTGTTTAATTGGAGGTACGCTTATGGCATACTACTTCATTTTTGAAAGCAGATTTTCTCTAAGAGAATATTTTTTTGGGTTTGCAAGTTTAAAATGGTAAAACAAATTCAAGAGCTCAGTTCAATTTCAGAACAATGACTCATATTTTTCCTTGATTTTTTTTTCCTAACCGTGGACAAAGCTTTGCAGTCCATTCAATTCTCCTCGTACCCTCATTTACAGATGTTCTTGCTTGGATTACGTTTGAAAATGAATAAAATAAAAAAATACGATTTCCAAATGTTCCTCTCACACACCCTGGACCCCATTTTCACACAAACACACATACACACTCAAAGGTGGGTAGCATAGGTTAAGAAACCCTGTTCTAGAAAGATCATAATTTTGCTTAACTAACATTAAATACTAGGAAGATGGAAATCTGAAATTTCTCATACTAATTCAATAATGAAATAGATTTCTAGAATAATAATTAATTTCATAAACAGTTTTTACTCTTGTTTGCTCGAAAGGTGATGTGAAATCAGAGACACAAAATATATTGATTAAAAAGAGTAAATTGTGCAAATGATAGTTTTGATATCCAAATATCACATACTTTCAGGTTGTAGTCCTAAATATTTTGTCATTAGAAAGATTAGTTGAGATATCTGCTTCGCATGCTTAGTGGTGCTTTGCTCACGATCCAGTTTTCATAATAATTTGGATAAGCAGTGTATATAAGCGATAGCATCTGAGCAGATAAGCTATTAGCTGATATGAGAGAACCTGTACATCCATTCATTTTGGACTTGTAATCCACAAATAAATATGAAAGCATATCTACCTTCAGCAGAGGTCTACTAGTATATTAAATAGAGAATCCATGACCACAATCATTACTAAATAATCTGTTCTGTTTACGTGATCAGCATCGAGATCCTGTAAAGTTGACTGTTCCTCCGTCGGGCAAGGTAAAAAATACCCATAAAAGATTAGATCAGACGTTCAAAAATGACTTGGCAGTAATTCATTTTCATTCCACTCCAGTGGAGAGAATTGCTCCTTTGAATTCTAAACCACGAGAATGTGGAGTCTGATTTAGATTATGCTGATGATTTAGTCCTTTTTACAAATGATGTTGATGAGATGAACTCTTTCATTCGAGCTGTTGATGAGACTGGTAGTAGAGTAGGTTTGGTTATAAACAGAGAGAAAACTAAAGTGATGAAATTTGGTCAGGCAGGCTGTGATTCAGTTAATCTGAATGGTTGCAGTCTTGAGCAGGTGTCACAGTTTAATTATCTTGGGAGCTATGTAACAGGTACTGGTGATGTGCGACATGACATTAACAGAAGAATAGGGACTGCTGCCGGGACTTTTAAGAATCTATGGAGATTGTGGAGAAATAGGCGTATACACCTAAAGACTAAAATTGGACGTATAATAGTTTGGTTCTTTCTAGGGTTAGTGATAGTAGTGAAACTTGGACACTTTGTAAACAATAACAGGAAACTAGATGCTTACGCAGTATCTTGGGCATTAGGTGGTTCAAATTTGTAACTAATGATGAGGTTAGGCAAAGGAGTTTGCAACCTCCTTTAAGCTGCATATTGTGCAGGGAGAGACTCCGTTGGTTTGGCCATGTTGCCCGTATTAATAATTATAGATTGGTGAATAGGGTTATGAACAGTGTGCCTAAAGGCCTCAGAAAGAAGGGGAGACCTAGGATGTGGTGGGCAGACAATGTCAAACAGGACCTTGTTAGAATTGGTGTGCAGTGGCCAGATGCAGTAGATGTAGTTCAGGACAGACTTGCTTGGAGAACTAAATTGCAGGTCTGGTTGGACCTCCGTAGCCTTTGGCTGCTTGAGGATGATGTTGATGATGATGATGATTATGTCTCAGAAAAGAAATTTGCTAGGATGTTTAATGATACGCTCACGTAAAATAACAACAATATATTTAATAATGCGTCCACATATTGTAATTATATATTTAATAATTTGCACACTTCAGCTCCGGATTTAGATAGAAAACAGAGGAGGAAGGAAGTGATTGGATAGGACAGAAACGTCATTCCTGTAATAAATATTTCACTCCGTTTTATTGGTCTTTAAAAAGAAAACCCTTGAAAAATATGGGAATACGTATGCTTAATATTTATTCGTCTCCCTTCCAGTTACTAGCCTTTCCAAATTGGGAAGGGGGGAGGGAGATAGCATAGCTTTTTTTGCCTCCCACTAATTTCCCAGACCATGCTCCGCACACATTTCGTTTTCAAACTGCTCATTTCTTCGTTGGTTGTTGCATTCTTTTATCTTTAGATTTTGCCGCACCGTTCCTACGTGAAACAATATAGAGTTACGAAGAATAATTGTCTACCCTTTTCATTTATGAATCCTAATATCAACGATGCTTTTATAGTGGAAGAAAAAACATCCACGTTATCTCTTCCACAATCTAAATGACTGCCTTCCATAACCTAAATACCTCTCGTATTTGGAAAAAAACTTGGCAGCCGAGGAATTTACGATATTCTCCATCAGATCATTGCTTTCGGCCCTAATTATATGCTCTCCCAGCAGTACGTGTACGAAACCCGTTACTGATGGCAAGTGATTAGAATCCAGTTACTAGCTGTTGAACGTGTGAACATAGACGTTGTGTTATAGAACAGTGCTGCCGTCACATATCAAGTTGTTACTACGTCAGAGAAAGATAAAAAGAAATATACCAGACTCAGGTAGCTTGCATCCACAGTTTGCACATTTTCAGTGACGTCGTACAAATATTACCAAAGTGTTCGAACAGTTTCATGCTATTTGAACTGAATACCACACTGAAAATTCCCTTTTTCTTAAAAAAAAAGCTTTTAACAGGAAAATGTCGCTGAAAATAAATTGAAGAGCTCGCTGAAATCTATAGAAATTTTGATTAAATATTTAAAGATATATTGAAACTGAAATCTTTAACACCAGATGCTGCAGTTAAAATAGTCTTTTGTTTTCACAATTAAGTGCTAAACGCTCTTTTTTTTACATTTAACTCTTAAACATTTTTCTTCAAAATTAAGCAAAACCAAAAGAATCATTACACAAAGTTCTAAAATTGCATTAATTTCATTGAAAAATTTGTTGTGAAAATTATTATTCGTGTTTTTGTTAATTTTTACGATTGGTGGCACTACAATTAAATGGTTTAGCATCTATAACTCCTTAAATATCAAATTAATATTTTTGAAATTCTATATTTGAAGAGATTTGAATAAAATTTTCAATTAATCTCCCTAACATTTTTACTAAGACGTTTATTTCAAAATCAGGGTTGGGTTGTTTTACCTCTGAGAAGCACTTTTTATATATAATGGGTAAATGGCCAAGTCACACTAAGACCAGGGGATCAGAGAATGTTAGGGTAAAAGGATCCGCTGGTCAGCTGTTAGGATACAGATCGAAGTCTCCCATGAAGGCCATCCAGTGTATTCTTTAACCAGCACAGGGTATAGCTCTAACCTTATACCGTGTCATGACTTAACGTCCATGCCCACGGAATTTCCAATCCCATCTGGGTTCCTTCGCAGACTGAGGGTACGGAAAAGATTTACAAGAGATAAATCTTAACGCTGGAACAGGTGAAATTCAACCCTGGTAGCTACAGATTTTGAGCCTGGAACACTATCGATTGAGCATTCCCTCACTATTAGGAAGCATTCAACACGGCGTTTCAGTAAAATAGCATAAAAATGTGTGGATATATTCAACGCTCTATTGGATTCTTGATTGACTGGATTCTCGACAAATACATGATTGCATTTATTTATATATAAGGTAATAGATCTTCTAAAATAAACTGTGTTCCTTTTCCGGTGAAAGAAAACTATAGAATCTAGTGAAATTTTATAGTACCTAAGTCACTCACTACTGGTTTGGTTTAATGGGTTGCTTCGGACAAGGGTCAAATATTTGTATTTATAACAACGTTTCGAGGTGCTTTTTTAGTGTGTAAGCTACGTACAAGCTAATAAAGGGTTTCTAGGTTGCTGCCATATGTGTAAGCCTAAAAAAAGAATATCAGTGTGCAAATATTTAGTTATTCAGAATAACTTTCTTATGAATTATTAGTTGGTCTTCGTTTAATTAAACTGGGTCTCCAATTTTGCTGTTGGTTCGGCTGCACGTACAGAGACTAAGTTCTATGTCAAATATACACAAATGCTATTGAAAAGAAAGATTTGTTCTAAACAAAATCCTTGAAACATATGTAGCTACTATTCTAGCCAATTACTTGAAAAAACATAGCATTATAAGTGAAAGGCAATATGGTTTACAAAAAGGTAAAAATGCAATTAAACTTTTTAGGGAGTTCTCTGACGTCATTAACGGAATTTTAAACAACGAAAAAGAAGCAACTGCTATCTTTCTGGACTTCCGTAAGACATTTGATACTTTAGATCACGATATTCTACTTAAAAATTGTATACTTATGGTATCTGAGTTATTACCCTTAAATGGTTCGAAAATTATTTAAAAAACAGAGTTCATGTTACACAATATTACCAAAATTAATGGCGTTTTTAGTGAGAAGAGAACAATGCCCACTGGTATCCCATAAGGTTCAACTTTAGGTCTGCTCTTATTCATTATTTATATTAATGATCTAGCTAACATTAAACTGAAGGGCTCTCCTGACACCGCCTTGATTAACGTGAAACACAATATAATAATAATAATTTATTCCATGTAGGGGGTTACAGTAAAGCCGAGGTACAGGCAATTTTGGATATTAATTTAAACGTTAAAGGGGTTTTATGCCCCAGATGCAGTCCGAGATACACAGGATGATTTTAACAAAATTATTAACTGGTCTCACATTAATTGTATTTACACAAACTCAGATAAAACCAAATGGATGAGCTTTCATTCACCAGAATATTATGAACTCCCATCTTAGGCAATAAAAAACCACGAACTCTTGAGTCCTCACCTTGATAACTAATGACCTGATTGCTTGAAATATTCAATCATCCATTACTAAAAATATAATCCCATATAACTTAAGAAATTCATTTCATAATAGTGAAAAAAAACTAAATTATCGAGGCATACTTTCTTTTCACAACCTTTACAAATTCAGAATCACTTTAAAGTATTTTTTGGCAATCAATTTAAATCTAAAATCTATCATGGGAAAAATACAAGGTTACCATTCAATAGTTATTTCCAACTTCCGAAAATATTAAACAATCACGGGAAATGTACAAGGTACATTACCTTACGTCGCATAATTTAATATTTGATGAGATTGTTTTAAACTATATCTATGTACACTGAAGTGCAATTGAATTAGGGATAGGAGACGTTATCCAAATTCTGTCCCGCAAGTCCCGCATTGCGCGGATGCGTGGTTGAAACTCTGGTCATATATAGCTGTCAACTTTGGTTTCCCTAAGCATTCGTGGTGAGAAGCGTAATGGGAAAGACACAGGATTTTGATGCGTTTGACAGAGGGCAGATTGTAGGTGCTCGACGGATGAGACTCCGAAATTGTCAACGAACTTGGATTTTCTCGTATGACAGTTTCAAGAGTGTTCAAGTAATGTGCAAATTCCGGCAAAAAAACTAGCATCTGGACAAACTGCAAAGGACAACCAGCTTTGAATAATCATGGGCTTCGCCGTCTGACCTACATCATACGGACCGATAGGGGCCAGACATTATCTGAAATCATCTCCCATCTGAACAAGGGTTCCAGCCTGGAAATCATTGCATGGGCCGTGCAACACTCACTTCATTGTGTCGGCTTCAGGAGCTGCCAACCTATGAGAGTCTCACTTCTAATGACACGACACCGGGCTCAACGCCTTGCCTGGGCTAAAGAACATCGAAAATTGGCAACGGGTAGCCTGGAGTGATGAATCCCGATTTAAATTTCATCACGCCGATGGGAGACTGAGCATATGGTGCCAATCCCATGAAGCCATGGATACTGCATGTCAGGTAGGAAGAGTACAAGCTGGTGGTGGCTCAGTGATGGCCTGGGGTGTCTTCATTTGTACGTCTGTGGGATCTTTGGTACGTGTACCGACGACTCTCAATGTATCCCGGTATGTAGAACTCATGGCTGACCATTTACACCCATTTATGGCCATCATGGATCCCAATGGAGATGGCGTCTACCAACAAGACAACTGTTCATCTCACAGGTCCAGGTTGGCTACTGCATGGTTGCAAGAGCATTCTGCTGACTTTGAAATAATGAATTGGCTACCTAGAAGCCCAGATTTAAATTCCATCGAAAATCCTTGGGATACAGTCCAACAGAGTGTTCGAGCAGTGTCCCATCAGCGACGACCTTGAGAGAATTATGAACAGCTCTGGGGGATATAGTAGTGGATCATTTACGCAAGCTAGTGGAGTCCTTGCCTCGTCGTGTGGCGCTGTTATCAGTACTAGAGGGGGTCTAACACGTCACTAGGTTGCTATCCCTAATTCAATGGCACTTCAGTGTATTTTCATGTAACGTTATTATTCTTCTCTCCTGCATCTGCAGGAGAGAATAATAATAAGTTTAAACAAATGACCCGCAAAGCAAATGCTTTGAGGGTCATTTGTTTAAAATTTTTTATAACTGACATGAATATGAACAAAGATTATTATCATTGTTAAGAAAATGTGTGACTACAGTCGCTTTGCAATGATACAAGTTGCACTATGTCCTCAATACCTAGGCAGTTAATGTTTTCTTTGTATCTAGAGTTATTCTCTATTTTTGTTGCTTCGAGAAACGTAGATTATTCATGTGATGTCACTTCGTTCACGACTCTGAAACGTTTAATCGATTCAGAAAATACTTTATCTTAGAGTTAAAAAAGAGCAATAGAAAAGTTGATATGGACGTACTTTATTCTCCTGTTATTTTCTTGTTTCCTAGCATTTACTCCAAAGGTTGGATTAAAAAATAACCTTTGTGTCATTTTATGACAAACACTCTGCTCATAAATGCGATACTCACTCGGTGTTAAGAGTAAAATTTCCTATTATTCTGTACGAAATTAGTATGGACGCGGAAAACAAATGATTCACATAGAAGTCCTCGAAAATAAAAATTAATTGTTTAGGGAATAATTATACGATTTCCAGGTTTGTTTTAAATAATTTATTGCTTTTTTCGCAAAGCAATTCAATTTAATATTTTTATGGATGATAGAAGTAACAAATCAATAATTCTAGAAAAGATGGAGATAAATGCTTGTTTAATTAACTCATACAGATGCTGAAGAGTATATTTGACTTTAACAGCTCGCCTTCTAGGTAATTCAAAATTGATTGCAGCTGCAAGGTTGTTTGGTTGCTTTTATATCTGAGCAGCACATGTTTCTTTTAATTATTTATTATTAATACATTTATATATATTGGACCATTTATCCAGATACATAAATATACAAATGCAAAGAATATACATATATGTATCTGAAGTGATATTTATAACACAGGAGCGACTGCTCCCTGGATTAAAATAATGAGTATTAAATTTATCATCAAAGAAAAGTTGAAAATTTTTTATCCATTTCATTTATTAAAAATTATATATTAGATAATTTTTACTTATTTTAATATTGCGAAAATTTATCCACATTGCGAAAATATTAATATATTCGCTCAGTAGACACTTAAATTGATAGGCATTTGATTTATTTCTAATATTTAACAGCAACGAGTCAGAAATCTTTTGGTAAAAAAAAAGTAAAAATGCTTAGGCATAATTTTCCTTTTTTTAGAACTAGAATTTCATATCTTAGACTACTAAATTTACAATTAGAATTCTTTTACAGTTGCTACTGAGCTGTCAGAATATAAAAAAAATAGCATTTTAAAAATGTGCAACTCTCTAAGAGGAAAAATCTTAAATTAGAATACAGTCGACCCTCGACTTTCGCGGATTTAACTTTCGCGGATTTGATTATTCGCGAGTTTGCCATCAACAGTTAAATGTTTTTTTTTGGAGTTTTGGGGCATACTGTGGAAAATCGCAGATGACACACGTAGATTAGAAAATTAGTAAATCATAAATGCATAAAATATATGTATTATTAATCTATTTTATCATTTACTACCATAAATACATACACAAATTTATTATATAAAGTTAAATTTTGTAAAAAGTTACAGAGCGCTAAAGAACTGCGGACTACGCATTCTGTTTGGGGACGCCACGCTCTTTGTCTCGGTACTAACCAGCCTCACTCACGTGTTTTGTCTCTCAGTGTAGTACTGCATCGTACTGTAATGTATTTCAATATAGTACCGTATTGTAATGTACTGCACTGTATATAACTGTGTGTTATAAACTTTAATAATCTTACTGCTATCTAAATAATACATGTATTGTATCACATACTCTACGTATTGTCTCTCTCCCACTCTCTCTCTCTGTGTTAGCCTACAATGTTGATACTGTAATTTTAAATTTATAAAACATACTGTTGAAGTACAATGTATTGTTTTACAGTTTTTTGTATATTAAATATGGTCAAGAGTATTAAGTGTTAAGGTTTGGGGGGGGCCTAGAGATATTCGCGATTTTTCCGCATTCGCGGCAGTCCTTCGCCAATAACCCCCGCGATGTGGAGGGACGACTGTACTTTTAAAATTGCATCAAATTTCTGTCACTGATTTTCACAAGATTAATTACTCTGTTTTGTACATACAATGATTTTTAAATTTATAGCTACCTCCCGAACTTAAAATATCATAGTGAATTTTACCCATGGAAATAGCATATTAATAATTGTAGTAATAAAATTGATGAAACCTAAAATTGATGAAGCACCTGCTAGGTGAAAAAAAAAAGTATTTTACACTGATAGTCTGATCAACTCATCATTACCAATAAAATCCGTAAGCAGCAAAATCTTTTAACATTAATCTTAGTTTATCAAAAAGGCGTTTAATGCGACGTTTCCATGTTAAATTAAGGAAAATTCGAACGTCCAAATAGGAAAAATTATTTTCTGAACACATTGAGCAAAATGGCATATCACAAGATCCAAAGGGCTCAGAAAAGATTGGGGAAGGTGACCCACTGGACAACTGTTAGGAAACAGATGGAAGTTTCCCATCAAGGACATCCAGCGCGTTTTTAATATTCAATTCAGTTCAAGTTCATTATTATTAGAAATTCTACATTAATTTTAATCGACATATAACCAAACCAAACTAAGAAAACTTGACTAGATGGTTGTAACACATATTACAGTTGATACACAATAAGTAAGTTAAAAATCAGTTTTAAAAGAAAGGAAAAAAATATAATTAAAAGGCAATAATGATAATTAATTAACAGACCAATCAATTAACGACGATATTGATCAGTATAACAGGAACAACATAATTAATATATGATATCACAGATAGGCAATATACGAAATGCAGGAGAGTAAAAAATAAAGTTAAAAACGCTAATTTTATGTTATCTAAGAACTGTAAATATACGTTCAATATCACTTATAATCAAGACGTACTTTAAAAAAATTTATATAAAAGCAATCTACTGATATTATTTGTTAAAAAAAAGGTTGGTTAGGTTGCTTTACCTCTGAGCGGCACTTTTTTTTAAACACAATGGGGGGCGGGGGGTCAGTCGGTAGTGCGCCAGACTCGTAATCTGTAGTTCCCAGGTTCGACTCCCAGCTGGGTCAGCGTTGAGATTTATCTCCGCAAAACTCCCTGTCCTGCCCACGGTCAGTATGGGACACTGATGGGCTTGGAAAGGCCGTCGTCCGTCAGATGGGAGGTTAAGCCGTGGCTCCGTGTGCTTGAGAGCCATACCCTGTGAACGTTAAAGAACACGCTGGATGGCCTTAACGAGAGGCTACCATCTGTCTCCCAACAGGTGTTCCAGTGGGTCCCCTTCCCCAACCTTTTCTGAGCCTTCGGGGTCCATGTGACCTGGTCATTTTGCCCATGGTGTGCAAAAAGTGTTGTTCAGAGGTAAAACAAACAAATTCAACCCTAAACACAATTGGTTAAATATGCCATGTCACAAGGGCTCCGAGATGCTCAGAGAAGGACGTTCGTTTAGACTATTGGGGAGTGGTAATTGATTCAATCATTTGATGTTTGAGGAGTGGGAGATTATATCAGTCATTAGCTTTTTAAGCTCGTTATCTGATGTGCCGAGGCTCAAGTCTGTACTGAACCTACTTTGAGACATTCTTCGGTAACACCGACTCTGCCTTCTGTGAAAGGGATTCCATGGGCTTTAAAGGCTGCGTGGAACCACATTCTACATTGAAACACTGGTGTCCTTGAAGGGAGGCTTACAGGTTTCCCCTAACAGTTCTTCATGAATCCCTTTTGTAGCAAAAGGGGATTCATTCGTTTCTTTGAGAACTCAGAATCCTTGTGCGAAAAACAGTGGTGCTCAGAGGTAAAACAACCTCGAAAACGAAAGTGTAGACTGTTATACCCTCCGTTGGAAACATGCAAGAGTGCAAATAGAGTGGAAACCATTTTGAACTCTTCGTTTGTATCATAGATATAATTATGATTTTGGAACTTTGCATAACCATCACTCATAAGAGAAATGAGTGTTTTCATTCAGATATTGTGGGTTTTTGGAGGAATTCCTTCTGCGAAACAGTTGCAATGCAGCAATCTCTCATGACAGAGTAGTGCACGGTAAAAAGCGAAAAGAAACGAATTATGCATTAAAATTTCTATTATTTCACAAATGAAAGTACCAGTTATTGAGAAGTGCAGAAAATAATGTCCAGTTCTTCCAAATATTCACTAAGTCATAAAATTCTGTCTTCAGAAAATTCGACTTGATACAATTATGTAATATTCTAATTCAGTTACTGAGAGATATAGAGTATATATACTTTGATTAAAAACAATGTTTTTTTAAAACAAATTTGCTGTCTTAAACTCAAAGCTGCCAAAAAACATTTGTGAGTTTTTGCAAGGAACTAGTAAAAGGATAAAAAAAAGATGAAAAAATTATGCATTTCATTTGACCGTAGAATTTTTAGTGTACAAATGCTAAGCACAAGTACCCCATCAAGTAATAATGGTTCTTATGAGATTAATGATAAAAAAGGTTTTTGAGATAATAAATATTTTACTCTGTTTCATTTCCTAGAATCATCATTTGTACTCAGAACTTTGAGGATTTTATGAAATAATATTCAAATGCACAATTCTTCAGGATTCCTATTTTAAAATATTAGCATAATCGTCGGAATCTTGTGACTCTTTTCAGTTTCGTTTTACCAAAGTAACACTCAGTAGCATATACAAAATGCACGCAGTGATGGTAAAATGTCAGTTCAAAGGCAAAACGTTGTTACAACTGAGTTAGAGTTTCTTTCTCATATGGTAAAATATACCTGATTCAAGTAACGATTAAATTAAAAAAAAAGCTACTTTTAGGTATAGAGTGAAAACAAATTGCTTTGCTACAACACTGTGTTTTATCCGATAATTACAAACATTCAATTCCCCCCCCCCGAGTTGTCAGTAGTTTCGTTATCAGCTGCGATTTATTTTCATGTCAAATTGACAAATGGTTTTTAACTTGAGCCGTTTATCACATAGTACATTTTAACTTCCTACCATAGAGTGAAACACACCAATAGAACCTAGTACTTCCCCATGTTTCGTGCCAACATTTTTTGTTCTACTCAACAACTTCCTGTAAAGTACACAAGTTTGAAATACGTGCTTAGAATTAAAATATTTCTATTCTCTACTAGGCAGAAGCAGATTAACTTATGGTGCTAAACAACAATGTAATACAGAGGTCTTGTACGGCAATTCATGTTTATAAATCCTTGGTGGGGATGTATTTTGCAACACTCAAAGATGATAAAAATTTCCCAAGACAATAATATTTAGTGCTCATTTCACTATTCAAGTGTCACTGTGTAGAAGTTTTACAAATTTTGCCGAATAAGTTCAACGTTATTTTTGTTAAAAAGCAGTGATAACTGTTGCAGAATTAAATTACAATTAATTGACTTGCTTGCTAACATTTCTCACACTTTTATGAAAAAAGTTTCGGAATATAAAAGTAATAAAATACAATCCACAAAAATAATAAATCACTACTCATGTAACTGCTTGTCCCAGATGTCGGATAGGAGCTTATTACTATAATACGTTAAGGTCTGTGAGGAAGGTAAGACCTCAGAGAAATATAACACTAGAAATATCCTTGTCTTGAACAGAGCTGGAATACAGTGGCTTTTAGGTCGCTAATCATGCACAACAACCTTTCTGCCATTGGATGATCATAGCATGAATATAAATACTGAATCTTACATTTGATAATATACGTAACTTAATAATATAGCATGGACCTAGGACAGAAGTGGGGAACCTGAGGTGTGAGTAGGAAATCTGTTTGTGGGTTTGTGTGCCTGTGAGCTTATGCACTCAATCCCCTAAAGAGCTATAGGCACCAAGCTTTGCATGAACTTTACCTTTTCCCAGGATAAGAGTATAGGCTATGTGAGAATACCTGGGGTCAACTAAAACGGGTGTAGACCGGTTTGATTTCTCTAAACAGATCTCTCATAGACTTAATTTTAGCGATCGTTGAAAATAAATATTGCAATGATAATTGTTGCGTTTGAAAGGCGGAAAGAGTTCAGTTCAATTCTTTCTATTTAGCGTGATAAAGCAATTGTTTCAGAAATGATTAAATGGCATGAACGTGATACGAGATTTTGAAATAATAAAAAATGTGCTGAAATTCTTTTTTCTGTGGCGGTTTTGAAAAGAAAAGTACAGTCGGCCCTCAACATTCGCGGGGATTAGGGGCGCAGGACCGCCGCGAATGTTGAAAAACCGCGAATATCTCTGGGTCCCCCCAAACCTTAACTACTAATACTGTTAAACATATTTAACACACACAAAAAAGTAAAACAATACACTGTACTGCCACAGTATGTTTTATAAATTTAAAATTACAGTATGAAACCGTCCCATTGCCTAGTGGTTAGCACGCTTGGCTACTGATCTAAGTGACATGGGTTCGAGCCCCGGGTAAGACATGTATGTATGTGTCGTTTTTCTGCTGAGGTCCTGCCATCGTCACAGACCTTCTATTATGGCATAAACACTGACAGGCTACTGTCAGACCTCTGTGGCTAGCAGCTGCTTAAGGGGGTATTTATGTTTTTTTTATCAACAATGTATGCTAACACAGAGAGAGTGAGGTAATACACGTACAATATGTGATACAATACATGTACAGTATTTAGATAGCAGTTAAAATTTATAAAACACAGTTATATAGAGTACAATACAGTACACTGAACTCCCATATAACGCGCTCCCATATAACGTAAATTGGTATAACGCGACGAAAAAGTTGCAACTAGTACTCGTACAGCGCGATAAACAGTCCCGTATCACGCATAAGATAAATTAACATTTTGACATAGTTTTTGATTTATTTGTTTAGAAAACCAAATGTATACACTTACCTGTTGTTTATATATGCACAGTGAAGCTGACAGCTTTGAAAGATGCAAAGGTTTATCAAAAAAATAATATGCACATTTAAAGATATAAGAGGAAAATATTTTTATTCAACTTTTAATTAAAATGAAAATGTGTACTTTACTAAATAACATTCATTCACTATCGGAAGTGTCAAGAAATAAATTCCAACGACGCCGTCTTGTTAACATTGGTTGTACAGATTCATCGCTTGAAGAGCCCATAGTTTCGTCTTTATTTTTATCGTTATTTAAAAACAATTCTTTTTCCAGATCATTTTTATATTGAAAATATGGGAATAGACAATTCGTCTGATAATGCATGTCCCGTATAACGCGATTTCCTATAACGCGGAAAGTATTCCCCGTGTTGTACGGGAGTCCACTGTATTGTGTTTTATACACTTTAATAATTTTATGCTTTTAAATTTTTCTTTGTCTTTCACACGATGACTATGTACAGATGATGATGAAATATAAACACTTCTGACACACAGTTCTTGCTGTACAGTTATGAGACTTACAGTACACACAAACACATACACACGCATTCAAACAATGTTTATTGTAACTGTGCTGCATTATTGTCATTTATTCAAGCAGCGGAAGTGGATCGTCAGGTTCTTCATCCTCGTCGTCTTCTACGTGTTCCGTATGCGGAGGAGGGGAGAACGAGGCTCCTTAGGGGTAGCAGGGGGTCACAGAAGTGGAAGGGGTAGAAAGGGAGGCAGGGATACTCAGTGTTATCTTCTTGAAATACATTGTGATTTCAGTTTGGCTTTTTTGCCTCTTCAATTCTTTAAAAATGTTGGTGTACGTAGACAATACCTCTTATACCAATTCCTTCAACTTCAAGGAACGTATCACAGACGGATCAATGTCATAAAAATAGTCATCGCAGTTCTTTTAGCGTACTGAAACATTTTTCAAAATTTAACTTTCTATACTAAATTTGTGTATACATTTATGGTAGTATATGATAAAATAGATTAATAATGCATATATTTGATGCATTTATGACCAAATGCATCAAATGCATTTATGATGCTTTCTTTACATTTTCTAGTCTACGTGTGTCGTCTGCGATTTTCCGCAGTGGGCAGCAAAACTCCAAAAAAATTCCCATTTAATTATTGATGACAAACTCGCGAATAATCAAATCCGCGAAAGGGCAGACTGTATATTCATCGTGAAAATGATACGATGCTTGCTAACTTACCGTTGCTTATTAATTTTACGATTATTTGATTTCCATTTAAGCATTCCAAAAAGAAGTAGATTCTGGTTGCATCTTCACACTAATACCGAATTTCCCCAAAAATAAGACCTAACCGGAAAATAAGCCCTAGCATGATTTTTCGGGATGCTCGTAATATAAGCCCTACTTCAAAAATAAGCCCCAGTAAGATCGTCAGCCAGACGGACGCATTTAATACGTCCGTTGCAACACACGACGAACGTATTGAATTATAAAATAATAATATTAATATATAATTAAATATAAATAAATAATATTATTGACATTAATACCTAAAATAAATGATAATATAAATTATAAATAAGTATTTGTAAATACTTAATTATAATCTATTGCTGGATATGAGAGATTGGGCCAATGGTTCTACAGGAAATGGAGTCGCAAGAAGGCGGAATTCGGGGTTTGGAGAGTTATGATGATGTTCCAGAAGAAGATGACATGACTGTATTTGAATAAATGTAGATTTTTGTACATGAATAAATGTACATGAAAAAATAAGACATCCTCTGAAAATAAGCCCTAATGCGTCTTTTGGAACAAAAATTAATATAAGACCCGGTCTTTTTTTCGGGGAAAGACGGTATATTTGACATTCTCAAATATTTTGTCATTTGTTATGAATTCACGAGCGCACTTACTTTCTGATGCACTCTCGTACCATCTACTATATACTTTAAATAAATTCAGACCGTCGAAACGCCGGGTAAATCTGATATTATTATGTGATTATATATAATTGTATATTGTTTGCCATTTTTTTACATTTTGATACAAGTGAATACATGCAAAGTTTATATTTACAAGTATTAAATTTTTTTGAAATATTTGTAAATATTAAGAATTAAAATATTTTTGTCTCTCATCTGATAATGCGTTATTAGAAACATTAATCACTTTTTGTAACCTCAAGTATTCTTGCTGGCAATCTCAAAGTGGGAATAGGGTGGATAACCATTTGCCCTCCCCCATAGGTACGTCTCTAGATGACTGAATAGAGATTTATAGTTAATTAACCAATTATTTACGAGAATCGTCGATGCGCTAACAGTGCAGTCTATTGTCTTAATTAATCTTTTTTATTTCAATTTTGTGGACTTTTGTTTTTACGATATTTGTTCATCAGTTTCCTAAAAATATTTTGATGGTGTTTTGTACTTATAGCAAAAACTCCCGATTTGTGGTGATTATATGGAGTAATGTAAACAAAAATAATCAATGCAACATACATATATATATTAAATTATTTATTTATTGGCATGATTAATCAAATATTAGTAAAATATGAAACTAAAATGAAAACAGTGATTTATTTTTTTAAAGTTAATTGCATGCCATAGACTATATTATTCTCACTGCAAATTTAAAATTCATAATGAATTATTATGTTTATCAATCCTCGAAGCTAATTCTAATTGGTAACAGGTTAAGAATTTCGCTCATTTGAAAGAGTAACAAGTTGTAACCTAATGTTCTTAGATTCAAAGCCTAATAGGGCCTCTATTGATATTTTGAGATTTTCTACTCTAATCCGAGCACTGACTGTTGTGATAAAGAAAATATCAGTGGTTTCGAACGCACATATCGTTAACAGATAACAGAAAAAAACGGAATCCGCGCTAAATCATTAGAGGACATTCCTGTGAATGCGGAACAAAACTAGCATTGAAAGCTGTTCTTGAGCAGAAACAACGTTTAGTAGTCTACATACTTCATACGTTGTCACACCTGTATCAGAAGACCCATCCTCCAAACAATGACACCACCATTTCCGGCCAGCACTGTTCGTATAATGCAGATGATACCTACTGCTTATGCTGATTTTGCTATACATATAATCATCCACCTGTAAAGTAGAAAACGAAATACAATTAATTGGACCAGTTTCCGAAATCAAGAAAATGGTAGTTTCCGATGGATGTTATTATGGAAGTCTACACTGATATTCCAAAGGATGAATTATTCGATGCATTTTCCACATGAATATAATTTATTACTCTCCAGCCTTGTATTCGCAGAAGAGTGTCTCAACAGTTGCATGCTTGTTGGCCTGCAGAAGGCGTTCTACCCCTCTCTCAATTCAAACATTCCATTTGTGTTTTGCACCATACTTCTTGCACCTACTATTGTATTTTAATCCCAATGTTTAATCCACATGCACCTTTAAACAGCTATCATGGAACAATCAAGGAGACGAGCTGTTTAGGAAATAAAGGTATATCTGACACCAGGAACCATGCTTCTTTAAAATACCCGTAAGTTGCGTCATTTGCTACTATTTGTTTCATTTATTAATTCAAACGTTTCACAAACTTCACCATGAACTGCAGGTTGACACTTTTAATGTACACCAGCTACTTTTCGGCCGAATAGTTTATTCTTCAGCTTGTTTGCTTCTTTTTACTTCTGAGCAGCACTTTTCCCCACACGTTGGACTAAATAGCCAGGTCATAATAACTGACTTGACTATTTAGTATCACTGTGAGTCATAAAGACTCTATGGACTCAGAGAAGGTTGGAGAGGAGGGATCCGCTGAACAACTCTTAGGAAACAGATGGTAGCCTTTCGTCAGGGACCATCCAGTGTGCTCTTTAATGTGCACATGGTATGGCTCGCCAGCAAATAGCATCACAGTTTTACGTCTCAACTGACGGGCGACGACTTTTACAAGCCCATTGGTGTTCCCTGCTAGTTGCAAAGTGGGGTTTTGCGGAAATAAGTCTCAACACTGACCCAGGTGGTACTCGAACCTGGGAATTGCAGATTACAAGCCTAGCGCGCTACCGACTGAGCCAACCCTTCCCCTCAGCATAAAGTGGAGTGGCTTAATTCAAAGTCCACCGAGCAATTGAGATAAAGTGAGAAATTAAGATATATACATTGTATTTATATTGATATAATTTGGAAATTCTTATTCTCTTCTCTCAGTTTAGCGTATTTTACTAAGTTAAATACAGAACTTTATTTCAGTCTTTCCTTTAAAGAAAAAGAATCGAATAGCCAACTGACTAGAATATGCAACGCCCTTCCGTCATTTTTTATACCAAAGTCTTCTAAAACTGCACTCAGTTCCTATCATCATCTTCCCTCCCTTTCTCTATCTCGCTTTTCTTCATAACGACAGTAAACTCATACTCCCTGCCCATGCTAGACGATGCGGCACCGATGTTGGGCATCGCCGGCTTTTCAAGCATGCCAAGAGGAGAGGCAGGGAGAACAGATTGATGCGGAGAACGATTGAAGTAGGTGTGGCGGCCTATAGACAATAAATAGGAACAGGAAACCAGTGCTTCTGGAGGCACGTTACTTCCGGCGATCTCTTTCACCGTATCTTGTATGCGCGTGCTTACCAGCGTGTGCCAACTTTCGAGGGTGCCTGTGAATGAGAGACGACGGTGAGCCTTTCCATTTCGAGAAGAAGCAGAAACCGTAGGCAGTGCTGAATTCCGTCACTTGATGTACGATTGTTCCGTTCCGCTCTTGTCAAAATATATCAGCAGTGAGCGATGGGAACGAGTTATATATATAGGAACACAAACTTTTCTGAAGTGTGTGAAGAATGAAAGTTGCCCAAAATATTGTGGAAGAATGTGATAACTAAAATCACTGTCTTTAATTAAATATTTCGAATTGGCTTTTGATTTGCGAATATAGTGATACAAATCATTCATTGTTTGTGATTGCTTTGGGTCCTCTTATTTTTTCTTTTATGCGGCAAGAACGTCAGTATGGTTTTTTTTATGAGAAGGAAGAAATCCACTGGAGGATTTTGCCTTCAAAATGGAAGATACTAGCAGCTAAAAAAAATTGTATGCAATTTATAGTTCCATACTGACCCCGATCCAGAAAAAAATTAGGTGGTAGGGGGGAGACAAAAACACAATCGAGACGGAAATAAGTAAAATGGAGAGGAGGGGCAAGAAATACTGGATTTCTACTGCAGCATAATATTTCTCCCTCCTTCTAACATCTCCGAAAAAAAGGTTTGAAAAACGCATGAAAAACGCACACTTTTAATTTTTGGCCTCTATTACCCTTACCAGCATTCTCACCTGACCTTTACCCCTCCCGCCCCCTCTCTTTGAGATTCGGCCCTGGTTAAATGCATTTCATTCTTATTTAATGTTAGAGTTTAAAGCATTATACAATAAATTATGCACTTTCGAATTTAAAAATTATATTGTTTTTTTAAATGAACGTACGTTTCAAAACATTTCGAAAATTCCACGCAGGCTACAAAGGGCATTATCCTTTGGGGACACCAAGTTCTCCTCTGTTTTAGACAACGCATCATCATCACTAGAGAACGAGCCATTTCATTAGCAAAACTAAGAAATATTCTGTCACTTTCATTTTAGAAGTTTTCTTCAATCATGTTCCTTAAAACTATTTGCATAAACATTTGAATTTTACCATCAACCCAATGCCCTTTTATTGCTCATATTATACTAATGAATTATAAGCTTTCCCAGTCTATGCTAAAAATACTTGATTACGAATATGTTGTTAATAATGTTGATTCATACATCATCATCATCATCATCATCATCATCATCATCATCATCATCATCATCAAGCAGCCTTGTGCTACGGAGGTCCAACCAGACCGTGTAATTTGGTTCTCCAAGTAAGTCTGTCCTGAGCTACATCTGCTGCATCAGGCCACTGCACACCATTTGTAATAAGGTCCTGTTCGACATTGTCTGTCCACCGCATCCTAGGTCTCCCCTCTTTCTGAGGCCTTTAGGCACACTGTTCATAACCCTATTCGCTAATCTATAATTATCCATACGGGCGACATGGCCAAATCAATGGAGTCTCTCTCTGCACAATATGCTGCTTAAAGGAGGTTGCCGATTCCTTTGCCTAACCTCATCTTTAGTTACAAAGTTGAAACACCTAATGCCCAAGATACTGTGTAAGCATCTAGAATCAAAACCATCTAGTTTCCTGTTATCTTGTTTACAAATTGTCCAAATTTCACTACCATAACTAATCCTAGAAAGATCCAAACTATTATAGAATCTAATTTTAGTTTTTAGGTGACACGCCTATTTCTCCACACTATCCATAGATTCTTAAAAGTCCCGGCAGCAATCCCTATTCGTCTGTTAATCTAATGTCGCACATCACCAGTATCTGTTACATAGCTCCCAAGATAATTAAATTGTGACACCTGCTCAAGACTGCAGCCATTCAGATTAAATGAATCACAGCCTGCCTGACCAATTTTCATCACTTTAGTTTTCGCCCTGTTTATAACCAAACCTACTCTACTACTAGTTCCATCAACAGCTTTAATGAAACAGTTCATCTCAGCAACATCATTTTCCAAAAGGGATAAATCATCAGGATAGTCTAAATCAGAAATTTTCGTGTCTCCAACACATTTAAGGCCAAAATCTTTCCCTTGAAGTGAATTTCGCATGACGCATTTAATAAACAAAGCAAAGAGAAAAGGAGACAAAATGCATCCTTGTCGAACACCAGAATTAATGCTAAACCAATTTCTACAAGCCTTACCAACTCACACACACACAACTCAGTGTTATTATAGAGAGCATTCATTATGTTAACTAACTTGCCTGGTATACCATATGATCTCACGATCAACAGAGTCGAAAGCTTTTTTGAAATCAACAAAGATAGCAACCAAAGGTTTCTGAAACTCTAAATATTTCTCAAGAATCTGCCTAAGTGAAAATATCTGATCTACACATCCCCTACCACTTCTGAATCCACATTGCTGATTACGCAATTGCCTGTCAACCAGATTCTTAATTCTATTAAGCACAATCATGCAAAGAACTTTCCTTGGAACAGAGAGTAGGCTGTTACCCCTATAGTATCACAAGAACTGCGATCACCTTTTTTGAAAATAGGGATAATAATTGCTCTGGTAAAATCCTTAAGAATCATGCCTTTATCATAAAAGATATTCAAAATTTCAGTCATCCAAGTGGTAACCGAAACATTCCCAGGTCTAAGCATTTCCGTAGTAATTTCATATACTCCTAGGGATTTATGAAGTTTAAGTTTAGAAACAGCCAAAATAACTTCAGATTGTGTTATAGGGTCAACATTAAAGCCACCAATGCATCTATCATCATTGCAAACAATGGGAATAGAACTAACTGCATTGTTTAGAACATCACTGAAATGCTCAGCCCACCTAGCCATGACAGAATCCTCACCATTTATAACCTTACCTTGTTTATCCTTCAATCCCTGTATACCTGTCCGTTTTCTACCACACAAAACATTAACTATCTGGTACAGCTCTCTGCTGTTGTGCTGTCTAACTGCTTCCTCGGCTTTATAGTCCCATTCTTCCTCAACTTCAGTAGTAAGCAAGCCATGACTGTCATAATGACTAAGTAACCTATCATGGTAAGCTTTAACAATAACTGGGTCTTTCAGAGCTTCAGTATTAAAGGTAATTTTTTTAACCCTAGCACAACACTTCTTAAATTTAAGTTGCAAGACACTTTTAACAAGGTAATGATCAGTTCCAATTTCAGCTCCCCTAAATGAGCTGTTATTCCTAACAGAACTAGCCCATTTGCTGTTAATTAATATATAATTAATCAAATTCTTATGCAGCCCATCTGGTGAAACTCATGTGTACTTATATATGTCGCGGTGTTTGTAATAAGTGTTAGTTATTCTGAAACCATTGAGTTTACTTACCTATAGGAGACGTTGCCATTGCCATTGCAGCTACCAAGAAATGCAAAAATCAACTGAATTTCATGCAAATAACATTTACCATGATTTACACTTTCAATACAGTATATTTTAAAAGATATTCTTTGCCTTCAAACTATTTCATAGTGCCTTACAATTTGAAGAATTTGAGTTGAAAAAAGGTTGTAAAACGAATATCTCTCGATCAGTTTCCAAGAAGAACTGACTTCATATTGAAAGTGTGAAGAACGGCTCAAGTAGATTTTCCCATCCACTAGGTATAATTACGCGACATTGCTCGAGTTATTATTTAGTCAAACTCTTTAAAATACACATGTAAATGACATTCTACAGGTCGCAAGCTTTCATTTGACGTTCAAATGGTGCGTCAAAATTGTTATGGACCCACGTGAATTTCCCATTTTCGTCTTTAAGGGTGATAGAAAGGAGGGGATACAATTTGAGGTAGCCCATGGTATTCCACACACCAGAAATTTTAATTTGAGATATATACTTCTTTATTTTACCATTTCGTCGTCCTTTTTTCTCATTTTAGTTGAGGACTTTTTCGTTAGGTGAGAGGTTGAAGGGTGAAATCATTATGTTATGATAAAAAGATGCTGTATGATAATTTCATGACCTAGATTTTATCGTTTAATTGGTGCGGACAAAGTAAAGGATCCAAACTCTTACTTTGCTTTAAGTTACAAGAGGAAACCTTTTACAGAATTTGATGGTCCTTCTCGTTCAGGAGGAAATTTCACCATGTTTATTGAGGAAGTGAAGGGAAAAGGCTACGAGGCAAATTCTTATTTACGCATTGTTTATAAAATACGATGAGAGGAAGCTTTTTGCAGAATTTAGTGATTCCAGCTATCATTTAGTCTAAGTGCTTGCTCTTTTTTAACGGACAAATACTTATGCGTGTTGTTAAGATGTGAGGAATCTGTGTATCGAATTTGATTATTTAAACTATTTTAGTTTAGAGAACAAATTTTTCATGTGTTTTGGTAAGTATGGGAGAGGGATAATTAAAACCGAATTTGGTAGTCCTTACCATTCAGGAAAAAAAATTCTCCCCTTTGTTGGAGAAGAGAAGGAAAGCATTGGGAAGCAAAACCCTTACTCTTTCTAAGAAAGCTATATGCTAAATTTTATGATTCTAGTTCTTATCGTTCAGCAGAAGTTGTTTGCCCTTATTTGGTGGGCATATAGACTCATTGGCTGCTAAGATGAGAGAAATTAGCGTACCGAAGTTGAAGATTCTAGAACTTATAGTTTAGGGATAAATGTTTCTCTCTCTTTTTTTGTGTTTCTTTTGGTGGGTAGGGGGGTTACTTTAAGTGAGTTTAAGTTGCCCCAACTTAAACTCACTTAAAGTAACACCTGCTTTGCTTCAAGTTATGATGAAATGAAGCTGATACCGAAGTTAGTTTTCTTACAGTTTAATAATTTTCTTAAAGTTTAGTTAGTTGTTTTTGTGTGTGTGCAGTGAGGGGAGTGGGGTGTTGAGGAAGAAGGACGTTTGGAGGCCAAACACCTACGTAAGTTAAGTTATATGAGAAACTCTACACCGATTTTGGTGGGTTTACACCTTGCCTTTTGGGAAATTAATTTTTTGGAGGGAGACAAGGAATTTTCGGTGATTAAACTTTTATGTGGCTTTCTGATAATATGAAACTGTATACCGAATTTGTCAGTTTTAGCTCTTTCGAAGGAGTTTTATAGCTTACCAGACAGACTCTTAAAAAGGCATAAGGGTATCTTTTAAATTACGTTTTCGAACAACAAATTTCAACTAAGAAAAATTCATGCTCATTTTTTTTGTTTCGATGTCAATGAATCTTCATTTTTACACTCTGGAAGAAAATAATAAGGAACTTGTATAATATTCTACAATTTATCTTTAAGAATTTATATTCAATCATTTGTTAATGGATTTTTCTTTTTTTTTTTTTCAATATTTAATAATGTTTGTCAAAACCAATATAAGTGCTTATGAAGTTTACGCTGGTTAAAGTTATATACTATGCCAGTTGAAAGCCTTAACTGGCATAATGGTTAAGAACATAGCGACTCTTCCAGCAAGAAAATTTTGTGTTGTATTAACTTTAATAGAGGTGTGGTCAGCAGTGACGTAGTTCTTAGTAGCAGACGTAATTCTTTGTGCAAGAAGGCCTGAAAAAGCTAGGGGTTGTTTATAGGATTATTTTCTGTCCTGTATGTCAAAATGAAAAAGATAGAGAAATTATGTACCAGGTTTAGAGAATAGATGCTTATCGATTCTCTAAACGTTATTATCTAATCTCTAAACGCTAACTATTATTGTTAAGGATTAGACAATCATAGCTTAGAGTTTCGATGACTCTTATCATAAATTCCATATTTAAAGCATTACGAAACCTTCGCAACACTTTATATTTTCATCGCATTAGGCGGAAAGGGTGTGACTTAATCAGTAGTGCGCTAGACTTCTGATCTGTATTTTCCAGGTTCGAATCCAAATTGTCCTAGTGTTCAGATTTACCTCCGCTACCCCCCCCCCCCCCCCAACTTCCCTCTGTCGGAAAGGGGACACTGATGGGCTTGGAAATGCCGCCGTCCTTCGGATGACATGGCTCCATGTGTATGTTAATGAATATGCTGTGTGGTCTTGATAGACGACTTCCATCTGTCTCTTAGCAGGTGTCCAGTGGGTCCCCTTCCCTTAACTTGGGGTGAACGTGATCTGGCCATTCAATCTCATTGTGTGTAAAAAAAAAGTACTTATCAGAGGTAAAGCAATTCAAATCATTGCATTCCGAAAAGAAAAGCGTTGATGAAATTTTGATTGTTTTACACGCAAATAAAGAGAAAGGAAAGAGAAAAATTTCTGGAAATATCGTTGCGTTTTACATTGATTTATCATCTTCATGCGGCACTTAATGATGTGCACTAAAATTTATTTATTTGTTATTATTTATCATTAACAAATATGGAACATTAAAGTAACTTTACATTGCCTTATCAAGAACGGCAATCACATAGAGCACCATTTTAGTCTACATGTTACACAAAAGTATAATTATTGTAATGGCATTATAATACTAGCATAGACGTAGTTTTCAACACTAAATATACTGTTGTGATGCCTGCATTCAGATACCGTTATCAAGTCCAATTTTCTTATCCACAAGAATAACTATGACTGGCATGTGGATATTATTTAACATAACTAAATTCTTGTATACACGAGCAGTCTAAATATGTAAACAAACGTATATTGCAGCTCAGTAAAACAGTTTGGCAATCTAAATCAATTCAATCACATGGTTTCAATTAACTCACGGTTCCATGATTAGAACAATATATTAATATTCTCAGTGCTAGCTCAGACTCGAGCTCATCCGACAGCGAGCGCTTAATGGTGTGCAATAAAATTCAGTTCAGATTCGAGCTCGAAATAACAAAGAAAACTTCGAGCTCAGTCATAATTTAAATTACTCATTTTCCTTTTTTTGTGTGAAAAAAAAATATTAAAATTTCAGACATTTAAACAGCCTTTAATAATTAGAAATAGAGCCAATTCAGCCTTTGATTATTTTTTAAAAAATCACTCTTTTTTATTTGTGAATCTCCCTTTGTGTTTATAATAAAGTTACTCAAGAATTTTCATTTTCTACGAATTAATTCTGGTATTTTTCGTTTCAAAAATATTAAGATTTTTATTTTGCCTTAAAATAATTTTAATTATATTGAAATTTGAAATAGTTTATAATAAGATGAAATAAAAAATTTGGCGGCGTGAATTTCTGTATGTATGATTTGCTATGTGACAGAGAATATTTGCCCCTTAACTGGGCTTGGGTTCAGAAAATGATCCAAATTGAAGGAAAAATAATTTTGGGCACAGAAGGATTTGAATCCGAACTCATTTCAAGTAGGCACGTTAAACTAACTCAATAGATCATAAACTGCTAAACTGAACATTTTCATCTTCCTTATATTCGTTATTCTTATATGAAACAAAATTATAGGCACAATAGTCGTATCTGTGTTAGAGGCAAACTCTTACATTGGAATGTCATGCATTGAAATACTACATCCTGATAATGCTATTAAAGATAATGGAAGAAAAAAATTATTAAACTTATGTATATTTGAAACAGTTTTTAAGATATATATTAAAACGAAGGGGTAAATAGTATACTGTGATTGGGATTGCAGTCTCTTCCTCTACCCCATTACTTTTACTTTTTTACCGCCAAATGAATAGGAAGATAAGTAAAAAGTAAAATTCCCCATATAGTTGTTTTCCCTTATTTTTTAGCCTCTGTCTCCATTTCGAAAGCATCTCTCCCACTGCATTCCAGAGATGAGTCACATCATTTTCATATTCTCATCAGAATACAGTCTCCCCACAAGACATCTTGTAAAACCATCCATCCACTTGGCATTAATGAGTAGTTTGCATGTGATGGACATTGATATTAAAATCTGTGGGACTTTGCAAAACGTATGAATTATTTTAAGGCTAAAAAGAGACTTTTTATTCTTGTAAACGGGAATTTTATTGCACTTTAAAGTATAACTGCTGAAGTAAAAATGACACCTTTCATTTTTTTTCTAGATCCTTTCTTGTTTGTCACTACTGAGTATATTTTATTGCACTGGAAGACAGTTTACAAAATATTGATGCATTACATGTGAAAAAATAGAAGGTTCAATAGCAATTTTTAAAATAATCTTAATATTTTTACTGAACAAAAACAAAAAACTTCGTTTCACAAACTTTAAAATTGTCCACGTTCGTTTGTTTTTAGTAAATTTCGTCTGAATGAATTGCCACCATCCTGTCTGTTGTTCGCAAAGTAATATTTTATAAAGAAATTGGTATGTCCCAATAAAACATACATACGTTTCGCAGACATACGTTTTATATGCGCTAAAATACTGTTATTAAAGTTATAAAGATTATAAAATTTAAAGTTATAAAGAAAATTGGTATGTCCCAATAAAACATACATACGTTTCGTAACATACATATAACAAAAATTGGTTATACATATAACAATAATAAATATAAAATATATTAACAAAAATTATAAAAAAATACATATAACAAATATTATAACAAAAATTGAAAATTGGTATGTCCAATAAAACATACATACGTTTCGTAACATACATATATACAATACATTATAATTAAAAGTTATAAAGAAATTGGTATGTCCGAATGAAACATAAATACGTTTCGTAACATACATACGTTTCGCAGACATACGTTTTTATATGCGCTGAATACATAAATGAGTATTGTCTTAAAATATTTATTCTTCCAAGAATTGAACTTAACTAGGATTTTTCCATTTGTTAATACATAGCTCCCTGCGCATTTATTTATGATCTTCGACAAAAACAAATCATTTCAGACTACTTTAGAAATTTTTAAAGTATATTTTAAAATTCTTTTCAACATATATTACTTCTCAGTCTTAGTTTCAGTTAGAGAAATGAAATCAAAAGAACATAATTTACTATTTTATCATCACGGCTGAATATTCCTCTTTGAATTGCAAAAACACGATTTACATAGTTAAACTGAACAGGTATAAACTTATTAAATACAGTACTATCATGAAATATTGATACTCTACTAAAGTTATTACCAGTTCGTAAAGTAACACTTTTTAACATAAATATTCTATTCATAACTCTAGGTCGGCATGAGATAAACAGAAGGATCAGCAGAATTGTTGCTCTGGATCTTTCACACTTGTTTCTTAGAATCGATTTTTCTGAAGGAAAAACCATTCCAAATATAAATTAAAAAGTGTAAAAAATACCTTTCGTATATATGCCCTGAAAGCAAAAAATAAAAATTAATACGCGTCAATCACTCATTTTGTAACAAATTCAAAGGATTACAGAGCGGTAGCATTTTTTTTTCTTTTTTCTTTCGATTCGCTTATGAAATAGTTTTGTCGCCTTATCTTCTTTTAAAGTTAATACGAAATGAACAAATGATTTCATAATTGGCATGTTTTAATGGTAACTCCCACGTCACAAACTTTCACATATACTTCTTTAAGCTAAGTCTTAGTGTTCGCAAGATATACTGTAATATCCTTTACAATTTTCTTTTTGGGTAGGGAAGAAAGCAGGAGGTATATGTTGGTGTTTTTTTCAGACGATGATACTCGTCACGTCACAAGTTGTCATTTGATACACATATTATTTCTCTCTGCATTGGTTTTTTGGATATAAGAGAACAATCCTTTAAGATTTCCCCTTTTAGCAAAGTGGAATAAAACATGGGGAGTATATTTTCTCAGCTTACAATACTCCCCGCGTCCCAAGCCATCTTTTTATTTAGTGCGCGTTACACTCGGCCTCGGTGTTCAGAAGATACGGGAGAACAGCTGTTTACTCATTTCCTGATTTTTGGAAGAAAACATGGTGTAGATTTTTTATAGTTTATGAATTCCCCCTTCGAATGCTTCGTTTGTTATATAACGCGTTGAGATTCGCCACTGGGTTGGGAAGTTATGGTGAGTTTCGAAAAACCACAAACTGAGTCACAGACATACCGAGTCACAAAAATGCAAGTAAAAGCAATAAGAAGGGAGGTAAAAAAATAAAAATTCCCACTTAGTTGCTTCCCCCCCTTTTTCCATACCCATCTCTCTTTCGAAAACATCCTTCCCACTGCATTCCACAGATGACTCACATCATCTTCGCATTTCATTAGAATACAAGTCTCCCCACAAGGCATCTTGCAAGACCGCCCATCCACTTGGCAACTTGGCATTATGAGTGGTTTGCATGTGATGGACATTGACGTTAAAATCTCTATGATTTTGCAAACCGCATAAATTATTTTTTGGTTAAAAAGGTGACTTTCTTGTTCATCGTAAACGGGAGTTTTATTGTGTTTTAAAGTATAACTTCTGAATAATAATGGCAAGCATGCGAAAATTTTATTTTTATGATTAAGAAATTGAAACAAATTTAGAAAGAGCCAGGATCTAAACCAAATCTAGGGTAAAAGGCAAGTGCTTAGATTGAACGGTAATGGGGTTCAATATATTTTTTTAAATAAATTAATCTGCACAATCAATAAAATACGTGTTTTCTCACCCTTTACTCTTGTGGCGTTTTAGAAAAATATTCTTTCAAAATTTGTAAAAGAGATCCCAGATTCCCCTCGAAATTATTTTAATGACCTTCCCTAATGCGCAAAATAAATGGTTCCGACAGAACAAAATATGTTTTTTTTTATATTTGACGAATTAGATTATTTCACCTATGTAGGCGTACTAGAATTGCCCCCTTAGAAAATTTTAATAACCATAACGAAGGCGAAGGCAGTAAATAAACGAAAATATTACATTCCTTTTTTGCACGAATATGTATTTTGAAACCACTGGAAAAATGAAGTAATTGTATCCTGCACAATTCGGTGACAATAGCAGTTTCTAAAGAAAACAAAATGAGCTTCATTCTGGTTCAATTCAGTAACTCCTTCTCGCAAACACACTATTAGCCTGGACGTATATATCGAAATACAGAGATGGACACAGGGCCGAATCTGGAGAACTAATTCATCTTTGGAACTCTAGAATAATGTGGAATGTATTCTCTTATATTTGGGAATTTATGATACTCCAATGAAAATGTTAAGTAGATAATCTAATTTATGCGCAAAATAATATATGAAATATTTGCTTTCTTCGATATAAGTCGGAAAAGAAACAATTTGTGGATTTACCTATAAAGGAAAGTAATAAAGCAACATAAAAACAATATTTTCAATTTTTAAGAAGTTTTACTACTTCAGTAAAGATATTTGGTAAATAATCTAATTTTTGGAAAAAAAAAGATAATGAAATGAAATATTAAATTTCTTTCGAAATAAGTAAAAAAGAAAACATTTGGTGGATGTTAGATAAAGAAACATAGAAATTTATCACACTCTAGCTCCAACTTTAACATTAGAGTGTCATCGCTCTTTCTGTTGTGTTTGCTCTTTCTTACGACCTGTAACAAAAGGCTAGAGTCACATTTGACTACTCTTTATTGACCTTAGGAATGACAGCCCATCACATCAGGGCAAAGGATTAAATATCGTTTTAAATCGCCAACTAGAAATCCACAGCTTAACGTCAACCCAAGCATATGGCTGAACCATAAACGACTAGAACAGCTCTTACAACAAACTCGGAGGAGCGTTACCAGGTATTCATTAGTCTTAGCGTCTTTTTGAAAGCATGTTTTTGCGCTAGTTACACGATTTTCGCGCTCTGACTACCTATGATGGTCCTGAGTCTTCTCAGATATAGCTCCGCCTTAATTACGGTTGTCTGTATCTTCAAGAACGATAAATCACCTTTTGCTAGGTCACATCGAGGGTGGGTTGCTGACAGGGATTTCTCGCTTCGTTGTGAGATCTGATCCGGAATAAAAAAAAAATCTTTCGGTTCGCATCACCCTCAATTGTCACACGAAGAAGAAAGGCTGACACTTAGTTGTCGAGTTTCTTGATGTGCCATACGTCTGGTTTCCGATATCACTTGATCTTATTTTCTTTCTAGCACAGAATAGCAACAAAAATTCCACATTTTAGGGGGCAAAACCTGATCATCAGAATCACAATGTTCAGTTTCTTGTGTTTATGAAGCTCAATCACTTATCGAAAATCGTTTTATCGATTTTTAAGTGACAGATAATAGGAAAACTTTACGAAGTGATTATCAGATAACTGCTTTTTCTGTTTTTAACCTCGGGTTTAAAAAGAGCTTATATTCTTTTATCAACTTATTTTTATTATGATTTCTGTTAGAAAACTATCGTAATGCTGTTTTATAAATATCTTCAAGCGAGAGCTTCACACCATAATAACTGTGAGATTTTGTTCAGTTATTGTGTCCCTAGGGACAACCTTTATCTATACAAGACTAGGATAAGAAATGACCAGAATGAAAAGCCCTCAAGATTAAGAGAAAATTAAGAATGTTCTGTGGAGTCAACCTACTTGGGAAGGCTCTGAAGACAGAGAGAAGCCTTCTATTGAAAACTATAAGTATATATATTGCTGGCCATTAAAAGTGCAACACCAGGAAGAATTCATCGGATTGTCCCGGAATATGCAACATGGGTAGCCCATGGGAGAACATGTAAATGATTCAAAGCACAGCACATAGCACATCGTGTGTGTCAGTAATGCCCCCTGTCACACACACGAACGAGAGAACAGACATCTCGTGTGCATGGCTTTGAATGATTGTACAGCCACATGAAACACCTTAACTCGACAGTTAGGGTGTTCCGCACATACGGTTCGTCATCATCTGCAGCATTGGGGCATCTTTGGTAGGCGGCCATTGCTTCGGTTATCATTGACTCTATAACACAGGCTTATGTGACTGCAATGGTGCCAAGAACGTAGCACATGGGTGTGCGAATGACATCGCATCGTCTTTTCAGACTAATCCCACTTCAGTATGCAGCAACATGTTGGACGAATCCGTATCTGGCGGTACCATGGCGACAGACTCAGTGAGACATGCATAATGCAATGCCATACATGGTGTTATGGTATGGGGTGACACTGGACTCCACTCACGCATGCGCCTTGTACGCATTATTGGTACTTTGAACAGCCAGCGTTACATCACTGAGGTGTTGGAGCCTGCGGTCGTACTTTATCTTCAGAAGCTCTCTGGTGCCATTTACCAACAGGACAATGCCCTACCACATGTGGCTTGCATCGTCTAACAATTCCTGGATAGCCACCATGTTACACTTCTGCCTTGGCCTGTGCACTCCCCGGATCTGTCCCCAATTGAACATGTCTGGTTCATGATTTCACGACGACTAGCACACTAGACACCAGAAGCTGCTACAACAGATTTATCTCCGCTACACTCCCGCCCTGTCCCGCCGGGCGGGGATGTAGCGGAGCCCCCGCCCGGCAGGCGCTACACCCCCGACCTGCTCTTGGTCATCACCTCACGGTGTTATAGGTAGAACCTGGGAACTTCATATTATGAGCCTGGCGCACTACCGAAAGAACCAATCCCCGTTCGTTATACTCTATTGAATCCGTGTAAGAAATACTTTTATTTTGAAGAGACAAAGGCTGTTTTTCTCACGCAACCAAAGCTTACATCCTTTAGACAACGGGATTTATATTTCATTGGTATATTTTTCTACAGTTCCAGGTGGAAAATATTCATCTATACCCGTTCGTAATGATTATCTTTCTTTCACACCGAATACTTCCTGAGTGGCAACCAATTGGCTCCAGGAGCAATCAAGTGAGTTTACCGCAATCGAATGGTCCCCTCGATCGCCGAATCTCAACTCCATTGATAATTTGTGGGACGAATTGGAAAGATCTGTTCGAGCCTGCCCGATCCCCACCGGCATCTGTAGATGCTCTACGACAGAGATCCTCGCTTCATGGGCGACAATACCACCTCCGTATTTTCAACACTTCATTGAGTCCTTTCCAAGGTATCTGGCTCCTGTTGTGAGGGCAAAAGGTGGAACAACAGGTTATTAGGAAAGTATATATAATAATTTGTCCATTCAGTGTACATATATTTATCTTTCCTATACCAAACTTTGCACTTTCCTATCAGACCTCTGTGACAAGCAGCTGCTTGAGGGAGTATTTATTTATTTATTTATTTAATTTAGGTGCATGAAAAGGAAAAAAAAATACTCTTTCTTCATTTTTATTCCTAATTGCAATATAAGGTCTATAAAGTTAATGTACAGGATTTTCTCGCTTAGCGCTGTTAATTGGTTTCGGCAAAACAGAGCGATAAGCGAAAGCCGCATTTCGTAAAAAAATCTATGTTAAGAAGGGCGTTCAAAAAGTTCTTGACACGTATCTACAGATCTGCACTCCTTACTCCGAAATTAATGAGCTGCGACTTGTTTGAAAGCTTGTCTAAACTTCTAATCACGTGTTAAAAACAAAGGCCATATAAATCATTTCTCTCTTCATTGGCGGCTCGTAAAGTTCGGTCTGCCAAATCTGTGCGTTTTTCATATGTAACCTACTAAAGACGGCGAAATATTTTACGCTTTTACAAGGATGCATCTTGGGGACGTGGCGAAAAAAAATAATGCGATTTACACAACCATATGGGGATCATGCCTGATCATATGGCCTGTTACACGATGGATGCGCGAATTCAGAGAAGGACGGCAAAGCTTCGAAGACCTCCTTCGTGCAGGAAGGCCGAATGCCGCCGTGAACGAGAAAACGTTAATAAGTTTCACGAACGTTTGTTAATCTTCGTGAACTTATTAAAGAAAACCCATACATCATCATTCCCGTAATAAATTTAGATGTCAGTGTATCGATTGGCAGTGTGTAAACAATTATTCGTCATTTTTAAACTTCAAAAAGATCTGTGCCAAGTGTGCACCCTACAAACTGATAGAACAGCGAAAAAGGGCTAGAGTCTACTCGTGCAATGAGATGCTGGCAGTGTTCGAACATAGTGGCTCCAAACGGTGAACAAACAATGTTACAGGTGATGAGAAGTAGTTTTATTACTATTCCAGAAAGATCATAACTACGTTTGAGTTACGGAAGGTGAACCGCGTCTCCAAATCCTCTGACAATATTTTCGCTCAAGAAAGAGAATGATCAGATTTTTTTCACTCAAGGTGTGTAGCCGTGGAATTTTACCAGAAAAAAAATGACTATAAATGACCAATAGTATATCACATTGTTTTGCCCAAAATTTAAGGAGATGAAGGAGCAGCGATTTACAAGAAGGTGTGTCAAGGGTTCTCCTCCTTCATAACAATGCCAGTGATTCCAAAACCCGGCAAGTTACTGCCTATCTGGAGTAGGAAAAAATGAAATAGTTTTTTCATCTTGCATATTCACCGATCTTGTACATTGTGATTTTTGATTGTGTCCAAAAATTGAAGAGGAACTCGTTAGGAAGCTTTTTTTAAGGGTGCAAGACCTTTCAAAATGAGTTTACTCAGAGTTACGGAGTATTCCCCAACAGGATGGGGTTGGGTTGTTTTACCTCTGAGTGGCACGTTTTTGCACGCCATGGGCTAAATGGCCAGGTCACATGGACCCCGAAGACTCAGACAAGGTTGGGAGAGGGGATACACTGGAACAGCTGTTGCGAGACAGATGGTAGCCTCCCGTCAAGGCCATCCAGCGTGTTCTTTAAGGTGCACAAGGTATGGCTCTCCCGCACACGAAGCCAAGGCTTAACGTCCCATCCGACCGACGGCGGCCTTACCAAGCTCTTCGGTGTCCCCTACTGACTGTGGGCAGGGCGGTGGAATTTTGCGGAGATAAATCTCAACGCTGACCCAGCTGGGACTCGAACCTTTTAACTTACAGATTGCGAATCAGGCGTGCTACCGACTGAGCCATCCCCGCCTCTCCTCAACAGGAGTACCACCAAGGGCTATTGTCGATATGTGCGAGGAAATGCTGGCAGTGTTCGAACCTAATGGCCCCAAACTGTTAACAGACTGTCACAGGTTTGGCAAAACAATTGGTTGATCTTTTTGGGCGAAACAATAGTTGTCAATTTTTCTGGATGTTGAATAGTAATAAAGCCACATCTCATCACCTGTGACAATGTCTGTTAACCTTTGGGGCCACTAGGTTCAGCATCTTATCTCACGTTTAGCATCGACTGTAGAGACTTTGTCCAGAATTGGCATTGACCTTTGCAACTTAGTTATGACCGAGGGAAATACTTTGAAGGATAGCTGAAGTTTTGTTGCGGTAATACAATGTAGTTTTTTTGCAGATGGAAGTCAAGAACCTTTCGAACGCCCTCGTAATTAGGTAAGTTCCGATTATTGCGATAGATGTTGCGATAGTTACATTACTAGTAGCGTGGATAAAAACGTGTTTGTTAGCATAACGGTCCCCCTCTTTAAAACTTTTAAAGCTCCTTTTTGAAATTTACCTATTTTTCCTGAACTGCACTTGTGTCTTTTCCCTGGATTGATATATTTTGGAGGTTAGAATGCGTTTTAAATCTATCGAATAAACAACCCCTTACTAGCGGTAATGGTTCCACAGATTTTTCAGGCTGAGCTATTTTTTTACATATTCATATTATGGTAATTTTTATGTAGGTCTTTCCTTGAATAATAATTGAACTTTCGGAATTTTCCGTTGGTATTATCAGCAATCAAAATATTTAGAATGATTTATTTTTCAATTATAATTGCCGAACTGGCCCTGGTCAGTTTTATGGCCTGCAGTGGAACACGTTTCCTCTGTCGGTCTCAGTTCCCCTCTGTTTCTTATAGTGTGAGCAGCTCTCAGCGCAGAGTGAGATTCTAGTATTTAAAGATAAGTATTTTTGTACAGCACGGAACTTAAACGCAAGCCAGGTGCTTTTTTAGTGCTCAATCGAAAAAATAGATATCTGTTCCAAAGTTGCAGAAAAACCCGCTTATTGGATGACGGTGTGTAGGTCTCCAAATCACCGCATAAATATGGAAGCAACGAATCTAGAATCCCTGCCGTCAAGATTCGAGAGACCGAAATTCGTCAAGTGCTGCAATAACTGCTAAAGTGACAAGCCAAGTGAGTGATAAAACTTTAGGGAAAACTGAAAAGGCTTTAGACATATGGCTGGAAAACATGAAACTCAATGATATAGGTATTGATGGGAACACTTTGCGAAATAAAAAGCTCTTAGCCTCTATTATTGTTCAAACCTATCTCCATGGTTTAAACTTCCCACAGAAGAGGGATAGTTTTCTGATGAGAAGAAATTCAGATTTCGGAATTGCTTCAACCTCAAAAACGTCCTTATTTATTTTTTCATTCTTCATTCTCTCTCTCTGTCTTATGCAATTAATAATACTCTAAAATTATATTTTGCATATGTACTCTTTATTGTATACTATTCATCATACATTTATACATATACTGTACAAGGTTAATACAACACTATGTACACTGCGCTTTATGGTCGATTTAAGGGATTTTGAAGGATAATTTTGATCGTAGAAATTTTCGCCTTATCCGCTGACTTTAGAACCTAAGTGTAAGATGCGACTCCACTGTACCTACTAATTAATTGTGTTAGAGAAAAGAAAATGTTCGATGAGAGTTAAACTATTTAAAGATAAGAAATCTTGGATGACTGATGAACTGCTTCGATTATTAAAAAAAAAAAATTCCCCCTCAAGTAGCTGCTTGCCACAGAGGTCTGTCAAGATTCTGTCAGTTTATACGCCATAGTAGAAGGTCTGAGAGAATGGTAGGATCTCAGCAGAAAAATAACACAAACATCCAAGCCTTACCCGGGATGGAACCCAGGTCCCTTAGATCAGTAGCCAATCGTGTTAACAACTCAGCCATAGCACAAAAGAAAAAAACTTTATAAAATATTTAGGAGAAATCCTTATAATATTGAAAATGAATGCATGTATAAAGATTATGACAAAATGGTGAAAATGAAAATAAATATAGCTAAAAATGTATATTTTAAAAATGAGTTTTTAAATGTAGTTCCAACTCAAAGAAACAATGGTCAATGGCAAATAAATTAATAGGTTTCCAAATGATTTAAATCAAACTAATTGGTACATGAAATGAATTAACATTTCATAAATTCAGTTAAAAATTTAGATGATACCAGTAGTGACTTGACTGATAACAAGAAATATTCTAATTTGATTAAGAACAATGATAGTTCAATGTTTCTTTCTGACTCTGATATAAATGAGCTAAAGTAAATAATGAATTCATTATATGTTAATATAAAAGCTACTAGCTACGGTGGTCTAACTGTACCGATATTGAATATTATATTTAATTTTCACGGTGATTTACTGTTAAAAATTGTAAACATGTCATTTAAAATAGATGTTTTCCCAAATAGTCTTAAAAAGCAATTGTAATACCAATTTATAAGACAGCAGATATTAACTGTTTTTCTAACTATAGGCTAATATCAATTCTACCCATTTTTTCTAGAGTAGTTCAAAAGCTCACCAAAAGTAGAATTGTAATTTTTTTGAAAAAATATTTAATTTTTTTTTCAGATAATCAATTCGGATTTTGTAAAAATAAAAATTCAGAACAAGCTATTTTGAAATTTAAAAATAAATTTTTTTCACATGTGGATAAGGGAAACAGTGCCATCACTTTATTTATTGATGTTAGCTAGGTAGTCACTGGAAGGATAGCTCCAGTTCGAATCCTTTGAATCGTTCACCACGACAATGTGTTCACCACGACAATGCTCTTATCAGTCAGCATTATCAATGAAGCACCTTTAGCCTAAAGCCAGATCACAACGATGGAATACCCATTGTATTCTTCAGATCGCGCCTGTGACTCATTTTGATGATGTAGTGCATATGAAGGGGTTCAGAGCACCTAACAAGAAGTTCTAAAGAGGACTTCCAAAAATATTTCGAAGCGTCAAGAGTAGAATGAAGAAGCGCGCTGGGGCCAAACGTGAAGTATTTTGACGACGAAAACCTTCGATTTTTTTAATATTTCGATAATAAAAGTTTTATTGGCAACTTTTCCTTTTTTTTTACAACACTTGTAGTTTTTTTTCGTACAATGACGTTTCCATTTAAACTGTAATACTTCAGGGTATTGTCGTTTTTTGAAAGAATACTACTCAAGGGTAGGACAGGACTACGGGGGAGAACTAAGAGGCCTTGTCCACCCCCTTGAGAATGCTAGTAAATATAATGAAAGCAAAAATAATTAAACTTATATATATTTCATGAATTTTGTAGGGAAGTTTTCAAAGACCTCTGAAACGGAGGAGAAAATTTAATGCTGCAAAGGAAACCCAACGCCCAGTATTTTTTTTCTCTCATTCCTCCAATCCACTTTCTTCCTCTGTTCTCATAGTCGGATGGGGGGTTAAGACTTGGCCCAGTGTGCTGGAGAGCCATACCCTGTGCACGTTAAACAACACGCTGGAAAGCCTTGACAGGAGGCTACCATCTGTCTCCCAACAGCTGTCCAATGGGCCCCCTCCCCTCAACTTTTCCTGAGTCTTCAGGGTCCTTGTGCCCTGGTCATTTAGCCGCAGTGCGTTCCAAAAAAGTGCCTCTCATAGGTAAAACAACCCAGCCCAATCTTCTTTTCCCATCTTTAAATTTTTTCCAGCTCTATCGAGTCAGTTCCCCCCATTCCTTCTATCTTCTATTTTATCTAGATCGGAGCCTGCTCAAGGGTATGCCAATTGAAATCATAAAACTCAAGACCAGTGGCTTACCAAGGAGGCTTGAAATTGAAGTCTTGAATAACGTATACTTTCAAAGAAATCCCTTTAAATCAGAGCGTAAAGCAAACAATTCCCCTACCCCTTGCAAATTTGTAGGTACCCTATTGCTCAAGAGTATGCTAACTGAAACAACAGAACTGAAAAAAATGCACGTGAAACAGTGCAATTCAAGGATAATTCTTCTTGGTACATTATCAGTGATATGGCTGCTGGAACAATAGCTTATTAGTGACATGATTCCTGAAAGAATAACTTTAAAGAATATTCCTACTGAAATAGTATAATTTAATTATAGAGTGATTCAAAATTCGCGCAACCCATATTAGGAAATTTCATTTGTTCTCAAGTTACGCTTACAAATTGTTAACAAATGGTTACAATAAATGCTGAAAATATCTCACTCTTCTTGAACACATCAACGAACCTTTCTCATCATGTTTATCGCAAATTCAAACTAGCTATACACTTTTGGACTGGGAAATTTTCATTAGGGAACACGTCACCAACAAAGAACTGACAGCGTGAGAATTAAATTAAACAGTGTTGCATATGTCAATGACTTCAGGGTTGCCAACGTTAGAATTGATATTTAATCCCGTTCAATTGGCGCGAAATAATTAGCATTTACATTTTGGATTTGCGCGAATTTTGAGTCATTCTATAGTTAGGGTTGGTAGCATTAAATTTATTTCGGTTCACTTTTTCTAGTCATCTACCATTCTTTCTTATACCCTTAGTAATGCCACCTTCTATGGAACAGGATATTAATATCTGGTACCTTGTACAAGTGAATCTTATTCAGTAGAAGTAAAGAACACTCTGGATGTCCTTGACTGGAAAGCTCCCATCTAATTCATAACGGCTATCCCTTTGCCTTTTCCTATTCCCTCCTCAGAATATTTGTAGTCATTTTGACCTGGTCGGGGCGGGGGTGGCTCAGTCGGTAGCGCGCCAGGCTCGTAATCTGTAGTTCCCAGGTTCGAGTCCCAGCTGGGTCAGCGTTGAGATTTATCTCCGCAAAATTCCCCGCCCTGCCCACGGTCAGTAGGGGACACCGATGGGCTTGGAAAGGCCGCCGTCCGTCGGATGGGACGTTAAGCCGTGGCCCCGTGTGCGGGAGAGACATACCCTGTGCACGTTAAAGAACACGCTGGATGGCCTTGACGGGAGACTACCATCTGTCTCCCAACAGCTATTCCAGTGGGTCCCCTCCCCCAACCTTCTCTGAGCCTTCGGGGTCCATGTGACCTGGCCATTTAGCCCATGGTGTGCAAAAAAGTGCCGCTCAGAGGTAAAACAACCCAACCCAACTTGACCTGGTCATTTCACTCCAAACTATGCAAAAAGAGTGCCCTTCACAGGAAAAGTAGCACAAACTAACCTTTGCTTTATGATCCTTTAGAATTAATAACTCAGAGGAAATGTCGCTGATGTAAACGTTCCAAGCTGAATTGTGTTTCCGTTCTCGCTGACAGCAGGCGTGGAAGAAAAAATATAAAATCTGACACAATTGGGTCACTCCCAAGGAAACCAGAAGTTAAGTCTTTCACGTTACTTGACTGTAGAAAATGTTTCCTGTCTCAACAGAAGAGAAAAATCCTTTCTCAATGAAGCAAGGTCGCCTATTACACGACATCTGTCAGCAAATTAAAGGTTAGCATAATAGATATGGATTTTGTTATTGTTTAACCAGTGAAACCAAAACTCTGTAGCAATTCTGTTACTGAAATATTTCCTTAATATTTTAGGGTTTGATCAATATCATCTTTCCAATTATCAGTCATTTAGAGTTTTTTTAGCAGCCCAAAATAATTTTTTTTAGTAAACATCCATATTTTGATATGATTCTCCACTGGAACCAGATCAATAACATGCCCGGGAAGTTTCAAGCGTTTGATGATTTTTCTCACGTCCATAGGCCGGCTGTTTGTTTCTGCGACCTCTGATAATCTTTCGGATCACGAAGAGCAGATTCAGCATCAGAGGTTACGAGCTACTGAACTAACTCGTGCATCACTCGACATCTTCTCCGCCGAATTGAACACATCATGGAATGTTACATTGAGCTGATATCCGATATCTCACGGAAACGTATCTTTATTTTCTATAAACTATTTCGTGTTTGCAGAGTACCACGATGTGTGTTATAAATGCAGTAATATAATTATGGTTACTGAATAAATTAAGGACGTATTATTAAAAATGCGAATTAATTATAACCAAGCTATCGAAAATGGGGAAAAATAGCTAGTATTTTTGTTGTCCACAAATTTTGGTAAGGGTTAAGTTGTTTTACTCTGAGCGTCATAAATTTGCACACAATAGACTATAAGACCAGGTCACAAGTATTCTAAGGTTTCAGAAAAAGTTGGGGAGCAGGAACCATCTCGCAGGAAGAAATGGAAGCCTCCCGTCGAGGTCATTCAGCGTGTTCTTTGGCATACATAAGGTATGGCTCTTTTGCACGGCTTAACATTCCATTTAATGAAAGGGTGCCTTTCCAATCGTTCTATTGTACCCTTTCTCACCGAGGGCAAAGTCGAGGTTAGAGGAAAAAATTCTCAACAGGGGCTTGGTTGGTACTCAAAAGTGGGAACTACGATTCTGGTGCGTTACCGACTGAGAAAAATAAAGGGGGGGGGGATGAAGGGTTACAAATGACGCATTCGAGCCCGAAAAAAGAAAAAAAGAGCTGTCAAGAGACTGGATTTGTATTTCTGTATCATGTATTATTTCCCATCCACCCTCCGTTTTAGAGATGTTAAAAAATTATTAAAAAATGCATGATATATGAACAAATTTAATACATTTTTGCCTTCATTACCATCACTAGCATTCTGAAAGAGCATGGCTCCATTGCCCACCCTCTCTCCCCAGATCCTGCCCTACTCACACCGTCGTAATAACGATAATGAGGTTAATGAGATTATTCTGCATATTTTTGGTACTTGAGACCGCACAACACGGCATAGAAAAACATACTCTATAAATATATTTGCAGAAAATATTTCAGTATAATGCATTTTTTTTTCATAATCAAAATTTATAGTTTTTTTATTACTATTATTGATATTTGGGGAATTTTATGCTCTCTTTCAAATAGTATGTAAAATTTTTCATATTGATGAATACTATTAAATCATAATTATTCCCAAGCATCAAAAAAAATTCAAAAGTGTCTAGATTTACAACTGCTGTATGTCGCAAGATTTATTCAAAACAAACCGTTCCTTATTGTAGGTAATATATGGTGATAATGTTCGAAATTTTTTTTAGAAATTCGAAAGTGAAAACTGCTTTCATATCGCTGAATTAATTCAAAATATGCAAAATCGTATAAAGAAGACTGTGTGTGTGCGTTGTTTTTCTCTCCTCTTATGTACTCAGCCCCCTAAAAAGCTAGAAGCAGCAAACGTTTCATGAACGTTCTCCCAGGGATGATTATAGTCTATTTGCGAACCCGCTGAGATCACCCAAAACCTCTGTAGATATAGCAAAATTCCCACAGACATAAAATTGGCGGAAATTGAAAATGATTGATAAAATTAAAAGAAGTTATAGTAACATTAATCAATATCTTCTTTCGGGCGATAAAGTCATTGTTTCAGAGATGAGTAAATATAAACATTTCTTTTGAACTTCGAATTTCTTTTTTCATTTTTTTGAACTTTCGAACTTTTTTGCCAGTTGAATATAAGAATAAATTCAAAACAACTGAATCTACAGAGAAAAGTGAAAAGAGAAATGTATAAAACACATTACACCAGTCGCGAAGCGTGAGTGCAAGAAATTGAGACGTTGAGACTGCGTAGTTGAGATATCGGTGATTGATTAACAGTTGTCAGTTGCTTGTCAATTAGCCAATAGTGTCATGGATCAATAATTGCATCATAGATCATTGGTTGATTGAAAAGTGTCTGATAGTTTAATCAGCCTATGAATTACGAGAATCATCGTTCCGTCAACTGCGCAGTCTCATTGTCTCAATTGCTTCCACTAAGCTTCGCCGCTGCATTATACATATACTAGGCCTGATCTGGGGGGGGGGGGGGGGCAAGAAGGCCATTCCCCATCCCTTTTCAAATGTTGGTAAGGGAAATGGAGACAAAAAATATTAAACTTATTTAGATTTCATGCATTTTTTTCAAGACATATTTTAAAGACCCGTAAAACCGAGAGGGAAATGTTATATTGCATAGGGAATCCAGTCTTTTCTCCGCCCTCTTTTGCACTTTTCCTGATCGATTGTTCTCTCCCCCCCCCCCCCCGGTGATTTTTTTTTTCTAAATCCGAGGCCTATACATATATTTACATACAGGTGAAGGATCCAAGAGTCATGGCTCCCGTGGCAAGTAAATCAGAAAGATGTCTTTTTATATTTAAAATATTGAATCTTAAAATTAAAATCACATGCTTTTATAGAAGAAAGGATTAAATAGACAAAAGAGATACCACAACTCCAACCAATCAGTCAAGTGCTTGAGGGATTAGAGGGAGAAGAAAGCTTTCGACCCCATTGACTCCATCTAGGACGTAAACGAATGTCTGTGCACCCCTTCTAATTACAGCTGGCAGCTTGCTACTTTGAGTCATTCACTTTGCGTTAAGGCCCCAGTAACACCGGTCAATTCTGCTAATTCTGTACATTACCAGTAAAAGTTTGAAAATATCTGCTTTTAGTATTAACTAAAATCTCCAGGAACCGTTTAGAACTTCAGAGATTTAATAGCTCTATTCTATTGTGTCTTTTTTAAATTAATTATAATTATTATAATTAATTTTATTTAATATTTAATTTATATTAAATAATTCTGTGCTGTGTTCTTTATTCATGTCTTTGTGCAATTGAAGAGAAATGAACAAAGCAGTTTTATTGGTAGATAGTGAGTTTACATTTCACTATTGAATAGGGTTGAGTAGCGTTAACGTTTTTTCGTTTTCGTAAATCTTTAATAAAAATAAATTAATAAACATTTTAAATATGTACCGTGTTTGAAAAATATATACTTTTTTTATAATCATACAATATTTATATTTCAGGATTTAAACACAGGGAACCAAAGGTCGAGGACATGTAACTCAATGTGGTAAGTAAATATTTAAAATATTATTAATTTGAAAATGAAACTTGATATAAATTGTTTTGCAGTGTACTTCTTGAACAGTTACGACTCTATGCAGTGATGTATTTTAGATATGTGTAGCAAGAACAGTTACAACAGGATCGACTACAAGTAGAAGTGGACCTGATTAGCAGTGACGAAGTGGAGGATGAAAGAAATTGAGAAAATGAGACTGCATGCAACATTTTCGTTAGTTATTGTTTAATTGAGCTATCTTGTCTGTCAACCAATTATCTCGTAAGGTCGACTGATTGATCACTTGATTGACAAATTGATTGACTTGATTGACAAGCGATTGAGAGATAAAATCAATCAATCACATGTGAAACTGTTCGATGCGTCAGTTGCGTAGTTTCATTGTCGCAATTGCTTCCATCCATGATTCGCTGCTGCCGTTTAGTATATCAGTGTTGTCGCATTGTTATTTGTAAAACGGATTCAGAACTTTGTGAAAACCAATAAAGATTTTCAGGAAAAAAAATAAATACTGAAGTATCAACGCATAGTTTTTTTGTGTTATTTATTTTAATCTTCATGTTATGTCGATCACATGTTAAGGAAAGTAATATTCCTTAACATAAAGGGGAGGAGCAACCTAACTTTATTACTGTTAACGCAAATAAAACCACGGATAAAAATGTTAACGCGAACGAATAGCATATACGAAAAATGATGTAAACGCGGATAGTGAATAAAATCTCTCATTTGATAAGATATGTAGGAACATGAATAAACATTACTGCATTATTGATGGCTGACATGAGTGATAGAAACTATTTAAAAATTACGTAAAAAAATTGATTTGAAAATTCAATGGTGATATTCATTTAAAAATGCTTTAAGATAAAGCCATAAATTAAAAAAAAAAGAAAAAACTTATATGGAGAAGATCTCTTTGGTGGCAGACTCTTTGGTACTAAAATAATTACTAGATTGTTACATATAACCTGGAATTAAATATTTGAAAACTTCTGTAATAAGGATCACAAAGTTTGCATAGTGATGTGTAGATGGAAGTTACTGGATAACAAAAATAAGTGTCTTCCCATAATCACTGATAAGTGCATTTAAAAGGACAAAATTAACTGAGAGGAATTTGCATGGTTAGATTAAAATTAATTTTGTCTAATATTTAGTAAGGCCTATTTTTACGAACAAAGAGTGTTTGTTTATCACCGTACGTTTTTCAAATTAATAATCAGTTATTAATATCAATTAAAATGATTTCTTTTAATTGCAAACTTGCATCACACATCAAGCATTCGCAAAATATCGATGGTTATTAAGTATAAAACATAATCGAATGCTGATATTTTGCGGATATTGCGGATGCGGTTGCGAATTGAAAAAGTTCTCTTCGCATCATCACCCTTGAGGGTGATGATGCAAAGAGAATTTTTGCTATCCGCGCAGGGCTCTTTATGGTTACTGTTTTTTTACATGCTACAGAGGGGACAGAAGAACTTAGAAGATACTCTCATCTTATACAAGTCATCAAAACTTAGAAAATACTCCTAGCTATACAGTTTTTTTTTTCAAAACAAAGCTAAAACAGCCAAAATAGAAGCACATATTCTCTTATCCTTGCGTCAGCTAGAGGCTGGTAAACAATACAGAAGGGTACTGCTGTTGGAATGGTAACTAATTCCATAGGCACTATTTTTTTGTTATTTTTCTTTCCTGAACATTATCAATTTAAGGCACTTTCCTTTTGACAACGTCTATTTGCTAGATATAAATTTTGCAAGAATATTTCTCAGAAGATTTATTTCGAAGCATGAATATACACAACGACAGAGGCGTACCCAGGAATTGGAGAAAAATGAATCAGTTTCTATGCACATTATCTTTTGGATGGCGATGATCTAACTAACAAGCCACAAGGTAAGCGATTAAGAATTGAATAAAGAAGATACAGTAAAAAGAAGAATAAAGAATTAAAGAAATCTAACTTTTAAACCATGAAGTCAGCGATCAGGAATTCGATAAAAACAAAGGCAGTTTCTTTGAACATTGCTTTTAGTTTACGATGATCTAACTATTAAGTTACGATATAAGCTATCAGAAAATGGAGAAAGTATACACAGTTTCTATGTTTATTGTCTTTAGGTTTTCGATTATCTAGCTAGTAAGCAGGTACTAATGGAGGTAAGCGATCAAGAATTGGATAGAGGGGAGACAGTTTCTTTGCTCATTGTCTTTTGGTTTGCAATAATCTAACTAGTAAACTACGAGGTAAGCGATGAATTGGAGAGAAAAGAGATAGTTTCTCTGCTTAATGTCTTTTGGTTTATGATGAGCTAACTAGTAAGCTACGAGGTAAGCAATCACAACATGGTGTGAAGGGAGTACATGTAAAGAACTTTAGGATAACGACAAAACTCATCCGCTGTAAATCATCCGCGGTAAATCCTGAAAAATATTCTATTGTTTCATAGAAGTGGTTTTTGGTGGGGGAAGTTGCAGTTATGGAGTGAATACTTGAATGCAATTACATTCAGTCGGAAAAAAATCGAACATTTTTCCCTTGTAATTAATTTTACTCATACTGTAATATTTTCCTAATTCATGACACGCATAAAAAGTAATACTGAAACGAGTCTGTTTAATCAACGTGCTAAGAGAATATGAATTTAAAATAGGTTTCGTTTAAAGGGGGGTAATATTCACTCCTGCCCCCCCCCCCCCCCCCCCAGTGGGCCACTGAGGATTAACCGTGCTGTTAAACACGGATATCAGGAAAGAACTATAAAGAGCAAACGCCCATGACGAACATAGAATATATAATGTTCCGTTTTAAAAAGGAAAAGATAATGTCATTTTCCAAATTTGATTTCGTATAACGGCAGAACGGCAAAAACGAGAGATAGTTTGGAGAGATTTAAATGGTACTATTGTATTAATATTTATAGAACTCAGAATGAAATATATCTTAGTTTCTTAAAAACGAAATCTTATTACTCCCCACTTACGCCCAACCAGAAGGGAAGTCGGTGCTGTCAGTGCAAATTCCTTGACTAACAAACTCCATCAATTAAATTTCAAATTTCTCGGCAAAAAGATTGTGCAATATTTGTTTAAGAAAGAAAATAATAGTTTCCCATTAGTACCTAACAAACCTGCCAGGCAATTATTTAACTTTGAAGAAAAAAAAAATGAAGATCTACAGACAGCAAAATGAGAAAAAATATAGCTCATTTTTAGGGTTGGGTTGTTTTACCTCTGAGCGGCACTTTTTTGCACACCATGGGCTAAATGGTCAGGTCACAAGGGCCCCGAAGGCTCAGAGAAGGTTGGGAGAGGGGACCCACTGGAACAGCTGTTTGTAGACAGATGGTAGCCTCTCGTCAAGGCCATCCAGTGTGTTCTTTAACGTACACAGGGCATGGCTCTCCCGCACACGGGGCCACGGCTTAATGTCCCATCCGACGGACGGCGGACTTTCCAAACACATCGGTGTTCCCTACTGACCGTGGGCAGGGCGGAAGGCTTGTGGGGATAAGTCTCAACGCAGACCCAGCTAGGAAACGAACCTGGGAATTTGCAGATTACGAGCCTGGCGCGCTACCGACTGAGCCATCCCGCCCCCTCATTTCTTAGAAAATGAGATTAAAAACAAGTAAAAAGGGGAAAAAGTTAGACTTTAAACCATTATTTAAAATTAAATTTATTCAATCACAAATCAATTGTATTTATGTAGAATGTTTTGATATATATCACGTGAAAAGTCGTTTCGCAAAATGTTTTATTTAGAAATAAATACATCTGTTTCGTATTAGGTATTTTTTTATTAGTCGCGTTTTTGTGTTTGCGTTCTTCTGCAGTAGAAAATCAACCATATTTGCATTCTTCTGAAAACACACGCCTAAGACATTCACAAAACTTTGAACAGCATTCAGTACGCATCTTATTTTTTGTGTTTATCTTTCACCGTTCCTTTAACTTAACCTCTACTCTTTCGGTTTCGGAAAACCTAAGAAACTCGCAACGGGGAACACAAACAGCATCAATAAATGGATGGATTTAAGTTGAAATCCTAATGCCTTTTTGTTTTCAAGTATAAGAAGAACACTAGAAGCAGCTCCTAGACCTTTCGATTAAGCAAGTTTTCTCGAATATCGTATAAAGGTCCCTTCGGATTTTTCCAAGCTCCAAGAACGTTTCAAAGGGAACATAAAGCCGCTTCTTAATGCTCCAGCTTTATTACCTCAGCTCCAGAACTTCCCTTCGTCCCTTCGGACAGAAGGTGATTCACTGTTGTGCCTTTGTGTCCTTTAGGACTATTGATCCAAGAAAAATCTCCTGGTCGCATATGCTTCTCTTAGAAGGGAAACCTACCTCAACTTACATAATCTCGTTAAAGTAAATGGCCATCCCTCAAGATGTTACTATAAACTACATCGTAACTGAATCCCGTCTGGACAACACCTCTTGTGCTGATTCAATGAACAAGGTAGGGTGGATAGAATTGATTACGTCACCTCGGGTAGGATTCGCACACAAATGTACCCCTTGGAGCCCAAGTGAGATCTCTACCTCATTAGGTAAAGAAAGTGTCATTTATTGAATGTTCCGTGCACTTCTCTCTTTAGAATTTAATCCATTTTAAGCTAAAGTGTTGTGATTTTCTGAATAAAGCGCAGTTAGGGTTCAGATTTCATTTGAAATTAAATGAAAAAATCAAATAACATAAAATTTTGTTAATTTTCATAAATATTTTTCACGAAATAACTAGAAATCATCACGACTATCAACAGCGTAGAGAGGGGAAATGTAAAATGTGATAAGTTGTATTTTAAACGCCTGAAAATGTAATAATTTTTTTCAGTTTTGTGAAGCAATTTACTAAAATTATGCGAATCAGTTCATGGGTTATTTTAATGATCTCTTAGAGGAAACAGGGTTAGTAAAAATATTGGATGTAACATAAATCGCCATGTAAAAGAGATTATATCGCATTTAAAATAAAATTTTTAGAAAGTGGGTATTCAATAAATTACGGAACGAAAAAACAACTATTTTTAATGCTAAAAGTTGAAGTTATTAGTTGTAGTGGATTTATTAAAATTTCTGTTGTCTCTAGTTACTAGTATCCAACTCTGTTAAACTCTACACCTCTACTTTAAGAAAAAAATACTCATTTGAATTTCTCTCCTATAGCTGGAACTATAACAAAAGAAAGTTACGATTGTTCAATTAGTGATGATCATGATAATAACTCTTATTAAACGTCAATGATTGGGAAAAAAAGCGAAGTTATCTAATTTTAAAATATATGATATTTATAATTAATATAATATTTTGAATGTATAAAATGATATATTTTATATAATATATTGAATATATTAAATTAATATAATGTATTGAATATATAAAATTAGTATAATATATTGAATAAAAATATACATATATAACAATAAATAGTTAAATTTCTATAATTTTTTAAATTATAAATAATTACACCTCGAATTAAGGATGGCCAAATTATTAATTTTGAGGTGGTTTTTGTTAAAAGTAAAATTTCAATAGTTTTCCAATAAAAGAGCAATAAATCTAGTCAAATGATGAAAAAAAGTAAAAAAAAAAAGGTATATGCATGCAAAAATCATAGTAAACATTAGATTTCAATAATCTGGCGAGATTTCCCGATTATGTTCCATTTGAGCTAAAAGCTTTAACGATTCACACTTCTTAGATAAGTACTACATTCTTCTTAAGTGTATTGGGTTGCTATATCGCTGAGAACAGAGGCAGGGGTTGACTCAGTCGTCATCGCGCCTGGTTCGTACTTGTAGTTCCCATGTTCGACTCCCACCTGGTTCAGCGCTGAGATTTGTCTCTGCGAAATCCCTACTCTGCCCTCAGAAAGGGGACACCAATTGGTTTCGAAAGGACGTGGTCTGTCGGATGGGACATCAAGCCGTGACCTCATATGCAAGAGAGCCTGTGCACTTTAAAGAACACTTCTGTATTGCCTTGACAGGAGGCTACCATCTGTCTTCTAACAGTTGTTCAGTTAGTTCCCTTCCCCCAAACTTCTCTGAGCCTTGTGATCTGGTCATTTATCTCAATGTGAACAAAAAAGTGTCTCTCAAAGGTAAAAGAAACCAACACTCTGAGCAGAACATTTTTTTTTCCTTTTTGTACACAGTGGACTAAGTAACCAGGAGACAAGAACCACCAATGACTCATAGAAGGTTGAGAAAGGGAAACAACTGGAGAATTATTACGCGAGAGATGAAAGTTCAAAGCATCCAGCATGTTCGTTTTCGAGCATAGGGTGATGGCTTTCCTAAGAGAGCAGAAGGGGTCTTTCGTTACTGTTGGTATTCCATTATCAGCGAGGGCATAGTGTGGGGGTTAGGGGATAAATATCAACGTAGGTGATCAGTCTATGAGTCTGAACCGCTAACGATTGAGCCAACCCCAGAGCTTTCGTAAATATGTACACACTTTTTAAGTTAAGCGTAACAGAAGATTCCGTGTTTATAACCGAGAGGTGAATTGGCAGTTTATTTTTCTAAAATTGACAAAGTGTGTGGCAAATATTTCACGTATTTTACAGATTAAGCAAAACTAGTCGGTCTTTTGGCGGTTTTACTCCCAGTAGACTGGTTATTTTGATTAGCATTTGGTTTACTCCAATTGTTTCTATTTCATTGTAGTGACGAACAGAAATCAAGTTATACATTATGTTTCCGCCACCTAGCAATTTGTGTACTTTTTATTTCATTTCTTGTTTTGCGCATTTAGGAGGAGAAGGTTCTAGGAACTATTCCTACTTTATACAGGCCATCTCATATAAGGACATACCCTACTGTGACGAAGTCACTGTTGACCACTTTATCAGTTGGAGCTAATACCACACAAACATACAGAAATGCCTGTCCAGACTCGACCCGAACACCAGCAGTTCAGTGTTACGGCGAACCAACCCGATATCACTGTACCACAGGCAACAACTGAATTTTGTGCACACAGTTTGAACAGATAAGCATTTTATTGTGTTAAATTTTCTATGGAAGCAAAAAGGTTTTTTTCCCTGAATTTCTAAAGACATACCGATCCTGTTGCTGAAATATGATTTTAATAATCTATTGTCATTAGGGAAAATATTGAGGCAGGAAGAGCTTGTAGTAGGACAACAAAATTGAAATAGTTTAAATGAGTAGTTTAACAGTCTCCTAAATGAATTGATGAAACACGGTGAGACATTTTCTGACATCATTTTACTTTCAAATGTTATTACAATTTACTATCTTCATTACGTAAACTGATTTAAGTGCCCATAGATCCTAAGTTCTGATTAAAGTGAGCATGTACTTATGTGACACAACCTGAAAAAGCTACGACTAAGTTTTCTTTGTTTCTCTGACATTTATTGCATTCAAACAAAGCAAACGAAATATAAAAATTGTATAGTATAATTCACATAAATACCGTTGCCCACATTGCGGATACCATCCTATTAAGTATATAAACTTCAATAAAATAGATTGGTCTTTCCTCAACGGTGAATGAGACCATGAGAGAATTTAATATCACCCACGATCCTTGGCAGAAAGTAAAGTTCAAAGCTGACGCAAAAGGGCGAAATAAATCAAAATGACGACGGACATGGAGTGGAAAATCAAGATTTAAGGACGACAAGAAAACTGACTTACCGCAATCTTCCTAACTACTTCTGGAGTTTTGTTTTATGGTGAAGAAACATAAATATGTTATCTCTGTCATCTATAACGAGAAACCTCGCTTTTTGGAATTAGAGCTTTGTACAACTGTCTATTTTTCCCTTTCTGAAATAATATCTTTATGCCGTTTCACTTATATGTACACCAGGCAATAAAATATTGCGAATTTTTTTATGGGGAGGGAGTTAGAGAGAATGGAAAATTGAGTTATCATGAGCGTCGACAGGAAGCAGTGGAAGAGGACATTTGCCACTCTGGAAAAATAGATTAAAATATGAATTAATGTTAAGTAACATCAGGTGTACCAATTTTTCTTTTCAAACTAAATGTTAATCTTCGTTTCCTTTTGTTTTAGGGAGCGTATAATTTATCTCTATTTTTTATTATTAAAAAATACCGTCCCGTGGACGAGTGGTTAGCGTGCTTGGCTACTGATCAAAGGGACCTGGGTTCAAGCCCCTGGTAAGCTATGGATGTCCGTGTTGTTTTTCTGCTGAAGTCCCACCATCCTCACAGATCTGCTACTGATCAAAGGGACCTGGGTTCAAGCCCCTGGTAAGCTATGGATGTCCGTGTTGTTTTTTTGCTGAAGTCCCACCATCCTCACAGATCTGCTACTATGGCATATAATCTGAGAGGCTCTTGTAAGATTTCTGTAACATGCAACTGCTTGAGAGACTTTTATAAATATCTTTATCAATAAAAAGATTATTTTTACGTGTATTTTCAATAATAATTTCCCTTTCTTTACGTATTTGTTTTGGGGGTTCCTTAGTTGTATTATGCTATGGTATATATATTATGCTAATGAGCAGGAGTGCTCATTTGCATAATCATACATCAGATTTATTTTGATGAATTTTGCATCACTTGTTTGAAAAATTATTAGGTGTCCCTTTCGTCTAGAAGTAGAGCGATGATTAGCAGAAAAAAACCTAAAAAGAGAAAAGTGTAGACTGTTCAGAGACTCTGGATTACGACCCAACAACTACTCGTAGTTTTAGTCTTATAAGAATTATAAGAATTGTGATGCGTTGTTTGACCCTTAGGGGAATTTTTTGGCATGCATTGTGTTAAATAGAGAAATCACAAAGACTCTAAAGATTAAGCGAAGGTTGAGAAAGGGGACAGAAACTCCCTTCAAAGCCATCCAGCATTTTCTTTAACGTTAAAAGGATATGACTCTCCTGCACATAGTGGCCATGGCTTAATGAATCACCGCTGGATGGCGGCCTTTCAAAGCCCAAAGGTTTCCCTTTTGTCATCGAAGGCAGAACAAGAATTAGAAGAGGAAATTCTGAAATCAGGGATAGTCGAGACTCGAATCTGGGAACGGCAGATTACGATTCCACTCGGCTACTGACGGAGCCGACCGCTGGCTGTATATATATATAAATATATAGGTATGTATATATAGTATGATTAATTATATGCATAACTATTACATAATTACACGCGTTTCTCGCAATTAACTTACCATTTTGAGTAGGGCCGGCCGGATTTAGGGGGAACTGAGGCGAAAAAGGTAATATGGATAAATATTTTACCCGCGTTTTTCAAGAAAATTTTTAAAGACAAGTTAAACGGAGAGAAAACGTTTTACCATTATAGATCCATTTTCGTTTTACACATTATTAGGTATTTCGATATGCTTTGATTAGTTGTTTTGTACTACTTATGCAAGATAGGACTATTCGCTATCCAATCTTTATCGCTGGAAAATTCGTCTCAATGAGAAGCATATGGAACATGCTTTAAAACGTTTATAGTGAAGTATTAATCCTTCTCTAAAACAGGAGTTTTGACATATTTTGAATAATTACTTCTTTTGTATAACGCTAGCTGCAGGTTGACTATGCTGTTAAGTTGGAGAACTAACTTGATATATATAAGTTATGGTTCTACATCCTTTTGTTTACTCTCATCTAACTTTAATGAATGCAGGCCTAAAATGCGCACTCTTCCCAGTGAACTTATGGTAAACGAGAAAGTAAACACTGATCTGCTTGAGAGCATTTTAGCTTCAGATTTTCTTCCCTTGTGAGAATTTTATCTTCCCTTTCGTGAGAAAGCAGTTAGCTAGAAAAGCAAGCATTCCATCATATGAGCCATTAATATATAGGTCCATTTATAGGGAAGCAGAAATCATGGGTATCCGGAGAGAGGGGTGGATCAGCGGGAGCCTCCCCGCCCCCTGGAAATGTGATTCCTTTAAGTCATATTTTGCTATCGCTACATAATCGATACCTTTTTGCATCAAATACACTTAATAAAAACGATACAGTATTTGTTTAAACGCATTCTAAGATACCACACCCATTACCTAAATAAAATACAATGAAGCTCTCCTGGAAATATTTTGCGAATCCTACTGGCCATAATTTGAGCATATTATATACGATTGCTCTCCTTTAGGGTAGCCTCTCGTTTTACCTATGTATTATATATTGTAACCTTTCCTAAATTTATTGCTTTTATGGGACTTTATTGGTGTTACGTTGTCATTTAGCCACTGTGGAGGATAGTGCCGTACAGATACTGTGGTGGCTGCCTGAATATCCTTTCATTTATTCGTCGTTTAAAAACGGTTACTAATATCAGTGATTAAAAATAAACTTATTACTGATAGTAAGTTACACATAAACAAAATTAGTAATAATGTCCACACTGAGTGATCAATTGAATTATAACCATCCCCAATGCTATGTTAATGGGACACTTAACTCCGAAGCTCTGTAACTTTTCAAATAAATGTTTTAATATATATTTTACTTACGGAAAAGTAATATAATTTTCTATTAGTTTGAATTTCCATCGTTACAAGACAGTAAAATGGTAAAAATGACATAAACGTTGCACACTAAATAGTCTATTTAAGCTATAAATTTAATACTTATATGGCAGAGTATAGCAATGAAGAATACCACACCCTACCACCTAAATTTCGAAATTGAATAAAAAAAAATGAATGAAAGAAAAACCCACTTTTCGCCAAACTTTTGGCGTGCTAGGTAAATAAATATATTGAAGGATTTCTTTTTTCAGAAGTGAACATTTTAGAATTGACAGTCAAATTGGTTGGCTTTTTGGAAAAGCAAAGCTTTTGATTCGTCCAGTGCGACAGAACTAGTTTAGTTGTTTATCTGATAGTTGGAAAGAATTCTTGGTAAATGTGTCTTAACCACGAGAGAACACTATGATAATTAATTATATAATTAATTATGTAATTGATAATAAAATGTTTTTTTTCTCTCTTTTTTCCACTTTTCTCGGTGCCCGAGTGGTGAGAGTACTTGGCTACTGATAAAGAGAGTTGGGTTTGATTCCCAGACAAAACACGGGCGTTTCTTTTTTGTGTTATGCATGCGTTGAAGTCTTACCTTCCTCATATAATTCTACGGCGGATAATGCTGATAGTCTGTTGTCAGAACTTTAAGGCAAACAGCTATTTGAGGAATAATTTATTTACTATTCCAGAGGCCAAGTGACTCTCTCTTTTGGCTACGTTACTGATCAAAAGGACGTGGGTTAAATCCCATCCCCGAATAACGAATGGATGTTTCTTTTCTTCTTATATTTCTTCTGAGGTCTCGACTCCCTCACAGATCTTTTTTTATTTTGTGATCAAACCCGCAAAGTTAGCAGCTTATATGCAGGTTATAACGGAACAAACAACCGTAACTCAACAAACGACTATGCCATTCTGGAATTCGAACCCGGAACAAACAGTTGCAATGATACCTATAACGAGCCAACGCGAACCGCTAATAGGCTCTTGTAAACCCTCTCTGTGGAAAGTGGTTGCTTTAGGGGTAAATAAATAATAATAATAATAAAACATTCACATAGGTTTATTAGTAGGCCGCCATTTCTTTTACAGAAGTAACATATTCCGTCTTTTTTTTTCAGTTTATTAATGATAAGAGAATTTTGTTTCTCATCATTAAACACAGAATATTTAAATAGTTGGCCACCTAAGAGGCTGTCGGACTCTTAATACCAAATTCTCTCATATTCAATTCAAATGTTTTTCAGAATTATAATAATTTCTAGATCCATTTGTACACTCCTGGAGGCATATAAAGTCATACGTTAAGCGAATATGAAAGGTTGCGTGCAGATTACCTTAATCTATGATTTACCAGTTGATTTAACGGCGACACAGCGGTAGAACCCTAACTTCTACCATAGTAGAAAGGTTGGGTTGGATTGTTTTACCTCTAAGTGACAGACTTTTGCACACAGTGGGCTAAATGGCCAGGTCACAACAACCATAGAGCTCAGAAAAGGTTTGAGGGTGGGGACCCACTGGCCAGCTGTTGGGAGACAGATGTTAACTTCCCGTCAAGGCTATCCAGCGTGTTCTTTTACGTGCACAGGATATGGCTCTCCCGAACACGAAGGATACGGCTTAATGTCCCATCCAACGGACTGCATTTTTTTCAAGTCCATCAGTATACCCTATTGACAAAAGCAAGGCGGGGAGTTTTGCACAGATAAATACCAAGGCTTGCCCAGCTGGGACTCGAATCTGGGATCTGCAGATTACGAGCCTCGCGCGCTACCGACTGAGAACCCCTTAGTCGAAGCAATTGAGACAATGAGACTTACGCAGTTCACGGAATGGTGATTATCATAGATCATTGACTGATTACACTATCAGCTATCATTGACTGATTAAGCTATGAAAATGAACAAAGGTACTCAACAATTGAAGATATTTTTAATAATTCTTCGTCGTAGAAATGCTACATATAGATAAATAAGTAGAACATAAACATTTTAAATTAACACATCCCACATGTGGTACCTATAAATATGTATATAAAAGACATACACTAATGAGTCCAATCATGATATAGGATTGAGTTCTTCAAACACGTCTAATTTGAGCAACATTTGCTGCAGTTAGCCACTACAGAACAATGATAGTAAAGTCCAGTAAGATATTTTCCAACAAACTTCATTCCAGGTCTGATACATTTTTCATAAGCCCTTTGAAACACTGTTTGTAACTCTCTTCTTTAACATGTAATTTCCATAAGTTACATATCATATAACATAACCAATTCCACGCAATCTCTTTTCTTATATAAAATGGTTTCCTAAATTAGGTTGAATAATCCTTCATCTAACATGATCATATTTGTTCAATCAAATAATTTAATACTTAAATTAATATACACTGCTCTGATAAAATATTACAGAATTTACATGTTATGTCAATGGTAATCTAACTTCAGAGTTCTATAATTTCTAAAAGATACATTCAGTTAAAAATATGACTAAATATAAATTAAATATCATTACCAAATATATTAAATTTAGATTTTCAACAATATTCATTCAGCATTTAATGAGTTGTGGAAGTTGGAATATTTAACAAAAAACATCATGTTAAAAAATTCATAACTAATTGATATTAAAATAATCATTATTCAAACTTCTAAAGTGTATATTTATTTTATTAAATTGTTTGAAACGATACTTATTGTTTAGGTTTTAATATTTCTTTTTGATAAAGGCTTATAACTCATTACTGTTGTGAAATATTTTAACATATATTATTTAAAAACTGAACCCATATGGTGAAAATCGATATTAAAATAGATTTATTATGATCTTTAATTAATCTTCAGTCACATTTTTCCATTATACAGATATTTGAGAAGTTATAGAGCTTCGAAGTTGGATTGTCATTAACATGACATGAAAATTATCTACTATTTTGGGAGAGCACTGTGTAATTTTCTGCTATTTAGCATTATACTTACCTTATTAAAAACTCTTCCTGTTACGATGTTTACAAAATAGTGCAAGTTCCACTTCTTACTTAACATTCTGGCGAACTTCGTTTTGGCAAGATCAATTACCAGTACAAAGTTCACACTTACGTTTCTAAACTACGGGAAGCACCGATATATTACATAGACTTACTTTTAATTGTATCACTTATTTTTCTACACACTCCATTAATGCTTAAAATAAGTTCAGAATAAATTATTATTTTTGCGTGTGCCTAGTGTTTAACATTACCAGTATCTGTCAAACAATTCTCAAGATGATTAAACTGATGATAAACTGAAACATCGCTCTTGTCACTAAATACATTATTTTTTTATCTATATTTATCATCAAGCTAAACATATTTCAAGAATATTCAAAAAGTGTAGTGAAAGATTTCATCTCGTAAACATCATCTGCCAAAATGTCTCAGCAGTCAACATAATCTAAGTAGATTTTTTCAGATTCTCTGAATCATCTACGATTCCAATCAGGCGCTTGAATAATTTTCCTTTAAAGATACTCGATTCCCAAACAAAAGTAACGGTGAAAAAAAAAATCTATCGTTGTTTAAATTTAGCTGTAACACTAAACCCACTTTCTCAACTCTCACCCAGATCGCTCTCTTATTATTATTGGATTAATATTTCTGTATTTTGCAAGTTTTTTACAATGAACCATAATTTATGTTGACAAGAAGAGAGTCAAAAAGCTGACTGAAACCTTCAATCAGGTAATTGCAAATTTTCAAACTGTAATAGCATTTCTTTAGAATCAGTTTGAGTAAAACACTCAGCTTCAAAACATCCACGCTCATTACTTCCTCTCGATCTTCATCCCATTTTAGTTATAGCAAGGATTATCATTAAACATTTTTACCAAAAACTGAAATAATAGGTTAATGCATCTTCAAATACCACAGAAACTTCAATTATCTTTCATTAAAATAACAACAACAATAAAATCTAGTGTAGCCATAGGCGAAACTAGATTTATTAGGGGGTGCTTTATTAAAATTATTAGGGGGTGCCCGAGACTCACCGCGGTGATAAAGGGCCGGATTAAAAAAAACTGACAAATAAAAAATAAAGAAACAAATGACACGCATGACCAATAAGGAAATTTATTTATTTAATGAAATATTAGGGTATGCCAAGGCATCCCCGGCACCCCTTGTAGTTTCGCGTTTGAGTGCAGCAGTTTTCAGGTGCGACCAGTAGAAAATTTCAATGATTGAAATAAACAAAATATATTAATGGTAATTTTTTATTTTGATACAAATTCTCCACAAAAAAAAACATTTTCGAACATCTGCATCAGTATAGATTCAAACTTATAACATTAGTTATTTTATTAGAGAGCCATTTTTGGAACAAAGACCTATAAAATATGGTGGCCGTACAGTCTTTGCATAGCTCATCATAATAGACTATTATGTGTTAAAATGAAAACAAAAGAAAAAGTTTACATTCTACAATAATTTTTTTTATTATGAGTTTACCTTGCAACTTAGTACGTGCATGCTGAAAATTTCATTTTATTGCTTTTTTCTTAAATCGCACCACGACAAATATCTCTTGCGAACTAATGTTGTATAGTATTCTGTACTTCGGAAAAAATGTTTTTGGAATACGATCCTATCATAGAAAATATTTAATAGTTCATCCATAACTATGAAAGCAAAACAGCTGCAGATCCTTGCACTTCAGTAGTAATTACATCTACATATGGTGACTTACATGGTTAAAGGAATGACAGCAAATAATTAAAATATTTTGCTAAAATTAAACTCAGGAATCTATTTTTACTTTGACTGAAAATTATCAAAATGTAATGAATCATACTTTTCAGAAAAATCTTTAAATTCACGGAAACCTTTCAAAAGTAGAATTCTCAAATGTTATAACCTATTCATCATTTTCCTCTGATCCTATATAGCAGTTGTGTCCAAACTACGACCCTCAGGCCGAATATACCTTGCGAGTAATTTTTATACTGCCCGCGTGGAAAGTGAACTTACCCAGCATTTTAAAATTTGCAAATTATTCCGTACACATTCGACTCTAAAATAACTGGAAATATGCGAATTTAAATACCGTGGGTCGTTGTGGCAAATATTTATGAGAATGTTGAAGTTACGAAACCAGTGTTGGTGTCGTCAATTCTGCTCCTTTTATTTATTTTTTTTGTATCAAATATGTGCATGTCCGACTAGCAGCGTGCCAAATGTAGTCCATCGAGGTCATATGTAAGTTAAATACAGTTATTTTTAATTAAATAGTTACAGATTTCCTTTTTACATGTAACAAGACATGGGAAATGTAACACACTAATTTTTGTCGAATCATTCAGTGCGGGCCAAGAAACAAATCGAATTTTGAATATGACCGTAGTACAAGAAAAGGTTGGACACCACTGCTATATTGTACAGCATTATTTTTACCCATACAGAAAAGGTTCACTATCTGGACAACTCTCTGTTTCGCTCTCTAAAGTTCTGCATTGTCTGCCGGTTCTCAAGTCAAAGATTCTAATCAGCTTTCAAATTATCCTTTAAGTCATTTTTAAACTCCTTATAAAGCTGTCCGGAAAACCAGTAGGTGTTGATTCAGTTTTTCCCTGAATTCATTTTTAACACTCGTATTTTCGTTCAATGTTAGCCAAGATAGCGCTATCAGACTCAACACAGTATGTTTAAAATGCTCCCACTTTTTCATGGCATCATTTGTAAGCCACTTAGCATGAAAAACTTGTACTGTTTTTATCTTTCAAAGCTTTAGAGTTAAAGAGGAGATTTTAGCCTTTTTGCAACATTTCTTAAGCTTCAGTTTCAAGACACGTTTAACAACATAGCAATCTCAACCAATTTCAGTTGCTCAGAAAGATTTGGAATTCCTAAAAGAACTGACTCATTTACTGTTGATAAAAAAAAAGATTCTTATGTAAGCTAAAATTGCATTTTAATTTTAAAATAGTAAGTTCACTTACTTGTAAGAGATGTTCTCAAATTCTCTTGTGACTACCGACGCTTTAAGAGAGTATAAACTGCAGTAGAATTATCAGAATCAGTACTAACTTTGGCACTGAAAACAGAGAGCGTTTACTGGTTCAAGAGTAAGACTTTGCTTTAAAAAAGTTAAAAAAATACCGAATTCTGTTGAGAAAGATACAAAACGTGTCCTTCTCAATCTCAACAGAGATTTCATTAAGATGTAATCTCAGTTTTAAGTCTAACTGTCATAAATATTTCGTTAGAATAATCTTGTTCTAAAACTGTATCACTCATATTCTTGCTATGTAATTATGCAACACCTTGTTTTATGCTTGTAGCCAGGTCTGGATCTAGAAATAAATCGAGGGGGGAAGAAACATAATCGAGCTAAAAAAGGTAAAACATGAGGGGGGGGGGGGGCAAGAGACTGGATTTCCAATGCAGCATAACTTTATCCCTCTATTTTACAGGTCTTTAATAAAATGCCTTAAAAATTCATGAAATATGAAAAGTTTAATAATTTTTGCCTCTTTTACCATCATTAGAATTTAGAAAGAAGGTGGGGGGGGGGCGGACATGTTCCTTCCTAGATCCGGCCCTGATTATAAGCAACTAGATCTGAGACCTAGGATTAGTTTTCGATAACTCATATTATTTATCTGTTCTCTAGCGTCCAGTACGTTTAAGATATATTTCTTCAATTCTTTTGTAAAGACATTGGGAGAGCGATCTTTAGTCTTCTTCACATGCCATTAAATCAGAAAATGAATATTTATTAGGATAGACAAAAAAAATGATGAGAGATGCATTCAACAATATCAAAAAGTCCTTACTCTCAGAGATGTTGCAAGACTCATCCCCTTTCCCGCAACTATTTAACCCACCATGGAGATAGAAATGTCATTTCGAGAATCAGATAAAGAGTCTGTTTGAGACATATTGTATTAGTTTAGGATCGCTAATGGCTCTAGAGAAAAGCGTTTCAGGTACCTGTAATGGCCATTGTTCAGGATCAGCCCCAGGTGACGTATTCTATGTATATGATTCATGGGGATTTAAACCCTATACACTCTTTCACATAAAGAAAGAAACAACGAAATTCAAAGATCGAAGAAGGCAACAGCCAATGAAAAGATAAAGACTCATAAACGTTTTAACAGGAACTCGCAGAAGTAATACGCTGCAAGAGCAAATAGTTCCGCATCTTATAAAAAAATAAATAATTATTCCAATGTAAATTATTATTTTCTATGTTTCACGGAAGTGACCAAATTCAAACTGCTGTTTTAATTCCGCAATATTGTGAAGTACGCGATAAAGCATAATTTTTTTACACCTGTACATTCGTGATGTAAAATACTTGTAGAAACTCTGTAACGAATTAAGGATTGATACATTTTCAAGCGTCATATCTTGATTTTCATTGACTCTCATGGTTAAGAGTACCAAGAGTAAGGATTGGACAAGAAACTCTTTGAGGAGGACTTGAAGCGTCATTCTTTAAGTGGAGCAGAATATAAAAATAATCAGACAACAAAGAAGTAGACGTCCCTAAACAGATGCCATAACTTTAGAAAGTCCAGGATCAGTTAATCATAATTAAATCCATTAAGAAGTTGAAATTTGAAGTTGTTTTCAAGGTAGTTTCAATGATCATCACGGACACTATGCGAAGTTGACCACTCGTCAGCACCGAGTACGAGTAAAAAAGCTACAGAGGATTGAAACAATAGACAGTATTTCCCTTCCATTCCCTTGAGAGAATACTTTTACTTGGCACTGGAGAAAGGTACTAAACAGTCTGCACCTCAAAAGTACGACGTCCACTTTTTTTTTAATTTGCAACATTTAGAACAGAGAAAAATCCTAGAAACTTTTCCTAGTTTGTACAAGCTTTCTCATGTAACGCGTGCCCTACTGCGACCGAAGTCACTGCTGATCACGGCTTCAGTTAGAGTCAACACAATACACAAAGCGTTCCCTGCTGGAATAGTAGCCAGCTCCCTAACCACTATGCCAGTAAGGCTTATTACGAGATACCTTTAAGCACAACTCTTCGTTAATTCTACTCATCATTTCAAAGAATGAAACACAGTTCTGTTTTCACTGTTTATAGACCTTTATATAGACCACCCAATAGTATAGTTATAGTGCCTATAAGTATAGTGTGGCATTCGCCTATTAAAATCTTGCAGAAAAGGTGTCCCATACCAGTACAGGGCGCTGGGAACGATATTCTTGCCTTGTTAACATTACCCTCTATGGACGTTTCGCTTTTCAATGACTTTTAAACATAGAAGCATTTATGCAATGGTTTTACCATTCAGATGCGCATTATTCCTAAGTATTTTAACTGAACTAGTAAAACTTAGAGAACGCTTGAGCAAGTATATTTTTTTAAAACCAAGAAAATTAATGGTCGTTCGATCAAAACAAACCGCATTCCTCTTTATGTATCAGAGCGCTGAAATGATCATTTTGATTGGCTCTTTGGTAAACTCTTCGAATGACACGTGATGTAACATATGTTCTAACGTGTGACGTTTGGACTCGCCAATTGTAATAGAAGTCTTATGGCGTAGATATCCTTGTAAAGTTTGTTTAGCAATTTAAAACGTTGTAATTGGCTAAACAAGAATGCAAGTTTAATAGTATCATGATTATTCTTTCTTGTTTAGCCAATTATAACGTTTTAAATTGCTTTTGCAATTTACAAGGATATCTACGCCAGGACTTCTATTACAATTGGCGAGTCCAAACGCCACATATTGGTACGTATGTTATTTGTCACATCTTCAAATTATAAAATATATTTCAAGTAATAAAAATTTGAATTAACCGATAGGTTAGATCATTTTATACTGCAAATTATTAGTATCATGATTATGCTATATTAAAATGTTCTAACCCAGGGGTTGTCCAACCTTTTGACTTCCCTGGGCCACATTGAGTGAAGATGAATTGTTTTGGGCCGCCATAAAATATATAATATAGTTAATGTATATGAATAATAAAACTTCATTTATTTTCTTATGTTTTTATTATAAAGTTAAAAAAAGTGCAAAATAAAACTAGTGGGATATCAAAAACTTGCTGAAAATCACATAATCATGTTGAAATCTTATGTCGTAAACACGTAAACTTTACGATTTTGTGGGCCGCATTACTAGCTGTCCAGGGCCGCAGGTTGGACACGCATGCTCTAACCTATCGGTTAATTCAAATTTTTAATACGTTGTACTCAATGAACGGTAGCAAATAATTTATTTTTGCAAATAATTTATCCAGGCCTGTCGTTTATATGGATATTTCAAGGCTTAAACGTATAAAAGTAAAAAACGCTGAATATTTCTGATTATTTTCGGATTGTGAACTTACAAATTTACAATTCAACGTTCATATACATATATAAATAAATAAAATAAATACCCCCTCAAGCAGCTGCTTGCCACAGAGGTCTGACAGGAGCCTGTCAGTTTATATGCCATAGTAGAAGGTCTGAGAGGATGGCAGGACCTCTGCAGAAAAACGACACATACATCAATGCCTTACCCGGGGCTCGAACCCAGGTCCCTTAGATCAGTAGCCAAGCGCGCTAACCACTCGGCCATGGGACGGCTTATACATATATAGACGATTTTAAGTGAGTGACTGAAGGCTGACTGACAGTGGATCATTTTATGGTGCAGAAATGATACAACTGTGAAAATTTGCACCTAGGGGAAATCCGAGTCCTAGATCTCGAAAAAAATCCTAAATGTGACCTCTGAGGTGTCTTTTGATGCGAAACGGAGGTCACATAGACCTCCATTTCACCGGTTTGATAGTTTTTGCATAGGTCAAACCGTGATCTACGAGTGATAAAAACTAGAAAATTGGCGTCTGCAGGTGTTTCGGATTGTATATCTCGAAAATGTTATGAAATTTAGGATCCGGAGGGTATCAAGTCAAATTTAGGTCTATCGATGCTAGGGAGCTAACAATTGGTTCCTGGGGCATTTTGAGTTGTAGATCTCGTAAATGTTGCGAAATTTTGGATGTAATGTTTCCTTCATGGTCCAAAGTAAAATATCGATCTACAGGTGTTAGAGGGCTCAAAATTGATGCCTTAACATTCATCTTCAGATCAAAGATACTATGAAGAATATTAATATTCTTTCAATACTATAGACCAGTCGTAGAGTGTTGCCTAGTTCTACCACATAGCAATGTTACTGTAGAAAGAATATTCAGCAAACTGAAGAAAGTGAAAACTGAAAACAGATAATCTTTTAGAATCACTACTGCAGAAAGCTTTTATTGCAGAACATGAAATTTGTGGAAGGATTTCAAACCAATTAATGTTCCCAGGTTCAAATCCCAGCTGGGTCAGCGTTGAGATTTATCTCCGCAAAATTCCCCGCCCTGCCCACGGTCAGTAGGGGACACCGAATTGTCTTGGGAAGACCGCCGTCCGTCGGATGGGACCTTAAGCCATGGCCCGTGTGCGGAAGAGCCATACCCTGTGCACGTTAAAGAACACGCTGGATGGCATTGAAGGGAGGCTACCATTTGTCTCCCAACAGCTGTTCCAGTGGGTCCCCTCCCCCAACCTTCTCTGAGCCTTCAGGGTCCTTGTGGCCTGGCCATTTAGCTCATGGTGTGCAAAAAAGTGCCGCTCAGAGGTAAAACAACCCAACCCAACTAAAACCAATTGATGAGGGAAAAGCAAATTTGAAGATGTGACATGTTAAGCAGTATTGTTTTTAAAAAAGAATTATGTAGAAGTGAACCTGTTATCAGATTACGTGTTTTGTTATACATAGAAAATTACACTGTTTTACTAACTTATGTTCTCTATTTTTATACAGAAAGAAATTCCGATATTATTGAGTTTCTCTGTTAAATTTTTATTATTGGATGTGATTAAGTTCCATCGGCAACGACGCCTGCAGTTCGCATGGGACTACTCTTATTAGACAGTGGAAAGAGTTTGCCTTCTCCGATGAACCGAGGTTTCTACTCCACACAACAAGGTAGAATAGAGTGCTCAACCGGTTTGGAAAGTTGAGGCGAATTGAACGACCGACGGCCATGTAAAGGGTGGGCAATAACACAGGAGCGCCCATTGCTTAGCATTGACTTTACACGCGTTGGTAATGTAAATTTGATTGAATATAATACTCAACTGAATAATTGCTTTCAGAATTATCTAGAAGTCAAGACTACTTTCAAAAAATATTAAATGTACTTTTTTCCTAATTTTTATTATTTGAAAACAAGTAATAAATCCCCGCTGAAACTGCTGGTCGCCGGAGATCAGATAGGAGCCTGCCAGTTAATACTATACATTCATTAAATTTCCATTTCATTCTTTACGTAATAGAAATATCCTACATTTTACTGAATTTCAGAATAAAATTTATTATTAGAAAAAATAAAACTTATACGTACTTTGTATCAGGAACCCCCCCCCCCAACTTCACTTTTAAATTGTTGTATTAAGCGTTTTTTTTGCGCAATACCATCGTTACAGTGAGAAAGGTATAAATACTTTTTTTTAATCACTTTTAAATTTTTTTATAAAGAAAACTTTTTAAACGATTTTGATTAAGGGAACTGCACTACGCTTGTTAACATGTTTATAATTAAAAACATTTTTTCGAATTATACAAAATTAACCAAACTCTCACTTTTACTTTTTTGTGCATTGACACATAGAACAATGGTAAACATATTTAAAGTATCGGGAGGTATTACCTCTGCTGACTACACGAAAAAAAGTTACTGTCGTTTAAAATGGATTAGTTTAGTAAATATTTGTCTAACTGCTGTTCTGCGCAATCGTAAACTCTGTTGCTTACACATATGATGAATACAAATGGTGAAAAAATCTTTTAGCAAATTTTTCACAAATTTTGAGTAATGTGATTCTGCACCAAATTCTGCTGCAGAGCACAGATGATAACAATTTTTGAACATCATAGTACTCGAAATTATACTTGGTACTTCACATTGCAGTTTTAGAATCCATTTTTTTTTTGAATGATGATCTTAGCACTCGTTCTGCTATCGTGCACAATTGAATAACATCAGAAGAAGCGTTTACCAATCCCCCATCATTTTTGGTATTTATAAGAGTGCTTTTTCCTGTGTCCGAATTTGTAACTTCAATACAAAGCCAGTCTTTCTACATTTTGTTGCAACACTTACAGCAATGTTTTGACTTACATTCTCAGCAAAAATGGTAAGTGGCTCATAATCACTGATGTATATGAATTTTCATTTTAACCATGCATATATCAGTGACTATGATATGTCATATTGACCATGCATATATCAATGATCATTGTCAGCATGATGGGATTCATGGGCTTGAAATAATTTTCCTCTACCATATTATTTATGCAATTAGAAAATGTTGGAATTTTAAGTGCTTTGTGCTTAGTATGTTTTCATAGCAGCAAATTATTAGCACAAAATTTAGGCAGTGATTCTATAGCATTCCCAAATATAGTTATGTCAGCTGAAATAATCATAAAATACAATGTGTGTAATATTAAAAAATTTCATTCTCGAATAAACATAGAGGTAAAATTGTGATTAGCCACATGGGATCTGAACCCATGACCTCCTGATAATATGTCGGGTGCTCTTACATTTTTCAAGAAATTTTTTGAAAACCCGTAAAATGGAGAGGGGAAATGTTAAATTGCATTAGAAATCAAGTGTCTTGCTTCCCTTTCAAATTTTCCTAGATCTGGGCCTGGTCATTGGGGATGTGTCTGACTGTAATTGAAGAGTGGTTCTGGTCTAGAAGGTACAGTCGCTCAAAATAGTATCCGATTACTGAATTCTGTAATCTGGGTGATTACAGAATTCAGAAAAAATATCTGGCAACGATTTTTTTAGAAATTAGTCATCTGGCAACCTTCGTATCACGTGACACTAAAGTTGCCAGATCACTAATTTCTAAAAAATCGGTGCCAGATATTTTTTCTGAATTCTGTAATCACCCACAGTGTTCGGATACTTTTTTGAGCGACTGCATTTTCCAGGTTAGTGCACACAACCAGCACATGCCAAGATGCATTGCTTTTCTTTTAAGTCAACATACTTTGTATCAAGCATAAGGATTAGTTATTTGGCGGCTGGTAGCTTAGTGATCAGAGCACCTGGCATGTTATCAGAAGGTTTTAGGCTCAAATCGCACCCAACTAATGAATAAATAAACGAGAAAATTGTCAACATATCACCAACAGGTGCATATCTGTAATTTCCTATTATTTCTTAACTATTTCTTCTCATTATAAAGATAGACAATGGAATTTTATCACAAAAATTCTTAGCAATATGAATATAATTCATATAATATATATATAACAAATTGAGCCTCAATGACATAGAAGCCCAATTTGCGAGCTTGTAATCTGCAGTTCAGAGGTTTGAGTCCCAAATGTGCCTGTATTGAGAATTTATCCCATTTTGCCTTCATTGAGAAAAGGGATACTGATGGACTTGGAAAAGCTGTTGTCTGTCAGGTGGGAAGTTAATTTGCAACCCTGTGTGTTATAGCCACACCTTGTGTATAACTGAAGAACACACTGGATTGCTTTGATGGGAGGCTATCATTATTTCCTACCAGTTGTCCAGTGGATCCCTTCCCCTACCATCTCAGAGTCTTTCAGACTTGACCTTTCAGCCCAAGCTGTAAAAAATAAAAAATGTCCCTCAGAGGAACCTCAACCTTCGTGAGAATTTAAAACTTACTTGTCAAGGTCACAATTAACAAATCACAGAAATGAGTACAAAAAGATTATCATGCATCTATTTTCATTTAATAACAAACATTTATAGGGAAAAAATGAATAATCCAAATTAGCTCCCCCCCTCATAATAAAAGTAATAGTGGAAAATATACAAGGTGATTTCTAGGTTTAAAAATGAAAAAAAAATTAATGCGCTCTAATACATGACACATATAACCTCTTATACTTAAATCAGAATATATAGCGACCAAGCTTTTTTATCTTCTCATTTTTATCAAAATCTAAGAATGTGAGTTAGTGAATACTGAAGACAGTTCAGTCAAAAAGCTACTACATTGTTATCAATAATGATATATTCTCCATTTGAATTAGAGTGAATCTCAAAGTAACCATGTTGGTCATACTATTAATCTGTTATGTGGGCATTTAAACAGCATAAAAATCTTCATATTTCAGCATAAAAATCAGTGTTACAGTGGTGTCACAGTAATTCTTCAAATTTGACTTTTCAACAAAGAATAACTATATGTATTTTTCTAATATTATATTTGGTGAATGGGAGGCTGGCTCAGTCAGCATACCTGACTTCTAACCTGCTACTTTCAATTTCCACCAAATGTCAGTATTGTACTTGCATTCAGATTGTTTTCTATAAAAAAATTTCCATAAAACTCCTACTATGCCCTCCCTCAAATTTTGCTGTGTAACTTTCTTGGCAAAATCGCAAGGGGTGCTGCAGTACACTATGTTACTCATCCAGGGTTAAAATGAAAGTTGTGTTAACTTTCACATGACTTATGTGGTGGCAGATTCAAACATTTCCCCCCTCCCACCATTTATTAAACTGGATTTAAAAAAAATTCAAAATATACCCTTCATATTCAACTTCTGCTTTTAACAGAATTCTGTCAGAATTTGCCACAGAAAAGATCTGTGAGGAAGACCTCAGCAGAATGGCAACACAGCAAAACAATACAGAAGAAAACCATGAGCATACTGACCACTGAGGAATATTAGTTACCATGTGTATATATTTAAAAAAAATGCTGCTGACAGATATTGCCCCAAATACATGTCATTCATAAAAAATGGTCTACATTTGCCTTATGGAAGAGTCACTATTTGAAATATGTACATTTTCAAAAGATTTGCCAATTGCTGTTGAATATATGTACTTTGCATACAAGAGGAATTATTTGTTTGTAAAAAAATATATTTGCCATGATGTTTATTTTATATATATAACTCTTCACTTGAAGTGTTCAGAAAACATGTTCAAAATAAACCAGGCATTCTCGGCTATAATGAACTAGTACATGTTTGGTATTTTATTTTCCAATTCTCTCCATATATATATATTAATAAAAAAGCACTTCATGTTTTTTATTCATTCTTCAGGTTTTTCAGATAGCTATTAGAAAACAACCCTCAAAATTATAATCTGAGTAATGAAGACTGAAGACTACATATTTATAAATCACACTTTATGATTGATTGTACTTTATTACATGAACATTAGCAGTGATTCTAGTTGTTCAAATGGGTAGTATTTATTCTCTTTATTACATATCATATTTGCTATGATTATTATTTGCTAAAGATTGTAACAGTTGATATTACAAATTTTTCTTTCATAAAATCAAATTTTAATTAATTTCTTACCTGTGAAATGCGATATCTCTTCCTTTTTGGGAATGAGTGGTGCAATTAAAACTGACTGCCGGTAGCAGCCGATCTCGGTATGATGGCATGGAAAGCGGTGGGTTACCATAATCACAATCAAGTTTCCCGCTTGAAAAATTAACCTTAATCACAACAATGAATGACTAACAACCTGCATGTAGTCATCATTCATCAATTACTAATCGATAGCACATGAATTAACATTAAAATACTAAAGCAGTTGTCGGAAGTATATATCACAGACTACTGGAACATGTTCTATCGAGAGTTTCCAACCCATATTTCCCATTTAATTAGATGTCTGGAATTTAAACATTGTGCAATTACATATTCCTATAATTGTTAACACATTTGTGCACCTGAATATCATTAGACAAATTTAAAGAAATAATTCGATGGGGTACAACTCTTGTTGAAATATCATTAAATGATTATGATAATTGTAGAATTAAATAATATGCAAAAATAGCATATGCATATATATAATATCATTCACAAAACATATTTCATTGCAGAGCAGAATGAAACGTTTGAAAGCTGTATAAGGATTTAAAAAAATTCTAAAACATAAAATTCTGTATAAATAGATTGGGAGGACTTATTAGTTATTCTGTACGATTTTTTTCTTATGTAATCCGCGTAATTTTACAATGATCCTAAGCTCACATTCTTGAATATAACTGCTGTTACCATTTATTATAGCACCATATCTCACTACCTGCTAACTACTTCAAATAGAAGAACCCTGCAAATGAGATAAAAATCATCACCAACAGCCAGATGCTTGGATTCCCACTGAGAAATTTGTCAATTTATCAACTTCTATTCCTATTCTGCACTCCTGCCACTCCAAATACTACCAAATTGAACTCATTCTACATCACAGACAATACCAGTTATGGCATTCACATCACAGGAAATGTACACATACAATGCTAAGGCAACACCTTCACCTATTTATGCCCACTTTCAAGCATAAATTTCCACCACCCCTGTCAACCCACAACCACCACTTCACCACTCTGAATACACCAATTGGTCATAAACAGACCCCATAACCCCTTTACCCCTCACTATAAGGAAAAAAATATGGTATCAAATATCCTTTAATTCACAAGGAATACAGTTTGCACTGAACCCCTTCGAGTCTACTTCACTGCATTCCACTTCAGTATTATTGCTAATCTAGCTGGCTAACAACCATCTCCTTACGCCCATATACCTCAATTCACATCCCCATTAAATTAATTGCACATTATAAAATTTTAAAGGGCAGTTAATTAAAGGCCCCCTCCCCATCCCCCCTAAAATTCCATTTCTACAGTTAACTCCCTACAATGCAAGATGATTTAAAGAATATAAAAGTTCTATCTTAGCTCCCCCAGGCCACAAATTTCCACCCCTATTCAAGACCCCAGACCCCTCCTCCCCCATACCATTAAAAACTTATAACTATCTCAATCCCATACCTTTAACTACAGTCCATCCCATTTCCTAGGTAGTTATGCTACATTGTGTAATGCAACGCAAGCGCTAAAATCTACCTTATTGACACCAACTCACAGCATGTCCCACAAAAAGCATTATACATTTCACCCTCCATCATGGAAGATATTTTAACTACTCCCCACCATCTCTAACACTTTTTACGGCGTAGCAGCTTCCCTTTGCTTCCTTTTTTATTCATTTTTCAACGAATCTAGGCTGCCTGTGAGTCATTAAGCCTAATCGCCGAAATGTGGGATTACCAGCACTTTACGGTCCTGGTCCCGCCAGTCGTTGTTTATAGCGCCCAAAATTGAATTTTCCGATTGGATCAGATGATAAAGGGGCTGAGGCCCCTTTTACAAAGTGGTCCAGGAAAGGATGAAGTATTGTTAAAACCTCGCTTCCCGTGTTGAATGCCATAGCATTTTATTACCGTTAAGTACTGGAAATAGGTCATGGAGTTGACAGGAACCAATAACAGCTTTACCGTACCCACAATGCATATTAGACATGAATGTTCTTAAACCTAAACAAAACCTCAGTAACTTATTTATATTTCAGTAGAATCTAAAATTCTAAATATTTCTCTTAAAAATTCTCGTCTTAACTACACTGTGCAGAATAAAGTTGTTATACTGAGAAAAATACTTTTTAAACTGTTCGTTGCAATCATGAGGCTAGCGGTTCCCATCGCTTCAAAATGCTGCATAAGTACAACGGACGCTTGCTTGCTTGCTCTACGTCACAGAAATTGGGAGGTCCTTTTTCAGGCTTTCCCACTTGGGTACAACGGACGCGATCATGCCCTGCCGCTTTATATTTTAGCCATGACGAGCTGAATTTCTTACGGCGACACAGTATTCAGAAAGTTGTACTTGAAATTGTATTAAATGTCACGTGAGGTTAAATACGAGCAAGTATAAACTATGTAATTCTTTCTTTTTCATAACGTTAAACATAGCAACATTAAAATATACAACTGCCCTGAAACTTCTATAAACGATCAATTATGATAAATAAATCAAATAAATTAAAGGTTTATTCACTTATTGAATGCTATTTCTTGTTTCCGGGTGATCTGTAAATGGATTTGTTAGCCACACAAGTAACTATTTTTAGGAAATCAAATTTCCTTACTGCGCACTTACTCCAACCCTAGCTGTGGTTGGGTTGGGTTGTTTTACCTCTGAGCGGCACTTTTTTGCACAGCATGGGCTAAATGGTCAGGTCACACGGACCCCGAAGGCTCAGAGAAGATTTGGGGAGGGGACCCACTGGAACAGCTGTTGGGAGACAGATGGTAGCCTCCCGTCAAGGCCATCCAGCGTGTTCTTTAACGTGCACAGGGTATGGCTCTCCCGCACACGGGGCCACGTCTTAACGTCCCATCCGACGGACGGCGGCCTTTCCAAGCCCATCGGTGTCCCCTACTGACCGTGGGCAGGGCGGGGAATTTTGCGGAGATAAATCTCAACGCTGACCCAGCTGGGACTCGAACCTGGGTACTACAGATTACGAGCCTGGCGCGCTACCGACTGAGACCCCCCCCCCCGCCCCCCGTGAGATGAAAGCCTATGAGTTAGTATATTACTTTAAATTCAACGGTAATTTGCAAAATAACTATAGATATCAATTATCATCAGATATTCGATATACAATTAACTTTAATTTAGCAAGAAATCTATTAGTTAAAATATTAAGGCTTAGAACGGGAGCTGTCACACTCAATTCATATTTATATTCAATCAAAAAAAATAAATTCACCAAACTGCTCTAATTGTCAAAGGTATGAATCTATTAACCATGTGATATTAAACTGTCCAAAATACAATATTGCTAGAAACAAATTTTTTAATGAATTGAAACTATTAGGAATTAATGACTTAACTATTTTAAACATTTTGGATCACCCAAACTTAGAAACAAGAAATAAAGTATCTAAACTATTAGGACGATATCTTCAAGATTCAGAACTATGGAAAAAAATATAATTGATATATAATTGCAAAATATATTTTATTCATTTGGAAAGAAGCCTGCCACTTTTCCACTTTCCTATCAAATATTCCTTAATTTCGATTGGATCTGTGAGAAAGCCGGCAAACGGACCTCTCAATAAGCGTGATGTAACTACTACTACTACTATGAGTTAGTATGTGTACCAAGTTAAAACTTCTAAGTTCTTATAGTTTTATACATTTCTATCATTTTTTGTCTATAAAAGCTGTCGCATTTTATGAATGCCTCACTGCGCTGCATTTGGGTGCAAAAATATCACTCAAAGAAATAAATTAATGAATATTTTTTTTCTGAGAAACTCCATCAGAAGACGGCAATCGGCTGCAAAAGGGAAATGAGCTAACTGAAAACCAAGACATAATTTCTTTAAGGTTCGTTTGAAAACGAGCTAATATTTTCTCTTTCTCGTCTGCCTATGCCAATATTTGTTCGTCTGTCTAACCGTCTCTCTGTTAACTGTTGTCTATCCATCTGTCTTTCCACCTGTATATAGACAATCATTTTTTTTTTGCTTTTAGAGCTAAATGAAAAATTCTTTTGGGATTGGATAGGTATGGAACATATAATGCGATTAGCAATTTTGAAAATTTTCAATAGCTTTAATAGCTCCCTCTAGCGATGGGAAAAGATGGAAAATGCTAAAATTTCAAACGAATATTACAAACAAACTATTTACACTGGAAATCTGAAATTTTGGTAGTAGATTGTTATGGTCAGAAGGTTTACAATGGCAATAAGGTTTTGCCGTCTTAGTCAAAAAGGAGTGCGAAACTGAAATTTTTTTAAGAGATAAACAAAACAATATATGTATTTTTTTGTTTTACAGGCACTAACAAAATAGTAATGATTTAAACAATATTTGATAAACTCAGCGTTACCTGTAGACGTTTAAACGTTTATAAATCAATAAATATCTTTTGTGAAAAAAGTCGTGTTAGTTCAACAGGTTAAAATACTCTGACATGTTACTGGAGAGATGCGGTTCGAATCCCGTACGTCGGCGAAATTGTTTTCCACAAAAATATTAATATTTACATTTTTCGAATCCCCTTCAGTGGGATTTCCAGTATTAGAGAGTGCTAAATGCGGTATATAAAAACTCGAAAGGCGACCTCTATTTACTTCTTTTTTAAACTACTTCTTTTTTAAAAAAGCAGGAAAATACCAAATCTTTAAATAAATATTGCAAATTAAAAACTGTTTTTGATAGAAACTTAATTTTTTGGTCATCGAGTGTAATGGTCAAGTGGTTTACCCTGATAGTATTGATTTATCGTGTTGGTAAAATGCAAATTTTCTGCTTTAAGAGATAAATGAAAAACTTTTTTTGCACATTACGGGTACTAATAAAATATCAATAGTTTATTTTCTCAAATATATAGTAGTTCGAAATTCCACGGTTAGAATGTAGTGGAATGTAAAATAACTAGAAGAACGCATGGTGCCATTGGCGCATATGGGAATCTCATTTTCAAAGAGAATGAAGTTCTTCCTTTGCCTACTTTTTCACACCTTAAAAGTTTTAATTATGGATGTTCGTGTTGCTTTTCGCCTGAGGTCCCGCGATCCTCATGGACCTTTTACTATGGCATATAAACTGACAGGCTCCTGTCAGACCTCTGTACAAGCAGCTGCGTAAGGGGTTATTTACATAGTTTTTAATGTATGATGGGAGGAATGTGCGTAGTAATATTTTTTCAGTAATTATAAAACAGAAAAAAGGATTTATCTTTTAGTTCTTAAATTTAAAAAGTTGCTTTTCTCTCGCTCGTCTGAAAATAGTGGGCAGATCATAACTCTCAGTAGAATTTCTACCATAACAGAATTCTACACGCCGAAATTCCTACTATAAACAGATCACTTGAAACAGACGTTAAAAGTTTGGCAGTTTCGATGTTTAGTGATCTCTAGTGATATAAATTAAAACTAACTTTGAAAATGCGAATTTCATTTCATTAGTAATCAACTAAAAAAGAGATTTCTAATTATCTCTTATAACAAAACTATTCCGTTTCATACCTACCTTGGGCTTAGGGTTAACCCATTGTTGTCAATGGAATTTTCAAGACTGTCACATTCCACCACCAAAATTTTCAATTTCTAGCGTAACTACATCGTTTGCAATATTCGTTTTAAATTTGGGGGCAATTATAGCATTTGGGAAATTTGTAAAATGCAAATTGTAATATTTCATCAATACCTGAACCAAAAAAGAATTTTTAATGTATCTTTAATAACATGCAATTTTCTGTTAAAAAAAAGTTGCATTCACCTCCCCCCTGGATCTAAAAGGTCAAGTTATTGTTGTCAATGGTAACTTCGTAGCCTTCACATTTCAACACCAAAATTTCAAACTTCTAACATTACTACATCGTTAGAATATTCGTTTGATATTTTCCAATATTCAGCTTTTTCCACCATTAGAGGGCGCTATTATAACTTTTAGTTGATTCAAAAATGCAAATCATAATATATCATTAATACCTATTTAACACAAAAATAATTTTTTATTTATCTGTATAAACAAAAAAGTTCAATGTCTATAGAAGGACAGACAACAAAGCGAAATTATATCTTATTTTCTTATAGAAAAAAGCCGTAAAATTTACTTTTTTCTTTTTTTAGCCGTTTTCTAAAGTGCTTCCAATCATGAACACTGAAATCTGTATCAAGTATTACCCTACCCTTTTCCGGAATCCATACGTACCGTGCAATACCATTCAGCTATGCACGCTAAACAATCTGAGCGACGACAAAACATGGCGTCCAATTTTGAGATGGCCAACCTCTACCTAAATAGGGCCTCTAGTTATGATTAGTTATATTGCACATTACTTAGTATTCCGGAAATGGGTAGGGTAATATTTGATACAGATTTCAGTGTTCATGATTGGAAGCACTTTAGAAAACAAAAAAAAAAAACGAAAAGCAAATTTTAGGGCTTTTAAAAAAAAAAAGATATAATTTTGTTTTCTGTCTGTCTGTAGACATCGAACTTTTTTTGTTTAGACAGATAAATAAAAAATTCTTTTTCTATTAAACAGGAATTAATGATTATTACGATTCACATTTTTCGAATCTCCAAATAGTTATAACTGCGCCCTCTAACGGTGGAGAAAGTTGAAAATTACAAAATATCAAACGAATATTACAAACGATGTAGTTATATTAGAAGTATAAAATTTGGGTGTTGAAATATGTAGGTTACGAAGTTACTATTGACAGCAATCAGTTGACCCTTTAGACCCAGGGGGGAGGTGAATGCAACTTTGTTTTAACAGAAAAGTGTATGTTTTTAGAGATAAATTAAAAATTCCTTTTGGGTTGGACAAGTATTGACGAAATATTACAATTCGCATTTTGCGAATTTCCCAAAAGCTATGATTGCGCCCTCTAACGGTGGAAAAAGTAGAATGAATATGCAAACGATGTAGTCATGCTAGAAATTTGAAATTTTGGGCTTGGAATGTGGCAGTCTTGAAAATTCCATTGACAGCAGTGAGTTGACCCTAAGCCCAAGGTAGGTAAGAAACGGAACGGTTTTATTTTAAGAGATAATTAGGAATCTCTTTATTAGTTGGTTACTAATGAAATGTAATTCGCTTTTTCAAAGGTAGTTTTAATTTATATCATCAGAGATCATGTTTATGGTAGAAATTTCGGCGTGGTTTCTGTTATGGTAGAAATCCCACTGACATCAATTATCTGCTCACTATTTTCAGAGGAGCGACAGAAAAGCAACTTTTTTATGTTTAAGAATTAAAAGGTAAATCCTTTTTATGTTTTATAATTACTAATAAAATACTACTATGTGCATTTCCCCCATCATACATTAAAAAATAAATATCCCCTCAAGCAGCTACTTGCCACAGAGGTCTGACAGGAGTCTGTCAGTTTATACGCCATAGTAGAAAGTCCATGAGGATGGAAGGACCTCAGCAGAAAAACAACACGAGCATCCATAATTAAAAATTTTAGGGAGTGAAAAAGTAGGCAAAGGAAGAACTTCATTCTCTATTAAAATGAGATTTCCATATGCGCCAGAAGCGATATGCGTTCTTTTAGTTATTTTACACTTTCAGTACCCTCTGACAGTGGAAATTCGAAGTACTGTATAATTGAGAATATAAACTATTAGTATTTTATTAGCACCTGTAATGTGCAAAAAAGTTTTTCATTTATTTCTTAAAGCAGGAAAGTTACATTTTACCAACGGGACAAATCATTACTATTAGGGTAAACCACTTGATCATTACACTCTGTGACCAAAAATTTAAGTTTCTAGCAAAAACAGATCGTTTTCAATATTTATTTAAAGATTTGGTATTTTCCACCTTTTTTCCGACACTAGAGGTCGCTTTTCGAGTTTTTATTTACCGCCTTAACACTCTCGAACGCTGGAAATTCCAACTGATGGGTATTCGAAAAATGTAAATATTACTATTTTTGTGGAAAAAAATTTGCCCACATACAGGATTCGAACCCGCATCTCTCCAGAAACATGCCGGAGTATTCAAACTTGTTGAACTAACGCCGGCTGTTTTCACAAAAAAAAATTATTGATTTATAGACGTTTAAACGCTACAGGTTACGCCGAGATTATCAAATATTGTTTAAATCATTAATAACGCTAAATAGCGTGATGTGACTTCATTATTTGTATATCAATCTTTCTCAGAGCACTAAAAAAGAAATAGTTGCCACCCGAGATCATAGATGTCACATGGAGGCGACCAAAATTCACGGGAAGAGTGATAGTCATTATTAGTATAAAAAAGACAGATGACATTAGTTCAACTGGTTAGAATACTCTGGCATGTTTCGGGAGAGATGCGGGTTCGAATCCCGTATGTTGGCGACCTTTTTTCCACAAAAACATTTATTGATTTTATAGACGTTTAAACGTCTACAGGTAACACTGAGATTATCAAATATTGTTAATATTATTAATATTTTGTGAGTGCCTGTAAAACAAACATATTGTTTCGTTTATCTGTTTAAGAAAAATTTTCATTTTCTCACCCCCTTTTGGCTAAGACGTCAGAGTCTTATTGCTGCGATTGTAAACCTTCTGACCATAACACTCTACTACCAAAATTTCAGATTTCCAGTGCAAATCGTTTGTGTGCAATATTCGTTTAAAATTTTAGCATTTTCCGTCTTTTTGCACCGCTAGAGAGCGCTATTAAAGTTATTGAAAATTTTAAAAATTGCGAATCGCAATATTTGTTCGACACCTATCCAACCCGAAAAGAATTTTTTATTTAACTCTAAAAGTAAAAAAATTGATAAAAGTGAACTGTGTGTATAGACGGACAGATAGGTGGAAAGACAGATGGACAAACAACGGAGAGACGGACAGACAGAAGAACAAATACTGGAATAGGCAGACGACAAAGTGAAAACATTAGCTCGGTTTTCAAACGAACCTTAAAAGAAATTATTTGTTGGTTTTCAGTTAGCTCATTTCGCTTTTGCAGCCGATTGCCGTCTTCTATGGAGTTTCTCTAAAAAAAATTCATTAATTTATTTTTTGTGTAAAATTTTTACACCCAAATGCAGCGCAGTGAGGCATTTATAAAATATGACAGCTTTTATAGACAAAACAAGTGGTAGAAATATATAAAACTATAACAACTGAGAAGTTTTAACTTGGTACATACACTAACTCATTGGCTTTCGTCTCACAGTACGACAAAACATGGCGTCCATAAACCATGTGACTCAATCAACCAATAGCAGTGAATCACCGAGGATGCGACTCTAGTCCCCTTGTCGGTAGGGGACCATTATTTGGACCACTTTTTTATGGCTAGGCTATTGACGATTGCCACACTATGTAATTATAGGCACTATAGTATAGCTATCATTTATAAATAAAAAATACCCCCTCAAGCAGCTGCTTGCCACAGAGGTCTGACAGGAGCCTATCAGTTTATATGCCACAGTAGAAGGTCTGAGAGGATGGCAGGACCTCAGCAGAAAAATGACACAAACAGCCATGCCTTACCCGGGGCTCGAACCCAGGTCCCGTAGATCAGTAGCCAAGCGCGATAACCACTCTGCCACGGGACGGCAGATCAAATTAAACCGTGCCTGTCTCATTGTTTCTTTCTATATATGTATATATCGAAATGCATTATAAAATGTTTAACAAGATATGAAAATGAGACATTTTAGAATTATGTCTAAACAGGCAAAATTTATTATATTGGATTTTATAGACTCTTTTTTTTTACTTATTCCGTTTCCTCAGATATCAGTTTTCAAGCATACACCAAAATAGGAGTTTATTACATTTCTTAACATTCAGTCTACAGAAAAATCTTTATATAAGTGACAAAATAAATCATGTACATCATTCAACTGAACAAAAACTATTCATATTAAATATAAAGTTTCGACCAATGGAAATTTCAAAAGTTTTCTTCTTATTGCTACTGATGTTGCATATCATCAGTAGCAATAAGAAAATATATATTGATTCAGAGTGTGATTTTTACCTTTTCATCAGTTTCCCCATCTTTGTTGTGTCTATTTGACGTAGAAAACGAAATCAAAATATGTCTAAATATTTGAATTCACCAAACACATTGGGTTGCAGTCTGCATTCTCTTTGATATTGCTTTTATGTAATAATTTATGACGAATTCTTATCAAGTAACTTTTGAAAAATTACATTTTTTTCCAGGTTAGTTTCGGATTGGATATGCAATGCTCAACTAAACTGACGCTTTTCTAAGGATTTGAAACATCCAAAAAACTAACTCAATTACTTAAAGTAGGTAACCGATTGGATTCAAGATACATCAATGTTATTAATGCGTACCGCTATGGAGCCAGGTTCACCGCGAATGTTTTTCTAAGCCCGTATCTTTGAAATAACATAATGGTCTCTTTTGAAAGAGAAAATAACAACATAAAATAGAATGACTAAAGATTGTCGATTCCTCGTCTCTGAATGTTCACAAGAGGATTTCTGTTTTTTCCTCCTTAAGTGAATGGATAAATGTTACTATAATTGATTGGAAAGACTTATTTGTCAAATATTAATTATGGTATCTAACTCTTTCATCTTTGGTCCATATTATGAAATTTTGAGTCTAATAATAAAGTGAATAGCCAGCAATTCAATACAGTCTTGGAGATATTATTATTATTGTTATTAAATGTAGAATTTAAAACAGAATGCACTGGTTTTCTAATATAATTTGCAGGATAAATCCGACTAAGTCGCGCTTTTATCCTTTGATAAATCCAGCCAATGCTCTCTTAAATGCTATACTTTGGACAAATCCGACCATATCTCGATTAAAAGCTATCCTTTGGATACATCAGATCATATTTCGTTTAAAAACTGTCCTTTGGATAGGTCAGATCATATTTCGTTTAAAAACTATCCTTTGGATACGTCAGATCATATTTCGCTTAAAAGCTATCCTCTTTTAGCTAAAAAAAAGGATAGCTTTAAAAGCTATCCTTTTAGTCATATTTTAAGTTGAGATAAAAAGAATGGTTTATCTAGGTTCGTTAGAACGAGTTTTTTTCTTTCGTGAACAGTATTTCTATTGTTGAGTATGGGCTAAATGATAAAGTAAATGTCAGAAAGCTAAGGAAACAGATAAACATAAATAAAAATTGGCCTGCTGTTTAATAGCAAATATCAGAATCTGGTCAAGGATATTAGAAGTATTTTTCATTCATTATATGTTCCTTGTTCATTATATGACAAAAAGCTTTCACCAGTGCATCAGAAAAAACGTTACTTCATTTTTGCTGCAAGAATGAGAGTCTGTAAATTTAGTGCATAATCGTCCTTTTAAGATAATAAAAATCTATATCATATTAGTATATTTGGAAAAGAAGTATTAAGAGGTATAAACAGTTTAGCTCTAAAACTCATCCAATGCAAACCGCTTATCTGAAAGCGCTCTTCTGGGGGGGGGACCATTTACAAGCAGGGCAACTCTATCATAGCGAGCACATTGCCAGACTTGCTGTCTGGAAATTCTTGATCCTTTTGAGAAAATGATACTCACCTGCTTATGGAATCACCGTTTACAATAAATGAATTTAATTTTGCTTTTAAAAAAATTAATTTAAAATCTGCACCAGGAGCAGATTCAATTTTAAACAAATTTTAAACATCCTTCCCCAAAATAGGAAAAATAAACTTTTAGATATTTTCAATTTTATTTGGAAAACTCGTAAACATTCACTCTCATGGAAACATGTTTTAATCATATTTATTCAAAAACCTGGAAAAGATGCCACTAACCTAAAATCTTACACATCAATTTCATTGCTATCAAATCCTTTTAAATTGTTTGAGATAATCCTATTTAAACGTCTTAATTCATTTCTGAAATCCGGAGAATTTTTTCCATCAACATTCTTTGGATTTCGCAAAAACTGTTCATCAAAAGAACATATTTATCTTTTACTTAATGATATTAATATTGCTAATAATTATAAACAAACTTTACTGGCTGTTTCAATAGACGTTTCACAAGCCTTTGATTCAATTTGAATCCATGGACTTTTATTAAAATTATTAAATATTCAATCTAAGCTCAAACTTTATACTTTTCCTCTGTAATTTTCTACTATATAGAACACTACAAGTCAAAATTGGAGATTTATTATCAAAAACATATACTATTACGGAAGGTTTATCCCAGGGATCCATATTGACACCAACTCTTTTTCATTTTTACATTCATGATATTAAAAACATATTTTTAAACGATATTACATTTACAGGGTTTGCTGACGACCTTATTTTTTGGTCAACAAATAAAAATGAAAAACTTTTACAATGGAATTTACAAACACAAATAAATTTACTACAAGAATATTGCCAAAAATGGCACTTGGAAATTAATGTTAAAAAATCATTTTGTTTCCCCTTCTTTAAAAGCCGAAAATTTATTCCTACTTTTATATTACAAATTAATAAAGAAAAACTTCCTTTACTCTATCAGGGAAAATTTTTAGGAATCAACCTTGACTCAATATTGAACTGGAACTCTCATTTGGAAAAAAATATAATTCTGGTCTTAAATTAATTAATTTTTTAAAATTCTTTACCTTTAAAAATGGTGGAACAAATCAATTCTATCTAATTACATTTTATAAAAATTTAATACGTTCTAAAATCGAATATGGACTTGAATTTATTCAAGGTGCTTTACACACAAAATTAAAAAAAAAATTAAACTCAATTCAAAATCAGTGCATTAAAATTGCACTTGGAGTACCAAAATTTAGTCCAACAATTTCTATTATAGCAGAAACGCAATTCCACCCTTTGATATTCGACAAAAAATTCTACTTCTAAAATATATTCTTAGATTGCATTATAAACTTCTTAACCATCCCTTTTACAAAAACTTTAATAATAATCCCTTAATTAAAAATCTACAAAATGATATTTTGATTCATTCAGATATGATGATTGATATACCTGAATTTTTTTAATGTAAATTTAGGAAAATTATAAAAGGAGACTTGCCAGATCTAATAACTGATTGGTGTTATAAAAAACCCGAAATGTTTAGTGAAATTCCTCTAATAATATCTTAAAAAATTTTTTTTTAATTTTCAATCAGAGAAATATAAAAACATCTCAACATTTTTACAGATGGATCTGTACTACAAGATAGTGGATCCTCTACGCTGCATTTTTTGTTCCTCAAGATAAATTTTCTACAGTTTTTAAATTACCTCAAAATACTTCAATAATACATGAAGAATTAATAGCAATAAGAGAAGCATTTAATTGGATTTTAAATAACTTAAATAATTGTAAAATTGCAGTTTTTGTGGACTCCAAAGGAGCCATACAAACATTACAACTAGAATTATACCAATCAGACTATAATATATACATTTACAAAGTATTAACACTTAATACATTTAACAAACAATTCAATGGATTTCTAATCATATAGGGATCATTGAAAATGAATTTGTTGATGGATTAGCAAAAAATGCTCATAAACTTAACAAAATTAGCAAATGCTTCAATTTTTATAACACTATAAAAAAGACATTAAAAAATTTGAATTTAAATTGGCCGAACAATTCTTTCAAATTGATGCATCATTAAAAAATAACAACTTTAGATACGTTCTTTCAAAAAATATTAATTATATTCAAAATCTACCGTTTACAAGAAGACAATTAAGTATCCTCTATAAACTTAGAACAAATACAGCAATGCTAAATCAAACAAAATTTTATCTTAAACTTTCAAACTCTCCAAACTGCAACAACTGTAACGTACCCGAAACATTCCATCATATTTTACTTAACTGTATAAACAACACAACTAAAAGGAAAAAATTCTTTGAATCACTAGAGGAACATAGGTTTCAGGAGATTAGAACTGATTTAATTTTGAACCAGAAAGATTTTGATTTAGAAATTAAAATTTATAAAATTTTATTTGAATTTCTAATCTCTAGAGATTTAATGAACAGAATCTAAAAAATAAATAAATAAATAAATAAATAAATAAACAAAAACAAAAAGAGTTAAATGAAAAGTAACTAAAAATGTATGATAGTTAATTATTTAAAAAAAATGTATGACGAGAAACCTGTGTAAGGACCTCTCAAATTTCTGTAACGTTGAATAAATAAATAAATAAATAAATAAATAGGGAGCGAGTATCATTATCTTTCGATGGATATATTTTTTGGCGTCAATGCCTTTTTAAGACCATCTTATTTTCAATAAACGTTTTGAAAATTCATTTCCATTTTATTTACGTATCATCTAAACATCTTTGACTGAACCAAGGATATTGTTAAATCTGAGATATATACCATATTAAAAAAATAACTGGACATTTTCACGATATATAATAAAAAGCAACATTCAAAGCTTACTTACACAATAAGTGTTTTTATGAAAAAAGGTTATTAGAGATAAATTGAAGTTCTCACTCAGATCTCCCTAAATATCCATTTTTTGTAATATTTGTTTAATATTTAAGGAATTATGGAAGTTAAAACATCTAACTGTGACTTTTGTTATTCATGAAAATTTACTTCAAAAGATAAAACAAAGCTGTTGTAACAAATCGTTCAATAACATTAATGTAATATTTGAAGTTTGCATAATTTTTCAATTTACATAAATTTGAGGGGAAAATGTTTAAGAAGAATGATTGCGTGGTCTGTTGTTAAATTTTCCAGCTTCAGTAACTCTGTAAATATTAAGCGAAGGTTTTTGAAAATTATGATTTAGAGAGATTGGAGTGATGTCTTCAACTTATCTCTGGCGACATTTTCTCGTAAAAAAACTATTTTTCAAAGTCAGCTTTGAATGTGGCTTTCAATACACATAACATGGAAGTATCTGGTTTGGTTTCTTAATGTATGTACGTAAAGAACTATATTATATTGTCTGATTTTTGTTGATTGAAGATATAAAGTTTTGCCAGTCTCTACTTTTCTAGCTGTTTGTATATATCTCTTTTCACTACATTTGGCCGAAGAGGATCTTAGATCAGTTTTTCTAGCTTATAGTTCGTTAGATTATTTTTCGTCTTTGTTTCTAACATGTACTTTCAGATTTTTTTATTTCCATTTCCTCCACGGATTTTCCGTGGTATTTTACATTCAGTCTTTCAATGATATTACGCCACTTGAAATCTATCTTCTACGTTTCTTATCAAAAATATCCGTTCAGATCTTTCGGATCTTGATTTTTCTTCCCCATCTAGTAATGCAATTTCAGTTCTTCTCGTTGAACGAGGCTTTCTATCATTGTTTTTAGCTCTTGGAAATATCTACGGAATAAGCAAAAAACTTTTCGCTGTGTCTGATGGTAATCCATTATTTCTTTTTAAATGCATGAAAGACGCACAAAGGTCTCGGTCTATAACATGGAGGATGTGATTAACTTCGTGCCTCAAGTAAAAGTTGGAAATATTTCCCTTTCGCTGAGTTCCCTTCCAATATCTCATTATTAAGGCTTCATATAAATGCCTAAAACTATCAGCATGAATAGAAATATTCTTTGCCGAACAAAATGATGCATTATTCTTAATAATCAATATCTCTAACAAAAGTTGAATAAAGTTAATTGATTACGAAATATTTGAGAAAAGAGTGTATATATTTATATATTTAAATTAATTTCATGCAAAACTAAAAAGAAACAGAGGTTTTAATTGCTTACCAACAGCGAAATAATAATGTATATGCATATAAGTATATAGGTAAATATGTATACTTTTATATTAAACCTTTAAATTCCATTAAAAGCCAAATATTTTTTTCAATGAAAATTATTTTTTATTCTAATTTTTTTTTCAATATATATGAGAGAGGCGATTGTTGTATTTTTATGGGCAAATTAAGCAGAAATATTTCAATCACCAAAGTTTTGAGAAAAATATAAAAAGTTTCCTAATAGTTTATAACAGGCCTGGCCAATTCTTGGCTAACTTAAAAGAACTTTGACTTATAAAATTAATAATCTGACATAAAACAATATTACTGAGTCTGTTGTTATTCGAAACATTCTTCAAAGTCAATGACCAAATCGAATTTGAATCTGGTCATTGAATCAAATTCATTGATTGAATTTCATTCTTCAAATTCATTTCTTCAAAAATATTTTTACCAAACATTTTTAATTCCATTAACTAAACAATTTTACCACTTCATTGTATTCAATAAAAATGTATATTTGCGTTTTTTAAGCAAAATATTTTCTGGATTGCTTAAAAATACAGTTTTTTCCCCACTTCATTACTCATTAGAAATGTATGTTTCATTTTAAGTAGGGAATTTTTCCTACAGCTTTTTAGAAGAACAGGCTTTTCCTAGTGAATCTTCGTTAAGTTTGAGTTGAATAACCCTGGTCTGTAATAAATAGTTTTATTTTAATATTTAATATTTGAAAGCCAGTCCTTGCCTTTCTGTAAGGTAAGAAATCAGGTGCTCTCAGTTTCGAATAGAAAAGTAAGTTTTATTTCGAAGCACCAGACAGCGATCACAGAATCGACTCCCTAGTGACGGTGTTTTTTATCAGCACGAGGTACATTATATGGCCATAAATGTTTTGATGACAAAAACTGTTAAATGACAGTGAAATTATGTTAATAACTTTGTTCTTAAGTGTTTCTGTTCTTTCAAATCCCCGCAAACAATTTCTGTCTGTAAACCTGGATTCTTTTGAAAACGTAAGCATATAATTTGTTAAATGATTGAGATTAATTGAGAATGTTGACACATTTCCAAATGCCGAAATATTTAAATCTAAGTGTTTGAAACGTAAGTCTTTATTTAAGTCTGAGCATTATTGTTAAAATAATATTTAAGTGATAATTTTGGTGAAGATAGGACAAAATGTTTCAAGCTAGCATTTTGTCGAAGACAGTTAAGAGTGCAAGAAAGGTGCGCTTTTGAAGTTCAATATTTTTTACTTTTCTCATTATCATATTATGTAATATATATGCAAGAGAAGTCAAGGCTCCTTTCGGCTCATCTTCATCTGTAAAAATTAAATTTTCAATATTAAAAGGGCGTACATTTTTTAAATGGCAGAATTTGAAACGAAAATTGCAAACGACCTATTTATTAAAGGAATTTCAAATTTTAGTATACAAATTTTTATATACGGCAAACCTGATGATCAAAGAAGATAATGAAAAGATGACACACCCACATACGTTCTAGAAAGAATTACAAAATATAATACTTCGCCACAGCAAATAGTTTCGTTTTATGTAAGAAACAAATACTTTTTTAACGAAAATTAGTATTACTTATAGTTATGGAAGTGAACAATTGAAAATGCTATTTTCAATTTAGGAATATCTCACAGTACATGATAAAGCATAATTTCTTTGATAACAGTACATTGCATGCCGTAGAAGTGCTCTAACGAGTTCAGGAATGATACATTTTGGCTTTCGTGATTAAGAGTATTAAGCATCGATTGGACAAGAAACACTTTGAGGAGGTTTTCGTGTTTCGTTCTTTGTGTGAAACAGAGCATAGATTCTGAACTGTTTTATTGCAACTTTTCCTTATGTCATTCTCCATCGACAAGAAAAAGTATGCACGATGTAAAAAATATCATCATCTTTTAGAAACACTCACTCTTCCCCTAATTATTGACTCGTGGGGATTCCCCAAATAGCATTTTCATAGCGAGAATTGCATTAGTTAGTCATATGAAAACAGAATTATTAATAGTGGAGATCAGATTGAGCTTACATTTTCGAACTGGCGCCATCGAAGTTCGAAGACTTTCCCTGACAAACCCGAGTAGAGACATTTTGATCACTATCAATCCGGAACCTTCCTGAGACCTATTAAGCAGAAAAATTTTCTAAAACATCATTAAACATATATAAAGAGAAACTAAGTGATTTTAACAATTTTAAATTATTTTATGATAACATTAAAATCGTATTATTATTATTTGGAACGAAATGCATTAGAAATAATTCGTAGCTCGAGCTACTGATCGAGTTCGTAGAAACTGAAAATAATCTTGAGTAACACCATTTTAAACAGGAGAGGAATTGATCAATTTAAAAGGAGAGTATCTAAAACTAACAAAGGCTCGATTCAGCTTATTTTTGATTAGTAAAGATTGGTTAGAAGTTAATGTTACAAGCCAAAAATTATTTTTTTTATTTATTCCTCATTAAAAGGAAAATTTAAATTCTAAATTATGACTGAGTCCTTGCCAGACCGAGCTCGAAGTCGTCCATGTTAGTTCCAGGGCGAGCTTGAAGTCATACGTGTTATTTCTAGCCTGAGCTTGAAGTCATCTGTGTTATTCCCAGCCCCAGTTAGACGTCGTCTGTGTTAGTTAGATCCCGAGCTCCATGCCGCCTGTGCTATTTTCATCCCGAGCTCTACGTCATCTGTGTTATTTTCAGCCCCAGTTCGACGATGTCTGTGTTGTTCAGATCCCCAGCTCGACAGAGTCTGTGTTATTTCCAGCCCCAGTTCGGCGTCGTGTTTGTTATTTAGAGTCTGAGATCGACTTTGTCTGTGTTATTTCCAGTCTGAGTTCGGAGGGACTGTGTTATTTCAGCCCTAGTTAGACGTCGGCTATGTTATTTATATCCCGAGCTCGACGCCATCTGTGTTATTTTCAGTCTGAGTTCGGAGGGACTGTGTTATTTCAGCCCTAGTTAGACGTCGGCTATGTTATTTATATCCCGAGCTCGACGCCATCTGTGTTATTTTCAACCCGAGCTCGACATCATCTGTGTTATTTCCAGCAGCAGTTCGACGTCGTTGTGTTATTTTTATCTCGAACTTGAGATCGTCTGTGTTATTTAAATCCTGAGCTCGAAGTCATCTGTGTTATTTCCAATCTGAGCTCGACGTTGTTAATGTTATTTGCAATCTGAGCTCGACGTCGTCTGTGTTATTTCCAATCTGAGCTCGACGTCGTCTTTTTTTTTTCAGCCCGAACTCGGCATCATCTGCATTATTTCCAGCCCCTGTTCGACGTCGTCTGTGTTATTTCTAACTTGACCCGGCGCAATCCCGAACTAACTTCTAATGCGTTGATAAAAATATGCGGAACTGGCATTTCTGTTATGAACCGAGAAAACAAATATTATGACATATAAGTTCTTATTAGCATTGGCCTTCGGCTGCAAAAATCCTGAAATAGTTTCTCGATGTTGATATGTCTGATGAGCGAAATGCATCTTCTGCTCAATGACATGCAGTCAGACTGGGCAACGTCTTTTTCAGTAGCTTTGTTCTAGTATTTATGACGTAATATATTTATAAAAGTTACTTTTATGATACGTAAAATAATTGAAAATAAATTTTTATGGTCCTATTTAGTTTCACAATATTTGTCTTGTAAATATTTCGAATTTATTGAAAAAATGTATTTAGCATCTAGTGAATACTAAATGCTTTTCATTCTTTCAGTCGATTTTATTATAGTCAGTACGATAAAAGTAGAAGAAATAAAAACCTACCGACATGAAAAACTGTTTCTTAAGCGTAACAACGTCCTTAGTTAAAATAAATAAGAACCGGAAAATAAAGTAAGAAGGAAAAGTTATGGCTTTTTTGAAAAGGATTAAGTAAAACTCGAAATTTGTGTTTTATATTTTTTTCCCCTAAAAACTACATCGCAGCTAATTTTGTTGTTTTGATATAACTACACATAAATCTTAAATTAATGAGCCAAAAACTTAAAAAAAAACATAATTACTCTAATAATACATATGCAAAACGACGATAAAAATAAATATATTTCTGGAAATAAACTTTGTTAGTAAATGTATAACATTTTGATGTATATGAGATCGATCATTAAAAATGCCTGTTTTTTACAAAATAAAAATATGCAAAGGTGAATTTTGCTCTTTTTGAAATGCAAATATTATTTTTTGCCTTTCCCAAAATTCTTATTTAATGAAGAGCGCATCTTACGCTGAAAGAAAAACAGGGAAAAAGTCTTCAAAACAGTGGCTTTGACCAATCACCATCCACTTTGCTCAAGTTTATTCAACCAACAATAGAAAAATAAAAGAAGTAAAAACAGGAAAAAATTAACAGACAATTGACGCTTGACTTCAATTAAGAAAGTAGCCGTGATGTTGATCCGCTACGGCGACGAAGGCTTGGCAAGTAAATAAATCAGCCTCATCCCTCGCACCCGTTGTGGCTGATGACCTTCTCTGCAAGAATAAGCGGAAGTCCATCGCATGGCGTCCTCGTCACGCAGTCAGCTTACTGAGGCTAATTCCGCGTCCCGTGAAGGATTAACTGTGATTACAGTTGGTCCCGCGAGAATATAGTGCAAACACTGGACCAACCGAAAGAAGTGATGATATTAATCAGGTCGAATTACTTAAGAGAGAGAAAGATATCTGCGAAAATGCTCTTTTTCCCCCATTGACGGAATATTAAAAACAATGATTTTTGCTTTTGAATTCACCATGTATGCTAAACATTATGCAAAAAAAGTCTGAAATAGTTTTATGTGATGGATGGCATTTTATGTGATGGATCGATTTAAAAGAGAACGCGATATTTGGTGCTGCTTAGAAATTTTAACGGAATGGCAGGTAGATGAAAAAACAGTGATTTTATTAAATTCAGTAAAAAAAAAATAGAACCATCCCGGGCAGAACAAATAATTTTCTGACCCATCTGTTCATATATCCTGCTGCTCCTATTAATTCGGCATATCTCCAAAAAACGAATTTGAAACAATAAGACATAGATGATGCGAAAGAACAGAATATGTATGGCACTTTCAATAGCTGACTCAGATTTGAGAAAAGTTGATATTGCAGACACTTCCTCTTCCTCATTCAATCTCAAGTTATAATTCTCTAAGACAGGCCCGTCCAACCCGTTGTTAATAAGCTGTATTCTGACCATTGTAAAATAACTTGCTACTCATAAATCAAATAATCAATATATTGAATCTGGCATTTTTTTTTTTCGATTTTATGGCCAAACGTTTTTAGATGCATAGCTAAACGCTTTTGCCAATTCATAGTACTCATTCAAAATGCATATTTTGCTTTCGAATCAATATATTTTCAAAATTCCTTAAAAATATGTTTTTTTAATATGTACACTACACGACATTGAAATTTGCCACCCCATAAAGAAGGAGGCGATAGGGGTGAAATGTAGCACACACATAGCAATACATATTGGCATACTAATTTAATTTGCAGCCACTTACAGATGATTCTCTCTATATCACAACTCCTATTCTCTCTCTCACTACTCCTATTCAGTAGATCTCTCAGTTCACCCCTATCCCCTCCCTCTTTCTGGGAGTAGTGAGATAGGGAGTAGTGAGTATTCAGTAGAGGTGAGAAGATGAGATAATGCAGCACAATGCGTCCAATGTGGTCCCATAGATTTTCTATTGGGGATAAATCTGGAGATCGTGCTGGCTATGGTAATACTTGAACATGTTGCAAGCATTGTCTGGAGATCCTAGCAGTGTGTAAACGGATATTCTCATGCTGGAAAATGATCTGCTGCTTGCCACCAAAGAAAGGTAAAGAAAACGGTACCGTTCCTGGGAGGAACCGCGCTAACCATCCTCCCATGTTACCTATATTAATAGAATTCTTTGATAGAGGGTGTGCTCTTTTATCAGCATGATAATAGATTTCCTCTTATTGTACGGGTCTGTAAAGAAATAATTTGTGATCATTAATGGGAAGATCTTGCCTTGGCTTGCCCAATATACAGTTTTTAAATTCTTTGACCAATAATGGATCTTTTTAGAAGCTAATTTGGAATATTTTTATAGCACAAATGAAAGCCAAAATCAGATACCATTGTTCTGTGGACGAACTAGCTAATGTTTTGAAGGAGGAATCAATATTATTCCGTGGTCCACACACAAGAAACTGTTTGAGTCTATAGCACAGAATTGTCATTAAAACCCAGGGAGACAGATTATATAATTAATATCGATTTTTCTTTAATGAACGTCTGATTTACCTTTCTATCCCAATCAGGTCCGGATCTAGAAAAAAAAAGTGAGGGGGGGGGGAGAGTTTTGATTTCTATTGCAAGGCAAAATTTTCTCCTTCGCTTTAGAGATTTTCAAAAAGTTTTAAGAAACATGCGTGAAATACTCACAAGTTTAATAATTTTGACTTCTATTACCCTTATTAGCATTCACAAATAGCGGGGCATTTTCACTCCTATACGCGGCCGTGATCCCAATACACGTGGAGTGGAACGCATATGTTTTTTTTTTCTGTTATCTCTTTTTACTCCTGTAGACGTTCTTGCCTAAAGTCATCGGAAAGACGTCCGAACTAATGCTTACTTGCTTGTGGTCGTATATGGTCAGAGTACTCGTTTTTCACGAATTAAAACTAGATTACTTGAGTAAACTAGTGAACATTTCATCGTGTAAATATACCGTTTCGTGCTACTTGATGTACTCAAACGGTGAATGGCAAACTTTGGGAGAATAAGTGAAGAAATATCCGGCTGTGAGGGGATAAATGAGAACGACCCCAGTCTCCTGTAGTGAAGGCAAGTAAATAGCGTCTATCGCACTCATGGTGCTTGAGGGGAACGAAGATAGTGGACAGTGGTTTCCGGAGCGGAAAGAGCTACAGATAGACTCAGAGAATGAGCATTGCTGTCTGTATCAACGTCTGCCCTTATGTGAGGTTGCTCTTACCATCCAATAGCAGCATTTGCCGTCGCTTTCATAACTTATCCAAAGAGCAGAAAAAAAGCTGAGATCGGCTTTCTTCGGGTAGTCAGAAGCTCCGCTATCCTGAAGACAGATGCATTTAAAGACTTATAGTAGTCAGACGTTCTAATATCCTGAAGACAGATGCATTTAAAGGCTTAGAGTAGTCAGGAGTTCTAATATCCTGAAGACAGAAGCATTTAAAGACTTAAAGTAGTCAGAAGTTCTAATATCCTGAAGATAGATGCATTTAAAGACTTAGAGTTGTCAGAAGTTCTAATATCCTGAAGACAAATTCAAATTAAAGTTTTAAGAGGTAAAACGATTTTTTCTTAGAATCAGAAACGTATATTTATCTTTTCTAAAACTTGCTTAGTGAAACTTATCTGTTATTCTTCTCAAAAGAGTTATTTCAATTATTGACACTAGAGTTAGAAATATTAAAATCTATTGCATTTGCTAAGTATATAAAGTAGTTGTGCATGATTTTATTCATTTGATGCATGGAATTGGCAATTGCGCTTTTAACATCGGTGCAAGGTAGCGACGACTCTTCCCATTTTGCGGGCCTGAAGCAAAGGAAATTAATGTATACATAATAATAGAAATTGATACCCTTAGAACCAAAGCAGACAGCAGAGATTTATCCCTGAAAAGTGGTTGATTTTTCAAAGAACCAGTTTGACCACCATTTGATCTTTGTTTAAAGAGCATTCTAAAAGTCGACGTCCACTTTCCAAAAATTCTATGCAAGCAGCCCGTCTAGTAAGAAAATTGCACCGAATAATTTGGAGTCATAAAATAGACCCTGGGAATCGAACAATCGTAATTTTTTAAGTCAAACCCTGTCTGCACACTGAATTAGTAATTAGTACCTTCATGAGGATATATTATATATTCTGAAGTAGTCTATTGTAGATTTGATTATATGTAATAATAAATAAATGAATGTTCCTTCCAGCAGCTGCTTGCCACAGAGGTCTGATAGGAGCCTGCCAGTTATTCACCATAGTAGAAGGTCTGTGAGGATGGCCGGATCTCAGCAGATACAACACAAACATCCATGCCTTACCCAGGCCCCTTTGATTAGTAGCTAAGCGTGCTAACCACTCGGCCACGGGACGGCCATATATACATATATGGAAAAATAAAAATAGCACTTATTGCTTAATGCGGAAAACATTTAATCGTACATGGTCTGGAATTCCATAACCAATATCATCTATACTAGTGGTTCTCAACCTTTTATGCTTCACGTATCCACTGGAAATGTGTACGTAACTGACGTGCCCCTTGTATGGATAGATAAAACTATAGTTATAGTGTAACAATGGTAACAAAATAAAAAATGTATATATACATATTAAATTTTGTATTCATAAATTACATATATCGATAAACACAAAAAAAGACATAAACAATTTAACAAATCTTATAAAATTATAAACATTTTACTGGGCAATCGACTTTTGAGCTCTCACGGCATACCCCAAAAATTTTTACCGCCTACCCCACGTTGAGAACTCCTAATCTATACAAAACAATACTTTTCATTCAAGCATTTTTAACATTGCAAAACCAAACCATGATCACGTCAATGACACAGTTTTAAATAGGAACTCTGAGTTGAGTGTGCACCTAATACTGTATTAATCATTTAACATCAGAGGAAAATTGAAATTTCTTTCTGCACGTGACGCTCAAATGCTTCTAGTCACTCTTGCTCTTAGCTTAGTTATTATCACATTTCACTGAGATTATTGTCTCTGTCAAATTTTTGTTTTACCTTTTTATACTCAAATTAAACGGTCATTTAATTTAATAGTCCATAAACATAAAACCACTTCAAGTGGTATTATAGTAAAGAAATCACAGAAAATTATGACTTTGACTGAAAGGTTATCAGTTTAGACAATGTGATAGTTTTCAGAAGTCACATTTGGTTCCCTCCTTCTGTAGAGCTGAACTTCACAGAGCATTAGTTAGTTTTGACCATTTAAACAACTCGAACTGCCTTTGAACACGAATGACATATTTTGGGCTTCATACATATTGAAAAATAAACTACTGTGGGGTTTTCCATATATTTTTATGGTTTTGCATTCTAAAGGATTGGATACCATGATATTTTACATAATATGTAATTTTCTTAATCAGAGATAGCCACATCGACCGTCCTGCTTCTGTGGTCATCGGCAATCGTAAATGTGGCCAATGTATTTCCGACAAGATGACTTCCATAATTGCTGAAAGGGGAAGACTGAATAAATAAGTAGCAGCCGAAATGTCTGTAAATATGAGGATTACAGTCCTTAGTAGTTGAGAGGCTGCCTCTTTTTCCTATCTGCTATCATGTAGGGTTTGTTATTGTTGGTGCCCTTATCCCTTATTTATTTAATTTTTGAAAATTTAACGATCTATATTTCATACATACATGTCAAGATGACAACCGTCTATTCTCTCCACAGATAAAGAGGCTTAATCAAGAGCTCAGTCTTTATGGTTTTTCATCAAAATTCCTAAGGTATAAATTTGATATTTTGGTGGGCAGGATATTAAATGGGGAAATAATCTAAAACAAATTCATGCTTTTTTGAGGTTTTTTGATGATTACGAGCAATAGCAAGGATGAATTATTCCTTGGCAGGAATACAAAGGCGATACTTTAGAACGTAATAGATTAACAAAAACCGCTATTATAAGTATATATTCATACACAAAATTTTTAATCCTAAAGATTTAAATCATTTTTTCTATCTAAATTTAAAACAGTTCTTATATATATATAAATAAGATAAGAAAGGAGATATTACCCTTGTTCTTGGTGACTTCAATGCCAAAGTTGGTACTGAATCTGACCTTTGGGGAGGGGTAATAGGCCCTTTTGGTATTGGTAGCTGCAATGGCAATGGGCAACGTCTCCTACAGGTAAGTAAACTCAATGGATTCAGAATAACTAACACTTATTAAAACCACCGCGACATACATAAGTACACATGGGTTTCACCTGATGGGCTGCATAAGAATATGATTGATTACATATTAATTAACAGCAAATGGGCTAGTTCTGTTAGGAATACCAGGGCGTATAGGGGAGCTGAAATTGGATCTGACCATTACCTTGTTAAAAGTGTGTTGCAACTTAAACTTAAAAAGTGTTGTGATGGGTTTGGGAATTAGATGACTTTTGTGACTATTTTATATTTTGTATCATTACGAAGCAAGTTATAATATATTATATGTAATAACAATGATAACGTTAACATTTCCATTAGTGAAGTAAAATGTAGTGTCAGGTTTGAAAATAAACGTTTTTGAATTGTATTTAGTATCACATTACAAGGTAAGTCACATAATTTTCTTTCGCATTTTATGTCTTTGTTTTTATTTAATAAATAGTTCTGTTGCTTTCGTTAGTTTCAAATTAACCAGGTTTTCTGCAATTCTATTTTTTCGGTCCTTTAAATTTCGAATTAGGCCTGGATTAAATCTATTACAGAACAGCATAATCAAATTAAATTTTCTTACGATCAGGGCCAGATAAGGGGGGTGGGAGCTATTTCCCTCCTTCTCTTTCATGATGCTAATAAGGGTAGTAGAGGCAAAAATATTTTAAGCTTATTTACATTTCATGCATTTTTCAAAGAAATTTTTAAAGACCTGTGAAAGGAGGGGGGAATGTTGTACTGAATTGAAAATACAGTCTCCCCCCCACTTTACAGTTTTTCTGATCGATTGTGTCTCTTGCCTCCCCCCTCCTCGATTTTATTCTAGATCTGGACCTGCTTACGATGTATAATAATGTAATTTATATAAATTTATATAATAATATAATTCCTTGTGGTAAGAAGTTTAATTGCCAGAGCAAACTTTTTCCTTGCCTACCGGGTTAGACTAATCTGCTTTTAAGAAATAAGAAGATACGATAGCCAAGAGGAACGTCTCCTATAAGTAAGCAATCTTAATAGTCAAGAATAGCAAACCCTCCATTAAGAAAAAAAAAACCCAATATTTTTCTAGTCGGGTTTGACACCAAATGGTTCACAAAACAATATGATTGATCAGGCATTTGCTATTAGCAAATTATATAATTACATTAAGAAACATCATTACAATTATTACTCGGTTTTGAGGCCCGATTTTTATGATATGCACAATCAGGCTGCATCGACTTACAGTAGTCCATCTCCATCTCCTCATCTAAAAACTGACACTTAAATAAACTGCAAATTGGAAAATATTTTTGAATTACTTTATAGTAAGTGTACAAAGATTAACGCGAAATCCCAAATTAATGGGATAAACACACGCATCACATGAGTTGTACATATGCACATTTTCTCTATTAACATATCAACTACTAAGTACTAAACATACAAATGAATATTTATATAATTTACGTCGCTTGCAAAATCTCTTTACATTATTCCCACGATGACTGGTAAAATATTTGAAGCTTTCCACATCCTTCGTACTCTGTTCCTTAAAATTAACTTCTCTCTTCTTTGAATAGCAGGGAACGCTGTAAATCTCATAGATTACAAAGAATAACTGATATTTCGCCGAAAACTAAAGCACGTTTCTAGCATCTCCATCCTCCAGTCTACATCACTTTCTGTCCTGGTAATGAAACCGGAAAGAGAAAACACTAAGCTCGAGTTTACTTTCTCTTTCCTCCAGAATTATATCGCATTCCTGGAGAGCATCGAGCTCCTCAGCACACTTTGTTTATGTTAAATAAGTTATGTTCCAACGAGCACGCGCCGAGGGTAATAGCTCCTGTACAGTGTAGGAGCAGCTCAGGGAGCGAGGGGGCTGCACCTCTTACTGGCGGGAATGAGAGCGAACTATTCCATCAACCTCCTTCCTTGGAGAAGGAGCTAGCCAGCCTGATGTTATCTTAGCTATCACGTGACCATCGTCACTCGACACCGAGCAAATGCGATTAAAGGAAAGGAGGGCGCAGGATGAATTATGATCGAGATGTCATCACGTATTTCTAGCTCAAGATGATAACATCAGTTTGAAAACATCCATGTTTTCCTAGTCAAGACGGATCTCGTAAAATTTTATAGCAATGTTTTTCGGTTATCGTGTGTTTTGCAAGTATAGAAAGGCGGCTTCTTTTTGTATTTTGCAGGATATATAGAGTATTCCATCTAGGATTGTTTAATTGCGCTGTTTCTTTTGTAGTATGTGATAAATTAAATGATTTTCTAGTTGTCTTGAGCCAAAAGAACGGGGGTTGCAGATTTAGTTTCTCGTCTGAAGCAAAGGGAAGAATGGTGGTTGCCGCATCTTTTGAATTCACATATGCCGTACGCTAAAGTCATAAAAAGGATAGAGAGTAATTAATTCATGTTTGCTCTGGTATTATTCGCATTTATTGGCTTTCAAGATTTCGTGATTGGGTTAATATTTAAAATTCAAAATTAGTACCAATATCCTATCCAAGAAATATTTGAAATACGTATTTGCCACAAAATAGTATATAGTTTTTTTTACCACACACAATGTTAATGCTGAGTTATACTATTGGGTGTTTAAGGAAAAAAGTGTCTCAACGATGATGCATGTCATGCTATGTTTCAGCAGTATGAAAATAAAATTGTAAAAAGATTATTAATATTTATAAATTGTGAACGATATAGGTAAGTAACAGATGATGAATCAATTAATCTGTAGCATTACATACGTAATAGCATCATTTAAAAGCTATATCATGTTTTTAAAACAGCTTCTCGTAATTAGGAAGTGTGTTTGAGCAACACACTAAAAAAACATACACTGATGGGCAAAAGTTATAACCCATTTTATGTCAATAGGAATCTAACTTCGAAATTCTGTAACTTCTGAAAATGAACCTTTCATGTAAAATGACTGAAGATAAATTAACCATATCAATCAAACTATCGAACTCTAAAATTTCAGCAATATTTGTTAGATATTTAGAGGGTTATGAACGTTTGCATAATAGCAATAGCAACAGCAGTCAAAAGATTTCACCTCAAAAGTTAATTCACCATCATCCTCAAGCAGCCATGGGCTACGGAGGTCCAACCATATTCTGCAATTTAGTTCTCCAAACACATCTCTCCTGAATGTTATTCTCTGATACGATTCTTTTTTTATTTCTCACTTAATTGAGCTTTTTACCAATACAGAGGGAACAGACAATAGGATGCTACATTAGTTTTCACTTCAAGAGAGAAGGACACGAAATCCACAGCTTAAGACGAAAGACTGCTGCTCAAGCATAATCTTTCATCTTTTTCTAGATTTAGGCCTGTATATATATATCTCGGTATGAATTTTGTGTGTCTTTTTATATTCCATTCAACTTTGAAGTTCACTTAGAGGTTTACAAAAATATATTACTGGTTCCTAAGATCTGCTAGCTAAACAAATTCCTGTTTGTCCGAAGAACCCAAATGATTTACGCTCTTAAGAATTGCGGAAAACATCCTGTTTTCTTCGACATTATTCTGTCGAAGACATAATTCTGTCGACCTATCTGTCCATCTTAAGAACATCTTCGACAGAATTATGTCCATCTCGACATAATTCTGTCGACATATCTGTCCATCTTAAGAATTGCAAAAAACATCCTGTTTTCTTCGACATTATTCGAGTCTTTCCAAGTCCAAAATTCAACTTTGCAATGAATATTTCATGAAAGCAAATTATTCTAAAGCCTAAAACTTATTTTTATTAGATTGTTTCCCACATTTATCACATCTTCTTCAAATTTTGGTGGAATATAAATTCCAGAGGCTTCCAGAAGACCCGACAGACTGAGGCATAATTTACACGACCTTCTTCAAACACTTTAGCTTTCTATAAATTAATAACCAAGCCCACCTCATATCCAGCTTTATGGAAAGTTTGCTCTTTGGTAATTCGCAAATTAATTTCAAACATATTAATAAAAATTACTGAGTAAATGAAACACTCCGTGAACCACTTAACAATAAACCTAAGCCCTAATAATTTAATTATTATTTATAGCTTTATTACGAAAATAGGTATGTAATTATCCAAATTTCAAAAATGAATTTACTAACCACAATCGAAAACTACTGCCAGCTAAAGTTTGTTTCATTTGTATGTCTCTCATCAGTTACCGGGAGATATATATATAATTATCTCCCCAGTTAACTGATGATATTAATAATTATTAGGTTTTAATTGAAGGCCTCTATATCACATCTATAATAATAAATATATGCATGTAAAACTTTCTGTAAATAAATGATCTCAATTTCCTATTAAGGACAAATCACTGCAAGATGTTTTAAAAACTACCCTAACAAATATCCTTATTATACGGAGCAATGCATATGAACTACATATTATCAAAAGTGATTGGACACTTCACGCTGAAAAAGCTTCCTTTACTTCGAAAATAAGCTATTTTTCACCAAAACCTGTAACGGGAAATAAATTGAAGGTTTCACCGAAATCTTCCTGACTCGAAATTTCCAAAAGCAGTAGTTTAATATTTAAAGAATTTTTTAAGCTGCAATATTTAATAGCAGAAGCTCTTGTTAATATTTATCCTGAACTTTTTTTTAAATTAAGGAAAACTGAAATAATTTCCAGACAAACTTTTAAAGTTTATGTTAATGAGTGATCTGTTACAGCCATTTATTTTTTGTTTCGATTAACTTTTCAGCTTAATTCTCATGACTATGCAATGCTGCTGTTAAATGTTCCGACCTCCATAACGCTTTTAATGTTATTAAACAAATATCATTAAAAGTTGAGATTGAGGGATTTGAATAAGATCTTCAATTTTCTTTTTTCATGGACATATTTCTCTAAAAAAAAAGCTTATTTTTACTGTTAAGCTAATATAAATATAGATCTCCATTCATACAGCATGAAATTTTCCGAATACCTTTGCTAACATAGTGTATTTCTTTACGTCATATACTGCTTCGTCGTGGTATTGCAGCTTCAATGCTATTCACATTCGCATAAAGACGATCATCACTGCAATGAACAATGCAATAAAACAGTATTTAGGAAATGAAAACAAATTTCACATTTTCATTTCCTAAATGTAGTTGGGTTGTTTTACCTCTGAGTGGCACTTTTTTTGCACACAATGAGCTAAATGGCCAGGTCACATGGACCCCGAAGTCTCAGAGAAGGTTGGGGGAGGGGACCCACTGGAACAGCTGTTGGGAGACAGAAGGAAGCCTCCCGTAAGGCCATCCAGCGTGTTCTTTAACGTGCACAGGGTATGGCTCTTCCGCACACGGAGCCACGGTATAACGTCCCATCCGACGGACGGGGGCCTTTCCAAACACATTGGTGTCCCCTACTGACCGTGGGCAGGGCGGGGAATTTTGGGGAGATAAATCTCAACGCTGACCCAGCTGGGACTCGAACCTGGGAACTACAGATTACGAGCCTGAATGTGAGCCTGATTACGAGCCTGATGTTTGAGAAAAGGGACTCGCAACGATATGTAGAATCATGGTAAGAATGTATTATTTTTTAGAATATCATTTGGACAGTCGGGACACTGCTGACTTTTACTCTATACTATTCAATGTGGTAGTATTTATTAAGGGAGCTAAGAAACCGCCCTTAAGTGACATGCATTCGTCAAAGTTGCGATTTAATCTAGTAGTATTGATATATTCGATTCCTCGGCTTGTAAAAACATAACATTTCTATCATCAATGAGACAGTTAACTGATGACAACATGATCTCCTGAAATCTGTGTGTCGATCGTTTGATTCAGGTATGGAAACTAATACAGCTAAACAGACAATGAGTGAGCAGAGAGTATAGTCATCAGCCAACAGCAATGTTATATGCGTGAAAGCACAGATGCAGGGAAATACTATTCACTGTCTCTCGTAACGCAGACAACGAGTACCCGGAAACAATCTGACTCTGAACTATATCATACATTTACTGTATAAACAAGTTACAGAACTAATGCTACCTGTCGGAACTTATGTTGAGCAAGGAAACTGTACGACATTCTGCAGATGGCGAGTAGAGGAAACATGACCTACTAGCAGCATTCAGGTTTGAAACAACCAGCGATAATGAGCAGCTGAAATCTGTTTGCTGTATGCCGTTGTGAGGAATTTATCCAAAGTTTTGGAAACGCTATTTTGTTATTCGCGTTTAAAAAGAAGTGAAGACTTAATAATCACATCTGAATTTCAGTAGTGGAATTCACGATAATAGCATGATTGCAGTAGTGTTTTGATATGTTATTTAATGAATATGGATGTTCAGTTCTCTTGTCTTACTTTATTCGGATTAATTCCTTGCTTTCGGATACTTATATCAGAAAACCGAAATTTTAAAAGTGTTGCTGAAAATGTAATTAAAAATATTCTGTAGGAGAGTAAGGTAAATACAGAGGGTTATTTAATTATTTTAGAATTAATCTGCAATAGCACAATAGCACAATGTGCCAATGTTTTGATTGGCTTGTTTTACCTCTGAGGTGCACTTTTTTCACACAATGGGTCAAATGGTAGGTCACAAATCTCAAGGGCTAAGAGGAGGTTGGGGAAGTGGATGCACTGTTCAACTATTAGGAGAACAAATGCGCGTGAGACAAATCACTCTTCGTGTGGTTCCCTAAAACATTTAAATTACGAAATCTGCATACTTACCTTAAAATTATTTAGGGACGGTCAGTAGATCCCAGGCTCGTAATCTATAGTTCTCAGGTTCGAGTCTCACCTGTTCCAGCATTGATACTTATCCACGCTAAATCCCTGCTAAATCCCCATTCTGTCCTCAGCCATAAAGAGGACACAGAAGGAATTGGAAAGGCCGTCAGATATTACCTAAAGCCGTTGCTCAGTGTGCAGGAGAGTAATACCCTCTGCAAATTAAAGAACTCGCTGGGTGGTCTTGATGGGAGGCTACCATTTGTCACCTAACAGTTGTCCAGTGGGTTCCCTTTCCCCAACCTCTACTCAGTCCTTGTGAGTTGACCATTTAGCTGACTGTAAACAAAAATGTACCTCTCAGAGGTAAAACAACTTGCAATTATATCCGATCCGATCCGAGAAACTGCTTCGCTCTACTAAGTCAGGGTCTGGCTTTGACAAGCATTTCTAGGCATGGGCACAACATATATGTTCAAATTTACAAGTGTAAAATAAGAGATTGGTGTGTGCCAGCATAAGTGCAAATGGAAAGGTCTATGAAAGGAATACTGTTGACTAAATATTGTTGCAATTTGTCTTTGTCTTCTTTTCTGTTTGCTTTTATCTTTAAAATTTTAATCTTTTCTGCTAGAAAGCCCTGAAAGTAACTAGCACAAAAGGGTATTGTTTTGAGGATATTATAATATCCTATATATATGTTTTATGACAAACATCAAAATATTGAAATTTTCTTAAACCAAGTTACTTGTAAAAAACAGGATCTATTTGCTACGTGAGCTTGTAAATTGCAAAGAAATTTCAAGATAACAGGAACACGTGTAATAAGTTTGTACCTGCATAAATTTCTCTTAAGGAAAAAATTGACATTAAATAGAATACAAATGCTTTTAGAATTACCTCCTGTTCCATTTTAATTAAATGTTTTTGCAACTATTCAAACTTTGTTTTGTTTGAAATCAAGAAGTTTATTGATCATACTTTAACAATATACATCTCTATAAATTATTCGTCATTAATGACTAGATTTTCATTTGGGCTGCACGGCAAAGAATAGCATTTCAAATAAACTACTGAATACATGTTATATATATATACATATGATGCTGAATTAATTGTATTTAACGCTCAAATTACCAACCCTACATAATTAAAAATAAATTACGAAAAAATAAGAGCATTAATTATGATTGCAGTTTCGTTGAAACGTTCAATATTTTTCAATCCTTCCATGTTAAGAACTCTGGAAAACAGGTGAACACATTTTTATGCAGATTAATTTATTTTTAATTATCTTTTGCAAATTAATTTTTGGAAGCAAAGAAAGAAGAATCATATTTAAAAAATAGAAAAAGCGCTTACCATACACTTAATTAGATTTTGTTTATAAAGAATTTCTTGTAAAACTGAATAAAGAAGAAAAACATTGCCTGGAGAGGGTTGGAGCAAAATAATAATCAGACTTTGACTTTTTGCATAAAGCTAAAAAATATCGACTTGAGCATGTGTTTTCTACAAGGGATCCAATATACAGGTTCTAGACACAAATATGAAAACACGAAAGGTATGCACAGGGTTGGGCTGTTTTACCTCTGAGCAGCGCAATTTTTGCGCACGGCAGAATAAAGTACCGCGAAGGCTCAGAGAAAGTTGTGGGAGGGGATCCGCTGGACAGCTGCTGGGAGACAGATGGAAGCCTCTCGTCAAGGTCATCCATCGTGTTCTTTAACATGCACAGAATATGGCTCTCCCATACACGGGGCTACGGCTTAACGTCACATCTGACCGAAGGCGACCTTTCCAAGCCCATCGATGTCCCCTACTGACAAAGGGCAGGTTGGGGAGTTTTGAGGCGATAAATCTCAACGCTGGCACAGCTGGAACTCGAACGTGGGAACTGCAGATTATGAGCCTGGCACGCTACCGACTAAGCCACTCCCCAAAAGGTCTGCACATTCTGAATCATATTCATGGTATACAGCTCATGGTATACAGTATGATGTTGTCGACAACATCGAGAAAAACTTCCTGGCAGTCTTCTGTATGTATATATGTATGTATGTATGGACAGCATACCGTCCAGCAGGTCATGAAGATATAACATGTCTTCAAGAGGAGACTTAAATGACTCGGACGAGGTGGAATTATTGCTGTTCCTCTTCTCGAAGATTGTTTGAAGATTGCCGGTTTCGGAAATGATGTCATCATGGGAAAATAGGAAAAACGTCATCGTCGAAGAGCAACAGTGGACGGACCCATACAATTTTACAATAGGAATGCAAGAGAGTTAATTCGAACAATAAAGTGCAGTAAAAGAGCAACAGCCGATGAACTGTTTGTAAAGTTTAGTGTGGGTAGTCAACATCCAGACTGAATGAAAATTATCAGTTGGGAAATTCGCATGGTGATATATCATAGCCGAGTTCCTCTGCAAAAGTTACTTTTCATTTCATTTAATGCCAGTTTGTAGGGCTAGTAGTGTAACGGAATAGTAGACTACAGAGAACTAGTGAAATGTGTTTTAGTCCCATGATTAATTACGCACTACATTTACGATGTGTGTCAGAATCGGATGTATGAATCCTATACATCCGATATCCTGTTTCTGACAGTCATAGGTTTTGGTGACAAATAACGGAATTATCATCCTATCATGGACTCGATCCGATATCATGTTGAGGACAGTGAAAGGTTTCGGTGATGACATAACAGAACCCATCATTCTTTCATGGCATGGATTCGATATTCTGTTGCGGGCAGTGAAATGTTTCGGTGGTGGCATAACAGAACCTATCATTATTTCAGGGCCTGGATCTGATATCCTGTTGTGGACACTGAAAGGTTTTAGTGGTGACATAATAGAACCTATTTTATTTTCATGGCCTGGATCCACTCATTCCATTAGGTTAGAGGTTTCAACCTGTGGTCTTCGGATCTCTAAGGTTCCACGAAGGTAATCAAGGGGGTCCGCGAATTGTTTTTTAACATTTCAGAAAGCTTTAACACGAACGGAATTTACCGCGATTACATAACGGGATAAATTGTTTTTCTTTTTAATTTTTTATTGGAATTATGGCCATTCAATATGGCAACACTGTCTATCTTGATGTAATTGGCTATTGATGACATAAAACTTTCTGGAATATCAAAAATTCCACTGAAATATTTAGATTCAAATTACAAAATAGCGAATAAATGAATAGCAGATTACTAACAGATATAATCCACTCTTGGAACTTTTATGGAGTCTTGGCAAGGATATACAGTTTGGTTAGAATACGTAGGTAATAATGGGAAGAGTGTTTGCAGAAAGAGTTAGATTTCATAAGAGAGCCGCAGAAAGAATGAGCTTTCGTAGGGCCCGTGGTGCCGAAAAGGTTGGTAATCACTGCACTAGAAAGTGAAGATAATATCTCATTATAATATATTTTATACGATCATATCCATTTGATGATTCAGCATTATTATTTTTATTCTGCACTAATAGATAATACTCCAGTGCAGAAGTCGGGTTCCCTAATGCAATGATTTCAGTACACTGAGGATGCAGTTACCCGCTTTAACTATCTTCCCAATCACCATACACCAATCCAGTTGAATATTTATGGTATGTAAGGAGAAGCCCTTTAGAAAACTGTTTCTGAATATTTCAAACAATCGACAGCTTGCGGACTTCTAATGGAAGAATGAAACAGTATTCCTAGGAAAGAGGTTTATACATTTGCTGACAATGTCATGGCGTATTCATGCCATCTTCACTACATGTCACTGCCCAACACTCTACTAAATGTTGTTATCATGAGTGTTTATATTTATATTTCACCATGCTTGAATAATGTCAAAACTTGGAATATGATGGACGTTTAATAAACGACATGTCAAAAAATGCCTCTAATGTTATTAAACATTATAATCAATTCTTCGTGACATTTAACTAGTTTATTGTCTTCATTAACAGCAAACACAGAGATACACAAACAAAAATATTTTTAAAAATAATCACGAAGCACTCAAAAGTGAAACGCCTTGTATCTTATTCTCTAGATTAGGGGTTCTCAAGTGGGGTAGTGCCGTGAGAGCTCAAAAGTCGCTAGATATATGTTATATATATATATATTATTTTATTCCCATTGTTATACTATAACTATAGTTTTATTTATCTATACAAGGGGTACGCCAGTTACATACACATTTCCAGGAGATACGTGAAGAATAAAAGGTTGAGAACCACTGCTCTAGATCAGTGCTTCTCAAACTTTCTGATGTGACAACCGACAGGAAGCCCTGATTTCGAGATTCGTTAGACGCGCATGCACCGGGAGACAATTGTTATGGAGGCAACTGTGACAGCCTCCGTCCCAGAACATTCTCGCAAATCTAACAAATATACTTCGTTCATTTCAACTACAATACTTCAACAACAGCCGCTTTCACATCAGTTAAATAAAGCACTTTTTAAACTTTAAATATTTCTCTTTAAGTTGACTCAAATTTTTAGAGGAAATATTGTCTTGAGCCGGGTGGGATACGAACCCACGACCTCCTCATAACATGTCAGATGCTTTGGACCACTGAGCTACCGGCCACCGATCAAGATCTCCTCTAATTAATGATATGAACCTTTTCAACCTACATTACATCATATGTAGGGAGCGTTCAGGCAATCCGAATCCGATAGCTCAGTGGTCCAAAGCACCTGACATGTTATCAGGAGGTCGTGGGTTCGTATCTAACCCGGCTCAAGACAATTTTTCCTCTAAAAATTTGAATCAACTTAAAGAGTGCCAATTTATTTGGTATATACATAATAGGTTGAGTTAATTAATTATCTATTAAATGTTTCGATTTTGAAATGACTGTTTTTATTTTTTTTTCCAAATTGGAAACCTATATTTTACCATTTCAGAATTTGATAAGTCCTTAATGTCCAGTTCGAATAACAAATAATAACAATCATTGTGAATAGAATTGAAATGAAAGTGTTTTTTTTTCTTATTATTAAAAACATTTTGAGTCTAACTGTGCAGAAGAAAAATTGAATAGAAAATATTTTCAGTTGTTTTCAATCAACTATTGTGTATTGATTTCATCAAAATGAAGATAATTTCTGAAATGTTCTGGTTTTCATTTCTGAAAAAACGAAACAAAATAGAAATCTTATATATTATCCCTTTAAATTTTAAGTAAAGTATGAATTTGACTCAAATTGTAAATACATTCAGCTATTCTCAAAAGTCTGACAATATTAACAAATGATCAGCTTTCGCATTTTAGATCCCTGTGAGTCAGTATTACCCAAGAGTGGGTTAGGTAGTTATAATTCTCCACCTCCCCGCAGTCCTCGATTTGAGGATTTGAACAACACATATTTTTTAAGCTAGGTCTAGAAAATCGGAAATTGAAGTATGTCGACGGAACACTATGCAATATTGCCATTCCAATAATGGGAATTCCCAAAATCAAAACGAAAAAAACGAAACTTTTTTTAAATACATGTAAAAATATTTTTTTTCATATTAGTACTGGAGTTGCACACATGTCACTTCAACCTAACTTGATATTTCAACACATCAATATCTACCTAAAAAATAATATCCAACCTAAACTGGTTCTAATAGTCAAATCTATTTATATTCTGAATTAAAATTTAAAGCTGAATTCAAATCTTATACATTTTCTATTCGATGAGTAGATCTTGACTTATATGTAAATAAATTAACACTTATGTTAACGCCTGTGATATCTTTGAAATCTAGCAAGCCGACGGCCACGTCATAGATGAGCTTTATAATTGGGAGAACTCTATTCTCCATCACCTGTCTTTCACTGCCATCCTGTTACGCAGGTTCTCTCGTTGTGTGATAGTCAGCAGTTATTGAAGCACTCGTAGGAACAATCAATACTTCATTTCACGCTGATAAACGTTATATACATGCTCCTAGTTACTCGCCTTTCATCAGAGGGGTTTAAGTCAAGACGATTGGCAGTGGAAGAGAGGAACAGTTCCAAAACTGGCTCATATGCTTAAACACAGATATATTTTATTCGCTTGTCGCCATCACAAAATTCGCTGAGAGTTTAGATGGATTTCAATTGCAATAACTTGTAGAAATCATCCCTTTCACTTACCTAGATTACATCCTACGTATCCCGCAACAATCGCCTCCCTTCAACGCTCACACAGCGGCGTCGAACAGAGACCATTCTTTATAGGATCGCTAACGTCCCTTTGATTATCACAATTCTCGCTTCATACAGCTGCTTTTTTCAACTCTTATCCGACAATCCTATCAAACTTTGACCTTTCTCTAGGCCTTCTGCTCTTCCCATTGATTTACTTATTCGTGGAGGGGACATGGGACTTCCAGCCAGACCTCGTTGAGAAAGGAACACCGATGAGCTTGGAAATGCCGCCGTCCATCCAATGGACATTAAGCCTTGGCACCGTACGCACAAAAGGTTTCCATCTGTCTCCTAACAGCTTTCCAGAAGGTCCAGTTTTCCAAACCTTCTCTGAGCCCTTGGGGTTCTTGTAACTTGGCCATTTCTCCCATTGTGTGCAAAAAACCTCAATACAATCTGTTAATTTATGGCCGCTCTTTCATCGCTAGGCACTGTCACTGCCGTGGGATCTCCTTCCTCCTCAGAAGAGTAAATGTCACACTTAAATTGATTTTCATTAGTATTATCATTGTTAAATATGAGCTCTTCCATCTCATTATTAATTATGAGCATAGTTGCAAACTGCCACTCCCAACCAGAAATTGACTTTCGTATATTATATATATATATCTATATAGTTCATATATCATATCTATATATTTCATATTTACTCTATCTCGTATTGACTAGCTACATTTTGATACCAGACACCTGATATTCCAACACATTAATATTTGTTATTAATATTAATTATAGCTTAATAATTAGTGAAAGTACATCGCGTCGTTTATGTAATTTTTACATTCGATTAGTTTAGATATTTTTAAGTCAATTTTATATCTTTGGAACTAATCAAGCTGTTTGATTAATGAAATTTCTTTTCAAACGGTATTTCATTTTTATCATCCTACAAGATATGGTTTGTTTTTAAAATCTTGGGAACATAAAAGTAAAAAAGTTAAAGTTTGGAGACACTTTCAAAAAAAACCCGCTTCTTTTGTTCCTGCTTGGAAAAATTCATGATATAATAGTATTTATTATTATCGTCAGATATAATATAGAAATATATAATAATTCTCAAATTATATGTTTTGTGTATTAATATATTTTAATAACTTACGTAATTCTGAAACAAAAATAGTTTGTGAAAAAAGTGTTCATAGAATACTTAGAACTGTCATTCCTTTTCCTTACCATGGCTAGATACAGCAGCTGAAAAATTGTAAGGCACATCAACTGCCGAATTACAAGAAGACATTACTTATCAACTACAGCAAGATATGTCCTGCCACATTCAACTATTCATCACTTGTCATACTACAACTAGAAATTAGCTGTTATACTACAACTAGAAATTAGCTGTCATACTACAACTAGAAATCAGCTGTCATACTACAACTAGAAATCAGCTGTCATATTAAAACTGGAAATCAGCTGTCATACTACAACTAGACATCACCTGTCCGATTACATTTTGAAGCAAGATACTGATTTTAGCTTTACCTTTTTGCTGACAAATATAAGGGACCTGAGCAAGTATTATATGTATATGAGAAAAAGAACAAGCTAGATTTTGTCATATCTGTCTTGCCTTGTTTCTAACACAACGTATAAACACTTACATCAGGGTTGCATAAGTGTCGTAACTGGCTACGGTTGAATATATAATGTGTAAAAAATCTACTTTCTTCATTGTAAAAATAAACGTTAAAACTCAATATGTTATAAACACTTGCTTCAGTAACTAAATCACCAGACAAAAATCCCTTTCCCGCTCTGATACGGTTCTCCGACGATTGGAAGAGCGACAGTAACACCTCCTATATTACAATACTTGAATATGCTAGCCTCTCTCTACTCCTCTGACTCTGAAGTGTTCTCAGCTACCTCTAATCCACAAAGACCTCTCTCTCCCTCCGTTCTGCAATCGGCCACACCAGGCTCCTTAGTGTATACAAACTTTCTGATGCTCCATCATATATTGTTGTATGGAGCATTCTGTTGCGAAAATATTCTTATCTCAATTAAGTTACCTTCGACAATGGTAAAGGAATATATGAGATAGACGTTGTCAATGGTAAAGGGGTGTGGTGACAAATTCCATCAAGAGTAAATGGCGGTAGCAAATAATTCCATCAATGATAAAGGGGATCTCTACTAATTCCATTAATGGTAAGGGGGTCGCTACTAATTCCATTAACAGTAAGGGAGTCGTGATTGGGAAAAGTTTGAGTACCCCTGTCTTACACAATGACGCGCGGACTGTCTTAGTAGTCAGCTGATAAACTACTACAGCAAGTAGGGCCCGAATTCGCCTACTATTTGCTGAAAGCAGCAAGCCTTGCATTTTTCGTTTGATTAAAAAACATAACCACCAACATTAAAACGCTTTATATTCTATTTTTCAGTAAATGCAAATCTTTCTTATATTACATAATTTTTTTTCATCTGCTTATGGCTTTTTAAAATTTGGAATATATATAAAATTATTTCTTTTAATATTTCCTTTAACTGCCATCTTTATGCAATAATAGTTTTATACACTCATAGACAACTGGTATACTTTTCATTTAAGTACAAAAACACTTTTTCTTTATCCACTTTTCAAGACTTAATTAAAAGAACTCAAATTATCTTCACCCATCAGTACTTTGTTTCACATAAAGAATGGAGCAGCGTTTCCCACAAAGAGTTTCTTGTCCAATCGTGGATTATTACGCTTAGAAACGAACGCCAATGAAAAGCAAGATACGACGCGGAAAAATGATCAATTCTCACTCCTTAGAATGCTTCTACAGCAAAGTGTTTTTTACATGGTGAATGTCCCTTTGCAAAGGAAATTATGCTTCATCCTGTACTTTGCAGTATTACGAAATTAAAGCAGCATTTGCAATTGTTCACTTCCATAAGCAATACACAGTAATAATTTACATTAGAAGAAGTACTTATTTGTTACATAAGACGTGGTCTATTTGATGTGGCGAAGTATTATATCTGCCAGTTGTTCTTGCTGGAATTATTGTGGCTGTGGCGTTTTTTCATTGGTTGTTGCTTTTTTGTTCTTTAAATTTTACCTCTTCATTCCTTATGTAAAGGTAAGTTAAAGAGCAACAACTTTTTATTTTCATTTCACTTACTTTAAAAAATTCGTTTAATTTTGTTCAAAATCAGTCATAATTGTCAATTGTTTATCAAGTTTTCCTCTTGGGCTGTACAACTTTTTAATCTTTAATACGAAATTCAAATCTTGCATATTAAACATCATGATGCCGTAGCTATATAGAAACTAACAGAAATGCATCTCGAATAAAAAGAATATAAGAATTTATAAAGATCAGTGCTTTTGACTCAATCACAAATTCTCTTTTCTTATACGTTTTCTGTTTCTAGAAAAAGGTAGCCTGGTCGGACGAATCAATGTTCCTTTTATATCATGCTGATGGAAGGATCAGAATTTGGTGCAAGCAACATGAGGCCATGGAGCCATCTTGTCTGATGTCAAGAGTACATACTATTTTGAAAGAATTTTCAGAATATTCTGAAAGTCATAAATTCATGATTTTACACGCATCTCTAGAGCAGGAATATTTGTCATTAAAATACTATCAAATGATTCTATAAAATATGAATATAGTGAAATATTCTTTAAAGACTTTCTAGCTATACTGGCGTAAAAATATAAAATTGATCCACGATCAAATAAAAGCTTTAACTAAAAGAAATCTATCTTCCAAATATTAGAAACATTAAACTGTTAATTAAAAATAAATGTTTTTGGAATTAACCACAGACAAGTGCTTCTACAGAATCTAACTGAAATACAATATATATAGTGTTCAAATGTTTGATTTCAAGAAACAAGAAATCATTCGTTATTATAAAATTCCATTTGAGAGAGAAAACTTATTAATGGAAGATTATTCAAACATAAAGTGAAACTCAAAACTCTTTATTCTGCCTGGCCAAATTGCACACGTTATATTCAATTGCAATGTGTATAAATTCACGAAAGAAAACAATATTTGCAAAACTCAAAAATAACTTTACTGATAATTTTGACCTTGAATATTTATTGGAACATCCAAATAAATGTTTAAAAGTATGTTATAAAGGGATTATAAAGTACTTCAATTGCATTCTGAGTTATTAAGCTATCTTGTGTAATTTGGGAAAGTCACGAATTTTAAATGCTGTACCGCGTCCATCCAGCTTAATATTTGTCCTGGCTAAAAGTTCCTGTTATTTTCATTCACAAAAAAGAAATAAGTAAATCAAATTTTACCAGCTATGTCACTGGCAAACCGGCACATCAACTACATCAAATATACTGATATGCCAGTTTAGTAGACACACTATCCCTATTCACATAAATAGTTCATTCATACAAGAAATACGTGATCACGATGTGTGGTATAAATCAGGCAGACGAGCTCTTCAAGCATCAGTTAAAATTTGATTGAGCGTCCCAATGGCCAAAACGAGCGACCTGAGCGCCTTTCAACGTGGTGATAGTTGATTCTAGGCGTGCGGGTTCTACGATCTCCCAAACGGCCATCCTCCCGGGCTTTTCATGCGCAGCCGTTTGAAGGGCTTATCGAGAATGGTGCGAAAAGCAAAAAAAACAACACTACCGGTGATAGGTCGATCTTGTGGAAGAAAACAGCTTGTGGATCAGAGGGGTTAAATGAGTCTGATCAGAATTATGGAAGCGAAGAGCCAGTCAAACACGGTGGCACAACCAGTCAAATCATGGTTGTAGTGAAGTATATATAAATAGCATTCACTGGACGAGTCCATTTAAAATCTAATTTTAAATATCGTTTTTGGCCGGAATGATATTGAAAGGAGTGCAGAAGGGGTGCAGTAGGTCATCCCCGAATCTACAACAGCCGCCGACCATGTTGAGTGCCGATGTTGTCAGCGAAGGACATGGAAGGACACTGGATTGTTGAGGACTGGAAAAAGGTAGCCTGGTCGGATGAATCAATGTTCCTTTTGTATCATGCTGATGGCAGGATCAGAATTTGGTGCAAGCAACAATGAGGCTATGGAGCTATCTTGTCTGGTGTTAATAGTACAGGCCAGTGGCGGAGGTGTTATGGTATGGGGGAATGTTTTCCTGACACATGTTATTATTTATATATTAGGCCGCCTGATACTCATCGAAGAATATCTGAACGCCACGGCATATTTGAACATCGCTGCTAACCAAGTTCACCCCTTCATGGCTACAGTTTGTCCTCACTCGTGAGACATGTTCAACAAGAAAATGTATTTGCTCACAAGGCACATATGGCCAGCGAACGGTTCTAGGAACATGCTGTCGGGTTTTTCTTGATTCATTGGGCTGCACAGTCCACAGATCTAAACCCTATCGAGCATCTTTGGGATAGAGTGGTAAAAGCTGTTCGCAGCGAGACTGCACTGACATCCATTTTGTAGCAGCTACGCTACACAGTTATTTCCTCATGGTACAACATTCCTGCACAATGCATTCAACATCTTGCAGTTCCATGCTCCGACGAATTCTGAAGGCCAAAGGAGGCGTAACACGATACTAGATAGGTGTATATAATAAACTGGCATATCAGTGCATTTCACATCGATTGCAAACATTTCTCAAAAATACGGTACCTGGATTAACGTCAAGCACAACTTGTACTCGATGCACTTTAGAGTGGGCAATATTATTCCTTCTCCCACCTATTTCGAATTGTTCGCCTTATATAATTTTTGGGCTCGAATGCGGTTCGAAGAAGAAATCGTTCATCTTATAGAATCTATTGCGCTGCTGTAGAACTGGCTTCATTAAATTTAGTTAAATCTTCTGTGGGATTAAACCTCTGAGAAGAAAGGTCCTAGTTTCAATACACTGAAATCGTAACAAGGCCGGATCTGGAGTTAGAGAATGTTAGTAACTGGTAGGAGGCGGAAATTTTTTTAACATATTATATAATTGCCGTAATTCCGGGTGAACGAGCGACTAACATACGGGTGGACGTGGGACGTCATCGGGGGCAGAAATTGACAGTTCTATTCTGGTTCGATGGCTACTTGAGCGATCGGTCCTAAATTCGGTGGAGTGGTTCCACTTAATTCTAGCCTTAGTAATCCCTCGAAAAGTGTCGGAAATTTCTGGAGGCCTACCTAGCGAATGGAGTAATATATTATGAGTAGTACATATGGAAGTTGTTAATGAAATTATCAATGGACATACTTTTGACGCCAAACTTTTGACGGTATTTAATTGTGATTGGACTTTAACGGTGGAACGCTATGAATAAACATATCTTTGGGAGGAATTATAAATGGAAATACGTTTTGTGACAAAATTATGCTGTGAGTTTAACTAGTATCTCTATATTACCCGCATTTTTCAACAAATTTGCGGAACATTTACTAATCCTGGTTTCTGCCCCTCGAAATCTTGTCGCACTATGTATAACCTTAAACCATATGAACATGAAAGATAAACAAATCTATGCAATAATCAGAAAAACATAGTTCATATAAATCGGAGCTCAATGGACTATTCATACTAGGTCTCTTTACAAGAGTCTAACAAGATGGAAAACTTAAAAATACATTGCGAGACGGAATATAGCAAAAGGGAGCGGGGAAAAGACTGTTATTTACCTTGCAGTAAAATATTTTTCGTTCCTTTTTTTTATCTTATTTTTGGTGCGAGTTGATATGCACATATAAGTATTAATATGAGTAAAAGATGCTCTAAAGAATATATCACATCATTGCTTATTAGTTTCCATTTGTTAATCTTAACGCAATTATGAAGTAACTGATATTATTACTTCTGTTGGGACCCAGAGTGGTTTCTTAAATTGTTCATTAATTTTAATTTCTATATGGAATTAAAACTGTCTGATCCAAAACAGAATCGTTAATCTCTGCAGCTCAGTGTGAAGGCTTCAAGAGAAAAGTGAAGCCATTCATCTTGGGGGCTGTTATTAAAGCTGTCACGTCCAAGTCGACATAAGCTCGTAACACAGCTTTAATGTAGAGTAGTTTTTGAATTTATCAAGACAACTAAAACATTACTACCATTGTTCTGAGACTACTTAGCAAAGTAATTTTGATATGTGATTCGTATATGTTAAGTGATATATGATTCGGATACGATGTTAATTAATACGATTTGAATGTACAATGTTATTACTGGAGATATGTTTATTTATATGTATTGAAACCATTCCAATAGATTCACAATTATGTAATTATATGCATGCAGACCATGATCTAGAAAAATAGGGTGAGGGAATGTAAGTGACGCATTCGAGTCCAAAGAAAGGGGGATGGGGTGGGGCAAGAGACTGGATTTCCATTGCAGCATAAAACTTTATTCTACTTTTTAAAGATCATTAGAAAAATGTCTTGAAATATACAAGAAATATGCAAATTTTTAATAATTTTTGTTATTACAATTACCCTTACTAGCATTCTCAAAAGCGGGGGGAGGGGTAGCATGACACCGTGACCTTCCCCACTTTTAGATCTAGCCCTGAATGCATAAGAAATAAGAGAAAATTTGAAAGCGTGAAAGAAATTTATAAGAATATAGGAATGATGCAAATTAAAATCATAAATATGTATATATACCCAATTATATTTTTACACGGTAGATAGGTTCCCGAAAAAACCGTGCAAAAAATACAGTGCATATGAAAAAAATAGAAGATTGGTTCCAAACAAGAATACCTAGTACAAAAAATAAGTTGCTTTCAAACAAACATATCAAAACCTTTAATTAAATCTTTATTTGATTTTTATTCATTTAAAAACATTTTTTATTTTATAAACTTATAAAGATAATTATATGTACATTTATAAAGTAATTTATCCTTCATAAAGAAAATAATATGTCACTAATTCAGGACTACAAAAGTGCAAAAAATATGATTTACTTCTGCTTATTAACTAGATTTTATTCTTTGTCACTTCTGACAATAGACGCATTCGTTTGCGTAAGACAGGAATTAAATCACTTTCATCGCTTGAAACATTTTGGTTCATACTCTAATGGTGAAATATTTGAATTGTAGTTAACAAATCAGAAGATGAAAAAATGTAAATTACCTATCAGCAAAATTTAATAAATTTATATTACGCACACAAAACTTCAAAAGACAAAACAATTTTTTTTTAGATTTTTTTCTATTAAACATCTAAACACTTCTAACTTTAACGACGAAATGAGAGACCAAGACTAACGTATTTATTGAAGATAAAATTGAGGGGAATTCCTGGAACTCAATGTTGTTACTTTATTCCGAATGAAGTAGGTTTTATGCAATTTTTCCATAAAGTAGAGAATAAAATAGAGAAAACTTGTTGTATAGTTATGTTAGTGTAGTTTTTATTTTTGGGATTTTAGGGCACAAAATGTGTATCTATAGTACACTTTCAAAGTTAAAACTACTTCGAAAAATGTGACCATGAAAACAGCATCTTTGTTATAAATGTAAATTCTAGGAATTTTTTTTTGAATAGGAATATTTTTTCAGAATTAAATTCAAATGGAGAGTTTTAAAAAGGCGCTGTTTTAACCGTGTTAGATCAAATTAAATCATGTAAAAAGAGAATCGATTTTTTTTCTAAAACGTGTAAAATCAAAATCGTGTAAAAAACAGAATTTGGTGTATTACGTGTTAAATATTCTTTTGTTTAATTTTCATCTCGTTTTGAAAGAAAACGAGAAAATACTTTTTCTTTGTCGTCTGTCTGTTTATCTGTCTATCTGTAGACACCGAACGTTTTTGTTTACAGAGATAAATTAAAAATTCTTTTTTGTTGGATAGGTATTGATGAAATATTACGTTATCCACTTTCTGTATCTCTCTAAAGCTATAATTACGCCCTCTAGGTGTGAAAATTTTTGAAAATTCCAAAATTTCAAACCAATATTGCAAACGATGTATTTATACTAGAAATTTGAAATTTTGGGTATCTCTCTAAAGCTATAATTACGCCCTCTAGGTGTGAAAATTTTTGAAAATTCCAAAATTTCAAACCAATATTGCAAACGATGTATTTATACTAGAAATTTGAAATTTTGGTGGTGTAATGTGAAGGTTACGAAGTTTCCATTGCCAACAATCAGTTGATCCTTAGCCCCAGAGGGGGTGGGAAAACACAACTTTTTTTTAATTTAGCAGATAGTTGTTTTTAGAGATATATAAAAAATTATTTTTTGGTTAGATAAAAATTGATAAAATATTATGTATGATTCAGGCTTTTTAAATCTTCCCAAAACTATAATTGCGTTCTCCAACGGTGGAAAAATTTGCAAATTCCAAAATTTCAAACGAATATTGTAAACGATGTATTTAAGCTAGAAATTTTAAATTTTGGTGGTGGAATGTGAACACCATAATGTTTCAATTGGCAACAATGAATTGACCTGTTAGACCCAGGGGTTGGTGAGAAAACACAATTATTTGTTTTAGCAGATAACTGTTTGCCTTTAGAGATAAATAAAAAAAGTCTTTTTAGGGTTAGATAGGAATTGATAAAATATGATTCGCATTTTCGGAATCTTTCGAACGCTATAATTGCGCCCTCTAACAGTGAAACTGTCTGAAAATTCCAAAATTTCCAACTAATATTGCAACGATGTATTAATGATAGAAATATGAAATTTTGGTGGTGGAATATGAATGTCATGAAGTTTCCGTTGGAAACATTGAAAATAATAATACACTGTATATTGGTTCTGCAGAAATGACTACTATTACTGTGATTAATTAAAATATTAAACAACCGTTAGATGGATTAAAATGTCATGCACGCATGTCGTTTAAATTTTGCGTAATGAAACATTTTCCTATTGTGCAAGTGGACATTCCTTAAGCATTTCTCATGTTTCGTGATATTGAGCTTAACAAGTTAGAACTTAGCCTATTAGGACTTTACATCACCATTCTTCATAGGTAGCGATTTTAGATGTTAATATTTACATTTCAAAATTCACTCATTGGGGAAGGAAGGGTGTTCCCATATACACTAGACGTGTTCTGGTTAGTTAGAGTGTAATAGGTTTTTGCCTCTCATGAATGCTTTAAGTTGGAACCAAATTTAAGCTACGTTGTTTTTTTTTTCTTTCCATTAAGTTCTGTTTGCTATTCAGCCTTTGAAAGACTTGTTTTCTTCTCCCCTAAATTCGTTTCGGTTGCTGCACAGTGGCTCAAGAACACCTGGCTCAGAATCCAGTTCGGAAAGTGGATCCAAAGACATTAGTTAAATAGTTACGTAATATCTCTTTGATTCGTAAGAATAATCAGTTATATAATCTTCGAGCTTGAGTTAGTAGAGAGAAGATGTGGTTCGGAAATTTATTGCCAGGCCAAAGCTTATTTTTAGAGTGACGGTATATATAAAATATATTTTTATTCCCTCAAATTGCACACAAAATACTTTTCAGATAACGAATATATAAGATTGTTCTAGAAAATTATGGTTTGTTTACAATTATATAAATTTTAAACTGGCAGCACCTTTAGGAATATCTTTAACAGTTTAGAAAATATTTATATTAAATTTCGCCAATATTTAATTTTTTTGCAGATGAACAAACTTGCTAAATCAATAATATGTACTAATACATCTCAGTGAAAATGTTGATCAAACATATATAATAGTCACTTTCTTGTTTCACTAGAATTGTACCTTTTATTTTTTTATTATAATGTAACTGGATAAATGATACTTGCTAAATATTTCATTTTCCATAATTCTTTAGATATTAAACGTATATTATTGGAAATCGAGGTTGAAATTGATTTGATTCAGATCTCTAAATTATTTTCAGGCCCATTTTTCATAAAAAGTATGTTTAAGAAGTTACTAAGTTCTGTATCTGAGTTACTATTGAACTGTTATTTTATTAGTAACTGTTGTTACTTATTTGGAGCTTACTTTATTAGGAATTGTATTACTATTTTATTAGGAACTTTTTCAGGCCGCTGAATGCATATGTATGTATTTGTATTTTTAAGTCCTAAGGTAAAAATAATGTCCTAAGGTATTTTTATAACCCTTTCGACACTAGAAATGTTATGTACATGAAACTGAGATCTCCTGAATGCAACAAAGTGACTTAAATTTCAATGTGATGGATATTGGTTTCGCACACCATCAGTGTCTCTTTCTTCTACTTCAACCAAGTTTCACATTATTGGGAAAAACTATTTTAAGTAGAGAGCACGAGATATCGGCAAAATAAGTATTGAAATCTTGCAAAAAGATCGAAATCGAGGTTGTTGTTTTTTTTATCGCTCCTGGGTATTGCTGCTTCCCTCAAAAAAGCGTGCCAGTCTACCACTGTAAAAAACATCCAGATTCAGATAAGATATTGGGTGACTGTTGTATTGTATAGTCCAGAAATTTTCAAACTTTTTTATTTCCAAAAAATAAAAAGAATTGTGAGCAATGTGATACACTAAATAATAATCACGATTTTTATCTTCGCACATTTTATATAATTTAAAACATTTGTTACTTAATATAATTAGATTTAATTTCAAAAATGATTCACAATAATGGATTGAACTAGATTGGTTATACCTCTGAGCTTCACTTTTTTTGCAGACAATGGACTGCAAAAACCCACTGGAGAGTTGTTAGGAGAAGAACGAAATCTCCCTCCAAGACTATTCACTCTGTTCTTAACGTGTACAGGGTATGCACATGGAACCTCGGCTTTACATTCCTTCCAGCAGACGACGGATTTTCCAAACCCATCGGTGTCCCTTTTCTAACGCGAGGGGAGGAAAACAGTAATTATCGGAGATAAATCTTGGGCCCGAACCTGAGAACTGCAAATTACGGGTCTGGTGCGCTACTTACTGGCAGAGTTAATATTCTCCCCCATCCCCCTTTTTTTAGATGGAGAATTCCATTGTTTAATACAGTCAATATGTCAAAATATTGAAGCCAAAATGTTTAATGTTATCTGTTGGACACTTGTACTTATTGTCGATGGCTGGTTTTCTCCATTTTAAGAGAATTTCACTGACATTTGCATGCCCATAAAATTATGTGACAATAACATTATTAAAAAACTTGCAATGCATAAATATCGTATGCTTCGAGCTAAAATCGATAACTACTAAAATTATTCATTCTGTACTTTAAATTAGGTAATGTACACAGCAACGACTAAACGTTGATATGAGGAAAGAATTTTTGACGTGTTTTCTTACTAAACTCATCTTAAACTTCTAGCTCTTCTGCTGTGATTGTTCCTAACAAATTGACTTGAGCCTGGTGGTCCCTAAAGTTTGATAATACAACACATATTGCATTATCAAGAAGATAGGGTAAGACCCAGGTCTGTTAATTATAACGAATATCGTCTGTAGCGGAGCAAATTACCTGTCATGTAGCTATCGAGTAATAAGTCTGTATACAGAGAAAAAAAAAAACATGAATTATTCAGGAAACAGGTTTCAATGGGCTGGCTTCACCGTCAGCAGAGCACGACTTTCTCCGTGTACCTCGGCTTGCGAACAAGGGAATTAATTACGCCCAGTTGTAGCTCGTCCCAGCGTTCCTCCGTCGCCTCGGTCGGACAACAGCTGACCGCTACGTCAGCTACCGAACACGAGCAAGGGGTTGAGAGTGTGGAAACATTGGGCGGGATCTTAGGCTGATAGCAGTGTGGGGGACCCAAAGGGTGGTGCTACATTGGTTCGTTTCAGTGCGCGCGCATGCAAATTAGACCCCGTGACACGAACGATGCAGTTTATCACTAATGACAACCAACAATGGGTTATGGTCATTAATGTAGAAACTAATTTATCTTGTTGTCATAGAAGATATTGGGATGAGCGAGATGACTTTAGAAGATTTGTGTGAAGTTTAGAAATTACCGAAGAATAGGGTTTACAAAGAGAATTTGCTTAGAATGCAGATTTAAGTGCTTTACAATGTATGGACACGTTTAGTTTCTTCCTTTCTTTGTAAAGTGTTAGAGGTGAGATGAAAGTCATTTCTCTGCTTCTGGGTCAAGACAAGTGTAATATAACTTTATTTAGATTTGCATAGGAATTTTCGTCATGTTGAAGGAAGTGATCGAATAATACCAAAATTCTACTTTGGACTATAGTAAATTCATAAGTAGACACCCCATTTTTTCAACTGTAAGCATTTCTAGGAACTGTTGCAGGTTATTAAAAATTTACGTTTAAGTATTTCATTTTGCGATTGTGTCAACATAGATCATTCGAAATAACCGTTTTTTATTAAAATTCTGAACTGAACCTTTATTGCTAGAAAAACGTAGGTTAGAACGCTATGTATGGTGTAGGTTGGCTCAGTTGACATTGCGCCAGTTCGAAATCTGCAATTCCCAGGTTCGAGTCCCAACTATGCCAGCGTTGATATTTCTCTCATTTAACCCCTACCACGCTCTCGGGAGAAAGAGAACACCACGGAATTAGAAAGAATTACAGATGGGGATTTTGTTTAGCCGTGGTTCTGTAGCCAATACACTATAAAGAACATATATATCCGGCCAAGTTCAACCAACTTTCATCGGTCAAACCTCTGATCGGATTACGGAATGTCGGTTAATTGAAGTTTTACCATATGCCAAAAATGGGTCCCACCCTTTGCACTCTCAACCACACAAAAGACAATTATCTGTTTACAACATTCAATGATAAGGAGGCTTTTTTTACAAGTCCATTAATATTGCCATTTTCACAAAAAGGAATGAGCATCAAAAGACGAATCTGAACACTAGCTGAGCCAGAAATCCGACATGTCCCTATGGGATTACAAACAAAGTAAATTGGCCAGTACACTTGATTGTGTCCAAACAAAATGCTAATAAAAATTCTGATTTTGTGTGTGAAATCAATTTTATCTATAAAACTGAAAACGGAAACTAATAAACAAAAACATATTTACCAGAACTTGCACTTATCTAAGTAAGATGTCCTTTTGAAAACACGATGGGCTTGGAAAAACCGTTGTCCATGGGATGGGATACTAAGCCATGGTTCCGTGACCAGGAGAGCCATACTATGTGTAGGCTGCAGAACACGCTGGATAGGCTTGACGGGAGACTACCAATTGTCTTTTAACAGCCATCCAGTGTGTTACTTTCAACAAACTTATTTTAGTCCTTTGGATCTTTTGTAACCTGGGCATTTACCTCTCGTGTGCAAAAAATTGTCTCTAAGAGACGAAACAACAAAACAAGCGTAATCTTCTGCAATGGTACAGAAACCTAGCATTCCGTCAGAAAAAGGATTTAATAATTCATGATCTTTAATAACGACAAAAATATAGCCAATGCATGAAACATTAGAAGAGAATATCTAGGTAAAATATATGAAATGTAGTTGCAATTAACAATAACACTTTCAAGAACAAACTGCATAGCCTTGACGGGAGGTACTATTTTTCTCCTAATAGGCATGCTAGTGTACTCCCTTCCCCAGCCTTTTTTAAGCTCTCCAGGTGCTTGTGACAAAGCCATTTAGCGAATCGTGCGCAAAAATGCCGCTGAAAAGTACCAACTTCACCCAATCCTCTTGAGAACTAAAAAACTTGTTGTAAATTTAGTGTTGAAATTTTCATATTGCGCTGTATTTAGTAAATATTATCATCTAGAGAGAAATAGGTTTATCTGTAAAGTACCAATGTTTCATAGCAAACAAGTCCGGATGTAGAGCAAAATCGAGGATGGGGCTAGAAACATAATCGTGGAAAAAAATGCAAAAGTTGGGTAGGGAACAAGACACTTGAATTTTAACGCAGTATAACATTTCCCCCTCTGGTTTATGAGGTTTTAAAAAATTCTTGAAAACTGCATGAAATATAAGTAAGTTTAACCTTTTTGCCTCTTTTATCCTTAGTCGCATTCTGAAAGGGTGGGGGGGAATCGTTTCTTAGATCCGGCCTTGGAAGCAAATATAGCGGATCATGTGAAGTGTGAAGAATACCATATCTTGAAGGTAGGTTTAACTAACCATAATAGGTCAAATGTTCAACCATGATATGGTGTTACTTTATCCAAACAGACGCTCAATAGATGAATTCGATCCCAAAAGAATTCCCATGACATCATCTTAATGGTTCTTCGTTGCAAGCTCAATATCTAACAATCATGATCTTTTAGGTTGGTTTCCTCCACACACATTCCCTTCTATCACTTTGAAGCTCAGAGAATCGTTTCCCATCACTCTAGAGTGTTTCAGACCTATCATCAAGATTCGAGCGCTGAAAGACTTTAGAACAACAAAACGATGATGACTGTTCTTAAGTGAAGAGTGGTTTCCGTATCCAAGCTTTCCCAAAGCACTCACTTTCATCTGAGTTTCGCGCTACAAAACGTCCACCCAGGTGCTGTTTGGCTCCGTGTGACCAGAATGAGTGCAATAAATTCTCCGTGGAGGTGATGCCATATTTTAAGGACTTTCTTCTTAGCGTTCGCTATACAGCGAGTTGGATACGGTCTAGAAATTTGAGAAGAAATTTATATTTATTTTTCTGCGCTCATTCCTTAATGCTCTGTTTCCCACACGAATCTTCCTCAATGGATAAATTCTGAAACAATATTTCATATACTTTATCTAGATGTTCTCTTCTGATGTTTCTTGAATTGGCTGTAACCTTTCGACGATTTTAAAGATTAGCGAATTATCAAACTATTCTTCTGATAGAATACTAGGTCTCTCTACTATTGAAGGAGTCCATAGCTTGTTTGGGCTATTTCCCTGTGAGCGGTACTTTTTCCTCATACTTGTCTAAATTTCCAGATCACAAGGACCCCAAGGGTTCAGAAAAGGTTGGGGGAAGAGGACCACTGGATGGCAGATAGATGGAAGTCTACCGTCAAGGTCATCCAGCATTTTCTTAATGTGTACAAGGAATGGATAAACTGCACACAGAGACAAAGTTTAACGTCCCGTTTGAAGATTGGTTTTCGTATTCAAGTTTTCCCAAAACATTCACTTTCATCTGAGTTTCGCGCTACAAAACGTCCACCTAGGTGAAGCTCTTCAGTGTCCCTTTTCTGTGTCCCCTTTTTCACCGAAGGTATGATGGGTATTAGCGAAGATAAATCTGAACCCTACCACAGTTGGGATTCGAATCAGGGAACTACGGATTACAGATGGGACGGGGTGACCCAGTCGGTAGCGCACCAGGCTCATAATCTGTAGTTCCCAGATTCGAGTCCCAGCTGGGCCGGCGTTGAGATTTACCTCAGCAAAACTCTGAGCCCTGCCCACGGTCAGTAGGGGACATCGATGGGCTTGGAAAGGCAGCCATCACTTGGATGGGACCTTAAGCGATGTACCATAGAGCTATACCATATGCACGATAAAGAATACACTGGATGGCGTTGACGAAAGGATACCATCTGTCACAGTTGCACACAATAGGTATCTGTGTTTTACCCATTGTGATAGGGGACATCGATGGGCTTGGAAAGGCAGCCGTCACTTCGATGAGAGAGATATGATCATTGTATTGTATACAATGGGTACACTGTACACAATGGTACACAATGGGTACACTGCACACAAAACAAAATGGTACACAATGGGTACACTGCACACAATGGGTATCTGTGTTTTACCCATTGTGTGCAGAAAAAAGTGCTGCTCAGAGGTAAAAGAACCGAACTATAGATTACCACCCTGGCGAACTGAACCAACTCCTTCCCCTAGCTATAACTATAGAAGTGAGTCAGTGAAACTTGATTACTATATCCTTGTGGGTCGTTTTATAAAAGTCATCAGTAGATTTTAATTACTGTTTCTGCAATTATCTTAATATGAGTAGGGTCAGTAGAAGCTGATTACTGTGTCTGTGATCCTGCCTTTGTATGAGGAAACCATTATAAAATAAAAGTAACTTCTAGATTTATTATTGCATTATTAAAAATTACTATATTAATTATTGCAAGCAATGTAAAACAATCTTAATATTCTTGAAGGAATAAGGAAAGTCATTAGTTACTTACCTAAGGTCTTTGTTGTCAATAAATCCATCTCAAAAAGCCCTTATTCTATTTCAAAAGTCTTGTTTTAGACTATAATGTTTACGATTGCATACTGACACATGTGACCCCACGTATTTGAAATAAAGTGCAGTAAACACGACTTTACACATAAATAACAAGCGTTGAAAAAACCTTTGCTTATTCTCTACATTAATAATGTCAGGATTTATCCCTTTAGAGTATCTGTATTAGAAGCATTCTTTACGTCACTAAAGCTCTTTTAAACATGAAAAATTTCAGAGTCAACTGCAACAGTTTCCCAGAACAATGCTCAGTTGTGTATGATCGTTGAGCATAATATGGCGTTAGAACGTTGAGGTTTTCCTACCGGTTTTGAGTGACTTGTTCCAGAGCAGTTACGGCTGAACTTGTTTTGCTACTAGTTATTCCAATATCCTCATTAATATTCTACGCATAATCTGCCTGATATATAACTATCAGCGACACCAAGATTTTAACTGACTGGAAAAACCTTAAAGCACTGACAAATATTTCCTATCAGTTTGCATCAACGGTTCAACTATTGAGATTAAGCATTCAAAACCTGACACTATTCCTTTGTGAGTGGGCTGTTTTACCTCTGAGCGGAACTTTTTTTGCACAAAGGATTAAATGGCCGGGTTGCAAAGCTCTCTCAGGCTAAAGAAGGTTGGACTAAAGGGGACCCACTGGAAAGCTGTTAAGAGACAGATATTAGCCTCCGACAAAGCCATCCAGTGTATTATTTAACGTACACAGGATATAGCTCTCCAGGACATGGAACAATTGTTTCATCCCGCTGATGGGGACCTTTATGAGCCTATCGGTTACCTCTTTTTCACCGAGAGCAGAACGGGAGTTCCGGAGATAAACTTCAAAGCATACATAGTTGGGACTTGAAACTGGAAACTGCAGATAACGAACCTGGCGTGCTACAGACTGAAACAACTCCGGGCTCCGAGCAATGAGAGACTATGAGATTTCGCAGTTGACGCTTAGGCAGGGCTCACAGATAATAAGGTTGGGTTGTTTCACCTCTGAGCGGCACTTTTTTTTGCACTCAATGGGCTAAATGACCAGACCACAAGGACCCCGAGGTCTAAGAGAAGGTTTCGGAGAGGAGACATACTGGACAGCTGTTGAGAGACAGATGCTAGAGTCACGTGAAGGCCATCCAGCGTGTCTTTAACGGGCACATGGTATGATTCTCCCACACACCACGGCTTAACGTCTCATCGGACGGACGGCAGCCTTTCTAAGCCCATCTGTGCCCTACTGACCGAGGGCAAGGCGGAAAGTCTTTGGAGATAAATATCAACGCTGGCCCAACTGAGATTCGAACCTGGGAATTACAGATTACGAGCCTGGCGCGCTATCAACTGAGCCATCCCCGCCCCCACAAATAAGAGTCAATGCTCTATCTGTCACTCTGAATCAACTAATGAATCTCATTAATGACATATCAATGAGAAACCGAATATATACCAATCATCTTTGAACCAATGATAGATGCGAACTATCAACCGTCAACTACTAAGCTTCATGATTTTTCTTTTTTTTCTCAGCTGCCACTCACGCTTCGCCCCTGATTGGTACAATACTCTTTCAGTGTTGGCCGTTCTGGGAGCCAATCGCTTAGTATTCCTGGTTACGGATTACACGGACTAAGATCGAATTCATGGATAAGGTAAGAGTATTTGCATTTTTTTTCTCTTGAAATTATCTGCCAGACATGCGTTTTCTCTCTCACCTATTATATGTACTAAACCACACGAAAATTAAAACACTGAAGCTGAAGAGGTAGTGCTGTGAAAATCACATCAAGCATTGGGAAAGCTGATATATATGGAAATGATAACAATTCCTCAGCGAATGGTCATGTAGGAAACTGGTTACATGGATTTCTACCCATGTAACCAGTTTCCTACATGAACTGAACAAGAACGTCGGCGGGCTATGTCGGGTGTTGGATTAGTAGACGTTCCATAGTAAGTTTTCGGTTGTAAGAAAAGCAGGACATGACTAGGGTATGATATTTCCAAGTGATTAATTCCAACTATGCGGATATCATTGAACTGGGACAGCCTTCCTTCAGAGGACAGTACGACAATCCTGCGCATATCACTAAGTGATGAACACCGAACATATAGATATCGTTGAAATGAGGCAACCTTCCTTCAGATAGCCTTTTTCAGGGACGTACCCGGAGCTTCCTTCCGGTCGTGTTATACGAAATCTCAAACCAGTCTACCTGCTTTGAAATCCAAAGCAGTTTTCTTTGTAGAGCTTTTATTTTAGCTTCATATTTTATGTCCGACACTAAAAATAGATAAAAAAAAAATATAAAATCTTATTCCTGTAGAATATCATTTTAATCTCTTATGCCGGGTGGAACATTTTAGTAATTGGGAAATCCTATTCAAGTCTTATTCTCAGACTATCTCCTCCCCGAAACTAAATTCTCGAAGCCTTCCCGATACTGAATTTTCGAACTTCCCCCTCCCCTGAAACTGAATTCTTGAACCTCAAATTCTCGATCACTCCGTAGTTAAATCCTGGGTAGGTGCCTGCCTTGCTTCTGCCCAATTATCGCTCTCTCCCCTTAAAAGAAAAGCGTTCAGTTCAAAAATGACTCAAACGTTTTCTGCTTCACTTATCTGAAAGCCGATTCGATGACTTTCAAGAATACCTATTGGCTTTAGTACGCAACTCTGTCTTGGTGAGATCTAATTCGCGATTGTCAGGCGTTGCTTATTAGCTAAGAGAATATGAGGATTTTAAAGGACATCGAGATATCGTTTCCTTCATGATATATATTTAAAATAGGTTTTCTATATGAATGTTGTTAGAGGCAATAATGGATGTCGTCGATAGTGAAATGCAACATTTCATTTTTTAAACTCATTTCTTCTTCTTCAACCGATATGAAGTCTGTTTTCCAGCAGTTGATCATTCATCAATACATTGAAATGTTACTCTACTTCAGATAGTTAGCTAAAGATATTGGAAATTGGCTCAGTCTCATAAAGGTAGTCCGAAGGTCGAGTCCTGTTGTGCTAACATTGAGATATTTCTTCCCTAAATTGCGCTCTGTCTCTGGTAAGAAATAACACAGCGAGAGATTTGAAAAAGTCATCGTTCCTCGTATCGGATGTTAATCCCTAGCTTTGTATGCAAGGGAGCAATACAAAAAGCACGTTAAGAACACTAACTTACTTGAAAGGAAGCTGTCATTTGTTTTTTAACACTCTTCAGTTGATCCTCTTCCTCTGTACTAATTAAGAGGACCAAATCCTGAATATGTTCTGTCTAGAGATTCCTGTGATGCTATCTATGTATAGTCATCTTGTATGTTCTACATCTTCAAGCAGGCGTGCATGTGTCTGGAGGTTAATTGGTCTATGGGCATATGAATCCGACCCTATGAAGCCTTCTGGTCACAATTGAGACATATTCCTGACTTCCTGTGGCTGCAATCAAACCTAAAGGCAGAAATGATGCTATTACTTTCTTATTCCATATGGACATTAGAGCAATATAGTGATCATCTTGAAGAGTTATATTCTTATTACTCTGTTGAACAGGTCTACTGCGAATTGTTTGGGTTGTTTGCAGTGGCGAAGCGTAGTAGAAGCATTTCTAACAAAGAGACTGCGCAGTTGTCGAAACGATAATTCTAGTAGATCATTGGCTTATTAAGCTATCAATCACTGATCAATCAACCAATGATCTACGATACAATTGTTGATCTATGACACCATTGGCTGATTGACAAGAGTTTGATAATTCGATAAGTCAATGACCTGTAAGAATCATTGATATCTCAACTGCGCAATCTCAATGTCTCAATTGCTTCCTCTCATGCTTGGTGCCTGGTTGTTTGAAATTTCTGCCATAACCTTAAGATAACATAATGGACACCTCCGTGATAGTTTCACCAGTGTCCAACCTTCCAACGGCTCTCTATCGTTTTGAGTCTTCTAAACGTTATCTTTGAGGCATCATGAAGCGATCGGCTTTCCAGATTGACAATGTAGCATTTAAATTTTGAAATGCTCGAGCGTCTATGAAAGTTCTCTTCTCATAGAGCATCTATTTCACGTATTCCATGTAGTTACGTGGGATTTACGTATATAATTTACTAAAATTCACATTATATTAAAAATGTTTATTAAAAATCTTTTATTTAGCTGTGAAGACTATTATTTATTCACATTTCTGTGATCATTGTCTAACGTTTGATGAGCTACTACTAATAGGTATTGACGAACTACTACTACTAACCTCTCATAAGCAGTGTATTTACTGTCTCTGTGATAAATTGCAATTTCCATATACAGTGAAATAAGGAACATATGTTTGGTGCTTATTTCACTGTATAGTAGATTAGAATCGTAGTGAGATGTAGTGAATCGTAGTAGAATCGTAGTGAATGTAGAAAATGTAGAAGAATCGTAGTGAATGTAGAAAATGTAGAACAATCGTAGTGAATCGTAGTGTAGATTAGGATCGAAGTGACTGAAGAACATTAAAACACACCAAACGTAGCTTTGACTAATGATAGCTCCATATTTCCTTTCATAAATGTTTATGGTAAATTTTACGCAATCCAGAGCTATGGCTTGTATGAGACCCCCCCCCCCTCTATGTGGGGTGGGCTTACAATAGAGCCAAAAAGCTAATTATATAGACATAAACAGAGATATGGTAAATGTTAGGAGAGAAAGTTTTATTTTTGTGTTGGTGGCTAAGGGGATTTAAGTTCGAAATGGTACATTTAGCTCATAACTGAACTTTTTCCCTCGATAAATTTTATCCGTAATCCTTAATGTTCTAGCGCATTTAATTAATTAGAGCTTCAAATACCTAAGTAGGGCAACTCCCAAAAGTAATATATGGAAGATGCTCTGATGACTATAATAGCAGTTTACAAGTATGTTTTGCTTTTAGCAATTAACGCTTAAATCAAGATTCTGTTCAGAACCTTTTAAATGAGTATATTTATAATTCCGAAGTCTTAATATTAATTCCATATAAAGAAGAAGCAGTTAAAATAAATGTTTAAGAACAATTCGTTTAAATATGTACATATATGTATATATTTCCATTAAAATCGAACACTAATTTCACAGAAATATAAATGTGTTTTCAATTTCAATTGCAAGTTATTTAAATACCTTATCACTCAGGGATCTAGTTAGAAGATATTCCATGTAGAGTTTCCTTTTTTTTTTGTCATTTACGTATGCTCTTCTAAACTTTTGGAAGAAATTAATTTCTTCTCTTAACAGATAAAGAGTTTTAAAGAAAGAAAGAAAGAAATTTTGATGATTAAGTTTCTTTCTCTTCTATTTTCTAACATTAAATATTCCATAATTCATCACTGGCAAATGCAGATTTTGCATTGGAACTTAAAGCAACGCAAAGAAAAGGAAATAGCTATCGAATAATTTCCCTGGTTGCGTAAGGATATGAAAGAAAAAAGCTACAAATTGACCAAAATTTTTTTCTAAATTGCTGCTTTATTATTCATTTGTTTTTTCACTAATCATCTAAGCTAGATATATAGAGTTAATGTTTGGAATTTAAAGCATAGGCATCAATTTTTTTTTTCATTTTCGTTAGTAAAGGAATTCAATCAGAGTCTGTCGTTGTTTGATTTAATTATTGAATATATGCGGCTCTTTCAAAAGCATTCATTGTTGATATTGTTTACCAGAGGCTTGGAGAATGTTTCCCAAAAGAAAATAGTCCAGTTGTATTTAGTTAATAATAATTATTAAATTTAGAAGTAAAACTATCTTAGCAGGGTGAAATAATCTGAAGGTGGTTTTTCAGTTAAGTAACATCTAAGTGTTCTGTTATTTTTCTAATAATATAGCTTATTTTCAATACCAAAAAATGTTATATTATTAACTCAGTGAATTTTTATACGATAAATGCAGTAAACTCTTTACAACCTTACTCCCATGAGGATTAAAAGGTTCAGGATTTTAGAGAGGTATATCCAGTGGTTGAACAGTTTTTGAGAAGCAAACTTTAATGAATATTAAGCACTAACAATTGAAAGAGTTTATATCTGTAAATATTCAATAATCACTGAACGATAGTGCTAATGGGTACAAATGTAAGTAATAGTTCAATATGTAAATGTAAGCAAATGACAGTAAACAAAATCATAGAAAATGTTGTCAGGTATATTCCATTTTAAAAGTATGCCTAAACTCACTAGTTCAGGGGTAAGGAAACGGCGGCTCTGATAAAAAGTGGCTTTTGACACTGAATTTTTTTTACTGATTTTCATAAAACCAAATACTAGAGCAGGTTAGCAGATGATAGTTTGAAAGCACTGATGTAATTCAAATGCTTTAAATACAATCAAAATTTGATGCGGTTGGTCGAGAAGACTCAAACTCAAAAGTCACACGATTGAATGGTGGAGTTTTAAATAATATTTTTCAATAGTTTTATTATGTACACTTATATACACCTATTTCAAAATTATACGTTGCTATGGTTTTATTTTTGCTATGTTTTTATATGTTAGATATGGTTTTATTTTGGCCTATTAAAATATTCTGCGGTTTAATTTTTCATGTTATTGATCTTGACTCAATACAAATTAAGATTTTCTGTTTTCAAAATTTGTTGATTTACTGTTTTTTCGCAGTTTTTGGTCTTGACCTAAAAAAAAATTCCAGACTCCTGTACTAGTTGGATTCACCTACTAGACTTTACCTAGTTGATTGTAGAGAAGCAGAAGGACATTTAAAAAAGGATTTAGATGTGATAATATATTCAGTAAGGGCTCTTTCTGCTCCTGAATCGCATGTAATGTTAACGATCCGATATTGCATTCTTGCATACGCTTGTCTCTTTCTTCTTCGCTTTTTAGCCTTTTCGTAATTTTAATTTTTTAGATAAATTAAGTATAAAATGCTCTTTTTTCGTCTTGAATTTTGTTTGCCATATACGAAAGATGAGATAGAAATTTTACGATTAAATAGCAGACGTGAATGGCAGACCATACTTGTTTATACCCGACAGCGCTAATGTTTGGTAGAGTTGATAGTGTAAAATTTTTAGAGACTAATACGATCGTAGATGCAACTTTCGGAATGCGTCCTTAACAGTTCTGGATTGTAAAATGATGATACTTTTGTAAAACGTACGGATTTTGAAAAATTCCGAATGTACGTGACAGAATTTAAATAGTTTACTATATATATATTTATTTAAATACTTTTGTAAATTATTGTTTTATTATTTGTTTGCAATATTTTATTCATCATCATCATCCTGAAGCAGCCATGCGCTACGGAGGTCCAACCAGATAGTGTAATTTAGTGGTAGCTAGGTAGTTACTAGAAGGAGAGAGAGGCAAAAGAGATACTATCTTGTGGAAGTGAAAGGAAGGGGAGGGCTGCCAGATAAGTGTGGCCTACTGACAACTATAGGTCCTTTTCTTTCTAAGTGGGTCCTGGTGCTGATCATATATGCCTAATAGAACACTTTATTGCTCACATTTAAATAAAGGTTGTTTAATGGATATTTAACATCGTTATATCATAATGAAGAAAAATAATCATTCTATAATACCATTTCCCGATAAGAATATGTTTTTTTTTTCTAAATTACTACTTCTATCGCTAATAATTTATAATGCTTCAGGTATAAATAAAAGCAGATCAATAAATTTAAAGTTTTTAAGTAAAAATTATTTGTCTACTTAAATATAGAAAATATTGAGCAACTTCAGATTAAATTGATTATGATCTGCACTGATGTTATTTATTATACAGACAATCTATTTTTATTCCTGTAATTCTACAAATGGATATGACAATGCCTCAAGTTAATAATGAATTAGTCAACAATGTATTTTTTAAGTGTTAGAATATAAATTTCCTGAACTGAGAAACATATTCAATGAATCATAATTAATTCGTTTTTATGAGATTTCAGAGGACTAATTTAGCTATTTTTTTTTTTGGTAGAAAAAGTGCGCCCTAAAAGTATTTTCGCAGAAATTCCAACCATAAAGAGTTAAATGTATTCCAACTCTACGCTTAAGGACAAAAGTACCTTTAAAGGTTTCTAGACAGATATAACCTTTAGTGAAGTGGAAATTTAATAATAAGCGAAATATGACCCAGTGTTTAAAACTTTCTAAAATAATGCATATCTATTATATATTTTAGAGAAGGTCTGTAAATGATAGCTAGGTAGTTACTGGAAGGAGAGCTATGCACCAATCCCTGTGATGATGCATATAACCGGCCAGTTCCAGCACCTAATGTCCGACCTCGCCCTCTCTTGGTGCAGGCCGTTAGTACCTTTCAAAAGAGATACTGTCTTGTGGAAGTGTTAGGAAGGGGAGGACTGCCAGATTAGTGTGGCCTACTGATCTGGACAACTATGACTACTTTCCTTTTTTTTTCTCCTCTGCTGAGGAGTGGTCAACCACACAGGGTACTGGTACTGACCATGTAAACTTACTGGACTCGATTAAAGCTCTGAGCTTGATTATAGATCCTGAATTTGTTGCACCGGTGGGTTTCTGTGGAGGGAAAATCTTCCGCTGTTCTTTCTGTTTGTTTGTGTGTTGACAGCCTCAAGTGAATAAATTCACAGGATAAGTTTTATCAGCTGGTGGATAATCCTGAGCAGTGGTCGCAGGCCCCTGAACTCTTTGCTTCTACTGACATCGTCAAATTCCACATTGGAGGAAGTCTTCCATTGTAGATGGTTTTAGCCATTAGAGGTGGGGGAACGGATCTATGCCCCATGACTGCGATTAGGGGGCTGTTTGATATTGTCGGCATTACCTCTCTCAACAAACATAGTTTCTATAAACATCCCACTAACCATTTTCTCTCCGTAGGTAGTTGGAATGTCAGGACTCTGCACAGAGCTTTTTCTCTTGATGTCCTCACACAAGAATTCCATGTAATAATTTAGATATTCTTGGCTTGCAAGAGACCAGATGGACAGATAAAGGTCAGATTCTTAAAAAATAATCTTAAATATTCTCTTTTCAGGGAGGGAAGATAATAAACATCACCAAGACGTAAGTCTGCTTCTCAACAGACACGCCAGTGATGCTCTTCTAGGCTATGTATGCATTAATGAAAGGTTTCTTACAGCAAAATTTCAGACAAGCATTAAAGACTTGAATATCATCTGCTATTATGCCCCCACTGAGGATGAGAAGGATACGTTTTGCGGACAACTTCAGGATATTTTGAATTCTGTCAAGAAAGGAGATATTTCCCTTGTTCTAGATGACTTCAATGTCAAAGTTGGTACTGACTCTGACCTTTGGGGAGGGGTAACAGGCCCTTTTGATATTGGTAGCTACAATGGCAATGGGCAACGCCTCCTACAGATAAGTAAATTTAATGGTTTGAGAATAACTAATCTTTGGCTTGATTGTTTAACTGACAAAGCCGAGGAAGCAGTTAGACAGCACAACAGCAGAGAGCAGTACCAGATAGTTAATGTTTTGTGTGGTAAAAACGGACAGGTATACATGGATTGAAGGATAAACAAGGTAATGTCATAGAAGGTGAGGATTCTGTCATGGCTAATTGGGCTGAGCATTTCAGTGATGTTCTAAACAATGTGGCTAGTTCTAATCCTATTGTTTGTAATGATAATAGAGGCATTGCCTACATTTCTAAACTTCAACTACACAAAACCCCAGGGGTAGAGGAAATTACTACGGAAATGCTTAGATTTGGGAATGTTTCTGTTACCACTTCGATGACTGAAATTTTTAATATCTTTTATAATAAGGGCATGGTTCCTAGGATTTTACCAGAGCTATTATTATCCCTATTTTCGAAAACGTTTATCGCAGTTCTTGTGATAACTATAGGGGTATCAGCCTACTCTCTGTTGCAGGTAAAGTTCTTTGCATGATTGTGCTTAACAGAATTAAGAATCTGGTTGACAGGTAATTGCGTGATGAGCAATATGAATTCAGAATTGGTAGGGGATGTGTAGATCAGATATTTTCACTTAGGCAGATTCTTGAGAAATGTTTAGAATTTCAGAAACTTTTGGTTGCTAGCTTTGTTAATTTCAAAATGTCTTTCGACTCTGTTGATCTTCACAATTTGTGGTTGATTGTGAGATAGTATGGTATACCAGGCAAGTTAGTTAACATAATGAAAGCTCTCTATCATAACACTGAGTCATGTGTCAGAGTTGGTAAGGTTTATAGTAATTGGTTTAGCATTGTTTCTGGTGTTCGACAAGAATGCATTTTGTCTCATTTTGTCTTTAATTTTGTTATTGATTATGTTATGCGAAATTCACTTCAAACAAAAGATTTTGGCCTTAAATAGTCTGAAGATACGAAAATTTCTGATTTAGATTTTGCTGATGATTTAGCCCTTTTGACAAATGATATTGATGAGATGCACTCTTTCATTCGAGCTGTTGATGAGACTGGTAGTAGAATTTTTTTGGTTATAAACAGAGATAAAACTAAAGTGATGAAAATTGGTCAGGCAGACTGTGATTCAGTTAATCTGAATGGTTGCAGTCTTGAGCAGGTGTCACAATTTAATTATCTTGGGAGATATGTAACAGATACTGATGATGTGCGGCATGAGATTAACAGACGAATAGCGATTGCTGCCGGGACTTTTAAAAATCTATCTAATGTATCTAGAGTGTGGAGAAAGAGGCGTACACACCTAAAGTCTAAAATTACACTGTGTAAAAGTTTGGTTCTTTCTAGGGTTAGTGATAGTAGTGAAACCTGGACACTGTGTAAACAAGATAAGAGGAAACTAGATGCTTTCGATTCTAGATACTTACACAGTATCTTGGGCATTAGATGTTTCAAGTTTGTGAGCAATAATGAGGTTAGACACAGGAGTCGGCAACCTCCTTTTAAGCAGCATATTGTGTCGAAATAGACTCCGTTGGTTTGGCCATTTGCTTGTTTTTATAATTATACATTGGCGAATAGGGTAATGAACAGTGTAGAGGGACCTAGGATGCGGTGTGCAGACAATGTCAAATAGGACGTTGTTAGAATTGGTGTGCAGTGACCAGATGCAGCAGATGCAGCTCAGGAGAGATATGCTTGGAGAAGTAAATTGCGAGGTCTGGTTGGACCTCCATAGCCCATGGCTGTTTGAGGATGATGATGATGATAATGATTTTAGAGAGTTTGTTTGTGTATTTCTCCCTGTGTCTATTTGTTTGACAACTACTATAGACTAAATTTTGCACTTGTGAAATTAGTACAAATGACTCTAGACTCCTTTTCAAGTTTGTCAAATTACTACAAATGACAGTAGACTCCCCTACTCCTTTTCACACTTGTCTAATTATTTCAAATGAATAGCATTGTAGTGAGCTTCATTCCTTCCTTTGGACTCCTTATCTCAGAGGTAGGACCACCAAACCTTCGTCTTCAGCTTCATCTCGCAGTAACTTAGTGCAAGTGTAAGGTTTTTGGCTCCAGAAACTTGGACCCTCCCCAAACGTTCCCCTCGAAATTACTACTAATTATTATTATAAATACTATAATTCCTATTAAGTATTACTACAAAATTAATTACGTACTACTCCATCATAACTTTCAAGTCTCCATTTATAAGGTTGCCGAGGGTAGTTCCCCCAGAGATTTTCGGTGCCTGCGGGGGGTGGCTTAATCCCGACCCACCAAGGTTAGGAACCCGATCACTAGTCCCGAAATCACTTAGACGTAAGTGGAGCCACCATACGTAATTTAGGGCCGATCGGTGGAATGCCTGCGAAATTACGAGGAGCCGAAATCTTCCACCATCGCTGACTTCACCCCTTACATAAACGAGTGCACATCATTCGGAATGAATCACTACATCAAGGCCCGAGCAACACCAGACAGTTCTTCTAGTTTAAATATAGCGCAAATTTGGGTGAGAAATTTAAATATTTGAAATCCTTCACACGTTCGATATGTCTCGCCGCTTTTCGCTTATTCCGTATTCCACGAATGCAGTGGTGCAGCCTGTGAAACGAAATGTTGTTCGCTGCTTCAATAGTTTACTAATTCCAGAGAACGACCACATAGAAAACTATAACCATGTTTTACAAGTTGAAATATAACCCTCTGTTCCCGATAGGGTTGACCATATAGCATTGTTGGGGCGGGGGTGGCTCAGTCGGTAACGCGCCAGACTCGTAATCTACAGTTCCCAGGTTCGAATCCTAGCTGGGTCAGCATTGGAATTTATCTCCGCAAAGTTCCCCGCGCTGCCCACGGTCAGTAGGGGTTACCGATGGCCTTGGAAATGCCGCCGTCCGTCGGTTGGGACGTTAAGCCGTGGCGCCGTGTGCGTCAGAGCCATACCCTGTGCACATTAAAGAACACTCTGGATGGCCTTGGCGGGAAGGCTACCATCTGTCTCCCAACAGCAGTTCCAGTGGGTCCCCTCCCGCAACCTTCTCTGAGCCTTCGGGGTCTTTGTGACCTGGCCATTTAACCCATTGTGTGCAAAAATGTCGTTCAGAAGTAAAACAACCCAACCCTTATAGCATTGTCATAAGTAGAGAAAAAGGACTTGAAAATTCATTTTGCGACTAATTGTCATCTTTGCATCTCAACCATTGCTGGTATTGTGCTTAGCATTTACACTACTTTTTACAATTCAATTCACCCACACCTTATAAGTGGCTTTCTTTTAATTCTCATCAGCGCTTTGAGCTAGTTAAGGAAATAAAAAAGAAAATCCCTTCAAGCAGTTGCTTGCCACGGAGGTCTGTCGGAGCCTCTCAGTGTAATATCGCAGAGAAGATTTCTGTGGAAAGCAAGAATTCAGCAGAAAGACGGCACAGAATAAAGAAACAGCCATACTATATCCGAGCCTAAACTCAAGTCCCTTTTATTCTCAGTAAAATACGCCACGCAATCTGTCGCAGGTATTATGTTTAGGTCAGGTTGTTTTGCCTATGTCACGTGTATCCCAAGGGTTCAGAGAAGTCTAGGGAGGACATCCATAGAGTAGCTGTTAGAAACAGATAGAAACCTCTTCCGCAAAGGCCATCTAAGGTGTTCTTTAATGTGCACAGGGTAAATGACTATTGCACTAGAATTTCTGGATCAGTGTCATAACGTACCATCTAACGAATGATGGCTTTTATAAGCTCCTATATGTCCTTTTCTCACCAAAGGAAAAACGAAAGTTGGCGGAAAAAATTCTAAATGCAGGATCAGTGGGGAGTCGAGAGTGGCAATGTAAGTTTTTTAGCCTTACACACTACTGGCTGAGCCCCACCCTATATCCTTTCCCTATTGTCAAGAAAGACAATACACAGTAAACGTTCCCTTGATGAGAAACTTGCATCTGGAAAGAAAATAAAAAGCATCTGGATAAGAAGTTGCACCTGTAAAAAAAAAGTTTCTTTTTCAGATTTACACAAATCATCATACACTTACGAAATCTGTAATAACTGTTAAGCTGTATAAGTAAGTACGAAGACAGGTACAAAGTATATTACTATGGATCATACCAGAAATGATGAAGGTTTAGAGTTGCTTACAAAAAAATGAACAACCAGGAATCTCTTAAGTAGCATGTTCGAGTGCATATGCGTGGGATGACTCTGAAGAGAGTTTCCAAGTGCACTGAAGGACCTGTGCCTGTGATTTACCAGATGGTGCATAGCGTAACATCAACAATAGAGGAGATACATAAGCGACTGATAGCCTTAGGTCTGACATGTCATGAGGAGGTCGTGGGTTCAGATCCCACGCACCTCAAGAAAATTTTCTTCTACACTCATCTTCATCCTATTACTTGAACAGTTTAATATTGATTAAATACTTAATAAATTGCTTTCTCAGCGGTAGCAACATTATGTATCCTTGAAAGGCATAATTATTATTAATCAGTGATATAATATACAGAAACACTCTGTCTAGTCTGTGCATACCATAGAGCAAATTGAATGGTTTCGCCTGGGCCAGAGTTGAAATTTATCTCCGCAGAACTCCTCATCCTGCCTTGGTCAATAGGGACACGGATGGGCTTGGAAAAGCCACCGTCACTCGGATGGAAAGTGAAGCCGTGTTCTCGTGTGCGGGAGAAATGTACCTTGTACACGTTAAAGAACTTACTGTAACAGCATTCCTCTTTGATTCACTATCCTCTACTTGGGCTCTTGTACATAGATATTTAAGTCATTAATCAGATAATAAGCGCGATAAGGGTCAAAAGATCCCAACCGATAACGATCAGTAATCCTTATTTGAAAGCCTATAATATACTTAGCAGAATCGTGTCATGATCTTTCGATTCTTTAGCTAGAAATCTCCTCACTCGTCGATAGATCAAGCACCACTCTCCACCATCGTCAACATTTGTTCGCATGGTGATACGGAGATTGTGATACTTTCAGCAACCAACTTTTCATTCTGGATATCATTTCTCGCCACCTGCTCACATTAAAGAGAAGATCTGCTGGGTTATTTTTACAAAGGAGATAAGTAGGAAGCCTGTGAAGCAGCAGCAGCAAGGAAAGGAACATCAATCCTCTTCAGCGGCGATGTTTCTGCTATTGAGATAAACGAAAATAAAGAAGATGGATAAGAGGAAGTAAAAAAGGAAGCCGCAGGTCCCGGATCAATATCGACAACAAATATACCGACTGCTTATCTTGAACAAGAAAATGCTACCTATTGGGCAGATGGATTCACTTTCTCCTGAGGCTAGGGGGAATAATTCGTGCCAGACGACCATCGTTCTGCAGTTCACAGACGGTGGCATCAAGTCTGACCAACAGCCGTAATATGTGCTAGAGGCGTTGCCTCTTCCCTTGTCAGAAGTAAAGATGATGGATATATCTGGAACAAGGCCAGCTTCGTGTCTTGCGGCTGTCCCGAGAGTTCGCTCTTTTGCCTCCAAGTTGTTTTGTACGCTGAGTTTTGCTTCAATGAACCAGTCAGATGGTCAAGTTTAGAGCCAGAATAGCACGAAAACTTTGTGCCAAAACGTAACTGGAAGACTCTTTTTTATCTACCATCAGACATTGATGGACTGATACAGAGAGTGAATGCGTAAGGATGAAATGGATTTACGTTAAGGCTTCAAACAGTTACTGTTGAAATTATATCGGGTACAATCAACGATGTTCTCATATATAGAGCATATCAAGTATATAAGAGCCTATTCATTTATTGTCAGTTTTTATTTTAGTTTGCTATCAGTGAAGAAAATAAATTATCTTGCGAAAGTTATGATTCATTTTATTTATCGAGTAGTTTTTACAGCTATCTTGTGGTTTCGTCAGAGATGATGGGCGTATCATGAAAAATTAGTATCTCTCGAAAGTACGATGGATTAAAAATCTGTGCTAGAGTTTGAAATACTATGAGATTGTTCCGGAAATCCAGTTTCTACGAATGTTTCAAATACGTATTTTATATCTTAGGACAGTGATTTCCAACCTGTGGTTCCAGGGCCTCTAAAGGTTCGCGAGCTACTTTTAATATTCCCGAAAGCGCTAACTGAAATTGTACATTGTTGGGATAGCATAGGTGCATTTAATTTTATTGGGTTGTGCTGGAATTATTACAGTTCAGATGTCAACACTGCCTATTTCAAGATGATCTTACGATGTAATTGGTTGTTGATGACACAAGAATTTCTGGAGCATCGAATTTCACCGTTCAAATATTTATATTCAAATTACAAAATAACCAATAAATAAATAGCAGATAAAGAACTACAGATATAATCCGTTTTTGGGACTTTTAGGAAGTTCTCGTTACGAAGATCTATATTTTAATTAAATATTTCCAGGTAATGATGGAAAGAGAGTCTACAGAGAGCGTCAGACCGTGTAGGTGGTCCTCGCGATGAAAAGTTTAAAAACCACTGCATTACGACACAAATCACATAAGCCATAGGTCCCATTAACAATGATTCAACACCATGATTTCTTTTCGTATCTTCTATACGGGGCAACAAATTTCTATAAAGGCTATAAACACTTGAACGATATCAAACATTTATTGGAACAACATTTATAAATGAGAGAAGCACATACAACCTATCTAACGATAGGGGGACTATCAATCAAAGTTTCCATTACAGATTACAAATTATCAATGTGAGCACCATTGATTAACCTATATTCCATCTCCTCCCAAACTTTTGATCAAATATTCCTACGAGATCCCTGATACGCCTTATGATCTTCCGTTTTAACTCGTTCAGAGCACATGAAAAAGTGGCAAAATGGAACAGAAACAAAGTTCACTGACCTCAGTTCCGATTATCTTGGCGGCAATTTCAAGAGCGTCAATCATCGGCTGAACCGCGTGGTATCCATCGTCTGGAATCCTGAGAGTTGTCATATCAACCTGTATGCTTTACTAGAAATCAATCGGTGCCTTCGACACTTCTTGATTCGTAGACGGTCACTCCCACCCTTATTTGATCTTTATTGTGACAACGAATCTGAAAATTTCTCTCATTTCTGATTTCTACTGTCTGCAATAGACCTATTCACCAATATGTAGCTCTCCAGCACTGGTATATTTAAATTTGATCTTTGACTTTGAAGGACCCATCGCATCCAAACTTTGACAAAATTACTGAGATCTACGACTCAAAATGACCTCAGAGACCAATTTGTAACCCTCTATCATCGGTAGATCTACATATGACCTTTGACCTCCGTATCAGAAATTTCGAAACGTTTCCGACATCTACATCCTGAAACATCTCAAGATACCAATTTTGACGTTTGTAGCCCTCGTTGAACAAGGTTTGACCTTTACGCGATCTCTGTTTGACCTTAATGGATACGTATGAGGGCAAATTTCGGATTTTTCCCGCGATCTACGACCGGAATTACACTTCGATGCAAATTTTCAGAGATGTACATTTCTTCATCATAGCTAATATTAGAGTAATCCCCTTCAGCCATCAGTAGTCTGTCAGTCACGTTGGTCACTCACAATCGTCTATACTTATTATTAGATATGCCTCTCTCATTATACACGTTGTAATTAATTTTGAAATGTATTTAGGAGTTTAGGTAGTTAGAAATCTATAAGGAAAATTATTATAACAGTAAGAGTATTATAGTATTGCATGAGCATTATGGTTCAATTTCCATTTAATCTGGTGATTCTTGGACCCAAATAATTAATGTTAGCATGATAACATTCATCAGTCACGCATCAGCTTTGGAAGAAAAACCCGTCAACTTTGAAATAATCTCAAATATCAAAGTAACATTAGGCGAACACTTAGAAATGGCACGTATTGCTCTAAATGACTTATTAATTATTGTTCTTCATTCAAAACAGGAAAATATCATTTCTTAAATTGATTTTTTATGCACCTGTGAAACATTTTATAGCACGCACTATGCGCTGAATCAGCTAATGAGTTACACCCATGAATGATGACGTTTGCAACAAAAGCCAGTTAGAGCTTACACCTTTAGAATTTGCAATCTCCTGAGAGGCGAAATAATCATAAAAGACGCTGAATGCCTGCGAAGAGAGCTACGGAAAATCTTCGTATCCCTCACTGAGAAGCCTTTAGCAGTCATTCTTTCCATATCACATTTTCATAGCAAAATTTTATTTTATTTTTCATGGATATCTGAAATGCAAAAATACTAATATTGTGGATGTGTTAAATTATTCATCTTATTGACAAGCATAGAACACTTTTTTCATTTTGCTACTACTCCACTTAATCATCATTTGGAGCATTATGTCACTCTTTAAATCATCCTATCTCTTTTTTGACCATTGCATCCCTTCGCTATTTTGATCAACACTACATAATCTGGAGAAATAATCTCCTGCTTAAATTACTGATGCACTTCACTTTAACCACTATATCTCTTTCCTATCTTGACTCTTACAAAAAAAAAACGTGCAAAAACTTTAACAATAATAATAATCAACAACACAAACACAGTACATGTACATTCTTAGAGATGTATCCATATTGGCAGGTACAATGAGACATCTCTCTCTTTCCCTCCTACAGCAATTCATTCATTTATAGTCAATTTTTATATGAAAACAAAAAATTTAAACACTAAGAAAACTCACAAAAACAAAAAATAAATAAAAAAACACGTACAAAGAAACAAAAATTTCTGATCATTATTATTTTTTAACATTTTTAACATCTCCTTCCTTTGCTTTTGCTTATCATTTAATTATATTAGTAGTAAATCTATATCCTCTATTTCCATAATGTAAGCCTTTAGCCATTCTAAACTAATTTTTATACTTTTCTCCATTCTTATAGTTATGGTCAACGAATTATAGATTCTCGGTCCATAAAACATAAGATGTCTATGAGAAATTTCCTTTTTAGCCTGTGGAACCAATCCAGTAAGAGATTACTTGTAGTTATTGGCTACTGATCTAAGGGATCTGGGTTCGAGCCCCTGGTAAGGCATGGATGTATGTATCGTTTTGTCTGCTGAGGCCCTGCCATCCTTTCAGACCTTCTACTATGGCATATAAACTGACAGGCTCCTGTCAGACCTCTGTGGCAAGCAGCTACTTGAGGGGGTATTTATTTATTTTTATTTATTGATCATTAGCTGAAATATCTGATAGAAATTGTAATACTTAATCACAAAATTTACCAACTCGCAATTTCGAATATGTTTTTGATTAGAATGAATTTTACTCCGGATCTATTTCATCTTTTTGCAATAAGGACCTCATAACTTCAGGATATGATGGATTAAAACCCTCATTGAAATGATCACAAGATAACGAAACTGTTTCTTTAACGTTATCTAAGCTGTTTTAAACCCATACGTTATAGGGTTTTTTTTTTACGCGGAATTACAGCTTTGCATCCATGCAAGTCCATTATTGTCAGGTTTCGAGACACTACAGATTGGTACTTTTGAACATTGGATTATCTGTGAGATGAACCATAAGTCATTTGTAATATGTCAGAAGATGTTGTCATCACCTTCATATTCGAGAGCTTTTTGTTCTTTTACGAGCTAACTGCAACTCTTATCAAACATTTGCTTTATTAATTATTCTATTTGAACAGAAGAACAAGCCCAGTTTTGAAACTGACGTGATGACAGGAAAAAAAAGAGATAAAACCACTTGAGATTTAGGATCGATATATTTACATTGCTTCCTAAATGAGTAAAGTAAGCTAAATATGTACCTAATGTACGATATTTTAAACCAATTAATTAGTCTATATATAAAGAAATTTAGTGGTAAAAAGGGGAAGATTAAGGTTGTTATTTAACGATGCTATACAGTTTTCTTTTAACTCCCTTACCTGAACATCCTCAAAACTTTTTTACCAGGCGGTGGATGGGTAGGAGTGCTAATTTGATTAATTATTACAGTAAATACTCCTTAAGCACCATGAACTACGGTGATCTAACTAGGCTGTGCAATTTATTCCTCTATTTACAGCTATCCTGAGCTACTGCAGGGCATTTGGCCATTGTAGATCAATTCTAAAAACCGTTTATTTGACATAAAATTTGACACAAAAACAAACTTTCTGGGGTTTTAGGTACGCTGTTCATACTCTATTGCTAATATATATAGTTATGCATATAACTAACATGCCCAATCCAACGTAGTATATCTCTCTCCTGCGTAACAAGAAGTACAAAAAGATGGCTGCTGACTCCTTTGTCTAAACTCATTGTTTCCTGATGTCAAAGATACTGCGCTATGCATTAGATTCAATTACATCAGGTTTCCTGTTGCATTGTTTACAAAGTATCAAAGTCTCAAGGTCTCAATTGTTCCACTCACGCTTCGCGCCTGGGCCACTGCAATGGAAATCCAGACTCTTGGCTTCTTCCACCTTTAGTTTTATAAGTACTTTTATAACTAGTATAACTTTCATAACTAGTATAACTATTTTAACTAGAATAACAAATGTTAATGTGATTAACCTATCATATAGTCTATGTTTAACACAGTGAAACGAGTTAATTCGAAACTCTTTAATTCAAATCTCCCGTATAATTCGAATTTTCATCTAAAATCAACACCCAATAAGCGAATTTCACACAAAAGTGCATGAATAATTTACAACCGTTGTTAATTCGTAATTTGAAAGAAAAAAAAATATCATAAAATCAAAATCAGTCCTTGTGCTCTTACGATAAATATATTTGGACCTGAATAATCCTAAAAAAATAATAATTTTCTTAAAAATTATGCGCTTTGCGAATACACCCAGGTTAACGAAAGAGAAGATGATAATGATCCATCGATTAATCTATTTGAAAAATTGCCTGCTAAGGAAGATGCATTTTCAGCTTTGATATATGTCAGGGACACAAGACAATGCCAATGACAATATGTGAAAAATTTGGTGATGTCATCATGCAATTACATCATGCTAAGAAATCGCCAAACATAACTAGACAAGATCAGTGACTTCTTTTAAATGAGTTTTTTTCTACTGGTAAGATTTTTGGGACACTTTCATACTATATAGTATTAAAAACATAGCTGGTAAATTTAACATAGTGATACCTTTAAGACTTTTACTTGTCTAATATTGAAATAAAACTTTATGTTTAGTTTTTGAAATAAATCTTTAAAAATTGGATTCAATATCACATTATAAGGTAAGCCATATCTGTTTTTTTTTTTTGCATTTTACATTTGTTTTAATTTAACCAGCATTTCTACCTTTTCCTTGAATTTCGAGTTAATAATGCTTTCCGTAATTCGAAATTTTTTTTTCCGGACGTTGAATTTCGATTTAATCAAGTAGTCATGTAGTATTGTATTTACATTTATACGCATATATTTGCACAATCTACGCAGATTCTTAGAAGTCCAAGCAAATATTCCTATTCTCTTGTTTATCTCATGTCGCGCATTTCCAGTATCTGTCATAAAACCGAGATATTTCAACTGCTCAAGACACGCAAAAAATTGTAAAGGGTGCCAATGTAGGTATTGATTGAGTACCATCAGGGCCGAATCTTGAGGTGGGCCAAGGGGGCCGTGCCCCATCAAACGACTAAAAGACAGGATCGTTATATCCCATTGAAGCATCATCAACCCAGTTACGTTTTGGACGAAAAAGTCACCATCAGAACTCAATCGGAAACCATCTGCGTGGATGGGTTGCTTTCTCATTATAACTCCGAGTTGTTTTATTATGGCGAGACAATAATATAATCCGAATGCATTTTTCCTCATAAGCATGGCACTGAACTCAAGATCAATCGTCCTCTGTATTGTTCTATTTTGGAATACATATAGTTATGCATATAACTCACATGCCCAATTCAACGTAGTATATCTCTCCCCCGCGTAACAAGAAGTACAAAGATGGTACTGAGCTCAAGATCAATCGTCCTCTGTATTTGTCTATATTGTAATATATATAGTTATTTCCTTTTGCAAACGCTAATAAGTATAATAGAAGCAAAAAATTATTAACTTATTCAAATTTCATGCATTCTTTAATAAAAATTTAAAGACAAGTAAAACGGAGTGGGAAATATAATAAATAACCTCAAGCAGCTTGCTTGCCACAGAGGTCACTCAGCAGTGGTGAAGTGTAGTGGAAATAATTGAGACAATGAGACGGCGCAGTTGACGAAACGATGATTCTCATAGATCGTTGGCTGATTGAAATATCTGCCACTTTTCAGTCAAACAATGATCTATTTGTCAAATTTTCATCCCTGACTGGGGCGGGGGTGGCTCAGTCGGTAGCACGCCAGGCTCGTAATCTGTAGTTCCCAGGTTCGAGTCCCAGCTGGGTCAGCGTTGAGATTTATCTCCGCAAAAATTCCCCGCCCTGCCCACGGTCAGTAGGGGACACCGATGGGCTTGGAAAGGCCGCCGTCCGTCGGATGGGACGTTAAGCCGTGGCCCCGTGTGCGGGAGAGCCATACCCTGTGCACGTTAAAGAACACGCTGGATGACCTTGACGGGAGGCTATCATCTGTCTCCCAACAGCTGTTCCAGTGGGTCCCCTCCCCCAACCTTCTCTGAGCCTTCGGGGTCCATGTGACCTGGCCATTTAGCCCATGGTGTGCAAAAAAGTGCCGCTCAGAGGTAAAACAACCCAACTCATCCCTGACACTATTAGCTAATATACAAGTAACTGAAAATTCGGTAAATCAATTGCGCAGTCTCAAGGTCTCAATTGTTTCCACTCACGCTTCGCGCCTGGGCCACTACAACGGAAATCCAGACTCTTGGCTAACCACCCCCCCACCTTTACTTTTTTCCTGCTTGATTAAATTTCTTTCCCTTCCCCCATTTATTTTTTTTTCTAGGTCCGTCATCAATATCATGGTATGAAGGACTACCGTGGTCACGGAAAGAAAAGTGAAAAAAAAGGGTCAGGAAATAGCAAAGATGAGCAATTGATATCATATTTCTGCTAAGTATAGGTATACTGCGTAATGTTGCGCATTCCACGAGACTGATAACAACAATCTCCACTCCTGGTTACCCTTGCGGTGATCCTTTCCAGCTGAAATTGCAGGAAATATGCCAAAATATCCCTTGAAGGATGCAATCAAATGCAGATGGGTCAAATGTACCAGGGTTTCCATCAGCTAGAATAGTTGCATCCTGTCCCGCCAGTGTTCTACGGACTTCAAATCCGGTGACTGTGCACGGCATGATTAATGTCCAGCTCCCATTCTCTTGCAACGAACCTATATTGTGCTATCCTAGCAATGCTTGTATTTGCGGAGGAGAGGGGTGGGGATGGGGAGAGTTGAATTTGCCTCCATAAACTGAAACCAAAGGCAGTTTGACTCTGTAGACAAACAGATGTGCTTTAAGAAGAAGAGATTGTTTCCTAAATTGAGTGGAGCTTCGATATATCTTCCTATAGTATAACAAAACCTCCGCCATCTAGAAGCAACTTCTGGACAGGACAAGCCGAAGAGGACTTTTCTTATCTACTATACATAGGTACACTTATCATCAGCCAACAAAAGTAATCTGGAATTATCGGTGAACAATACCGAGGACGATTGATCTTGAGCTCAGGGCCATGCTTATGAGGAAAAATGCTGTCGGGTTATATTATTGTCTCGCCATAATAAAACAACTCGGAGTTATGATGAGAAAGCAACCCAACCACGCAGATGGTTTCCGATTGAGTTCTGATGGTGATTTTTTCGTCCAAAACGTAACTGGGTTGATGATGCTTCAATGGGATATAACGATCCTGTCTTTGAGTCGTTAGATATGGACGTCCACTCTCATACTTTCCCTGTATCTCTGCACATCCTCCACAACGTTCTGATCCCAAAGAGAATACTAATAAATGCTAGTATTCACTTTGGGATCCATGAATAGCATGAACAGCAAAAATGTTGTCCTTTCAATTACCACACAGCACAATGTGTCATATCCAACACCCCGCACTTAACACACCAATTAGTGGTCTGGTCTCGTATGCTGGGACATCTCTTCCACTCAGTCATTGCATTTCCATTGCATATTCTAAGTCACTTCCCTCGTCATAAGAGTTCATTTCACATAAGAGTTGTTAGATCGACCTTCGGTTAGAGAAATATAATCTAAATCTGATTTAGCAAATCCGAAAACAACCGAACATATGTCAGCAAAATCAAGAAGTAGATATAGGTAAAAAAGAAACAGATTGTAATCGGCATAACCGACAAAAGACGCTATTCCATGGCATTAAGTGCTCACCAGCTGTAGAACGAAAACTAACAAAATAATATATATATAAAGCGTCTCTAAAAAAGTAAGATCAATAGGCCAAATTGATCTGACAGCTCATCGCTTCCGTTCCACTTTAGCGAAAATAGAATTTTCCTTTGGAAGTTTTCGTTTGTACCAGACACCAAAGTGAGGTCAAACTACAGACTGCTAAAAGTGACTTGTTCCATTCATCACCGCGTCACTTTAATCTTTTCTTAGTGTTGACATTTATCAAAAACGAAATTTCGCAATCTACTAGGATCTCATAACCTCTGTTTGCTTGAAGAAAAAATTTTTGTTTATTTATTTTAAGCAAATGTCAATGCAAGCATTCGTCACATGGTATAAGTTTAATATGCATTCATATTCACAACATCTGTAATCAAAGGCTACATAGACCAAAAATAAAATAGACTAAGATCGTCAAATAAAATTTCATTAGGACTAGTCTGCAATGGCTAGACCGCAGTAGCTTTGCTCGTGATAAACGCATTTTAGAACTAAAGACAGCTTTACTATTCAAGTTGTTAAACTGATCACTTCAGGAAGATTTAAATTAATTCAAATTGTTGATTTAAAATGAAACTCATAAATACCAACAAATAATGTTTGTGTCTCTAACATCTTATATCGTGGAAAACACTTTTCTACTTAATGACATTTTCAATTTATTTTTAACATTATGATCTATAATATATGCATATTCCTTTATCAGTCTTCTCTACCAAAGAGGGGAGGGATTGACTCAGGTGATAGCGCGTCAAACTCGTTATCTTCAGTTTAGGGGTTCGAGTCACAACTGTGTCAACGTTGAGGATTTTTTCCGCTAGTAGTATTTTCCCTTCTGCCCTCGGTGAGGAAGGGAGCCCAAGAGTCTTGGAAAAGTCCGTCTTCCATTGGATAGAAAGTTAAGCAACGTGTTAAAAAACATGCTGGGTGGTCTTGACGGGATTTTTAAGTTTTTCATAACTCAAATAATATTACTCAATACTCGAATACTAGAATAATATTACTCAATACTCGAATATTAGAATAATATTACTAAATACTCGAATACTAGAATAATATTACTCAATACTCGAATATTAGAATAATATTACTAAATACTCGAATACTAGAATAATATTACTCAATACTCGAATATTAGAATAATATTACTAAATACTCGAATACTAGAATAATATTACTCAATACTCGAATACTAGAATAATATTACTCAATTCTCGAATACTAGAATAATATTACTCAATACTCGAATACTCAAATACTCGAATAATACTACTCAATACTCGAATAGTCAAATACTCGAATAATACTACTCAATACTTGGATAATATTACTCAATGCTCGAATATTCAAATACTCAAATAATATTACTCAATGCTCGAATATTCAAATACTCAAATAATATTACTCAACACTCGAACACTCAAATACTCTAATTATATTAGTTATATAATTATATTATAATTATACCTTCTGTATCCTAAGAGCTGTTCATTAGGTCTCTCCCAAATCTTCTCTGAACCCTTGGGGTCCTTATAACCTGACCATTTAATGCATTGTGTGAAAACAAAATGGTTCTCTGGGGTAAACCAACCAAACTCTACTAAAGAATTAAAAAATAAACAGAAACAAGATGAAATAGATAGCTAAAGAATTTAGTTTCGCCATGAACGGGATCCGAACCTACTCTTCGCAGTTACGTGTCAGGCGTGTTAACCACTATGCCATCAGCGGTTAATATTCTTCTCAGCTAATGTGATATACGAACTTTCGCGAAATTTATTTGATTCCCTCATGGCGCTTCTGTGTCGGGAAACATAAAACAAAGTTGCCTCATTTTGCGGAATTTAATATTTGCCACTCATGCTCATGGCATGAAATTGGTAGCCGCGGGTTCGAATCTTACTCACGGCAGAAATAAACATTTTCACCTAACTATTTCCTGAGTCCTTTATCTACAGAACATCTCCTGTAATACTTTACCACAAAAACAAAATGTTAAAAACAAACTGCAAATCTAGTAATTTTTAAACCTCCAAGTTGAAATCAAGTCAAACCATCATAGTCATCAAACAGTTACATGAAGTGCCGAAAATTTAATAATTTTAGCTTCTCATTTCACTACGTATAAAACTGAAACTCCTCTTAAAATCTTGTTGTAGCTTTAAATATAATATGATAAAATCAACTCCAGATTCAATGATCATTCGCTTTACAAAGTTAGTTTACACTATCTTCAGAGTCTATAAACAACTTATGCGATACGCTGTAATTTATTAAACTTCACACACACCATGATACAATAGTTCTACTTCAGTTTAGTAGCTTTATTCCTCTTTGAATACTAAAATATCGATTAATTCTCGTAGAAATTAAAATGCCACCTAAAAATTGGAACTCCGCATGCTTATTTCCAATCCTGGCAAAAACACCAACCACACAGATCGAACAGAAAAAGAAATATAGAAAAAAAAAATTCAAATTTTTGCAGAAAAAAATAGTGAGTTATTGATAATTTCCAGCATTCTTTGAAGGCATCATCACTTTTGCCTAATGCAAAATAAATTGCCATATCTTAGAGACGCTCCAGAACATACATTGCAAAATAAAATTGGAAAACGGGAAGTGTGGATATAAAAGGGCGTGGACTGCATGTTGCATCAATTTTTAAGTGCTTACGCAGAACGTAAGAAGATAAATACCAGCTTTCGTGACAGTTTTCATAATTAAAATTCTTCCCAAAATATTGGATGTATTAGCCTTTGTTTATCGCATTTTTCTCTTCTTTATTGTATATACAAAACTGTGTTAAAAAATAAAAAAGTACATTGGGGATTATAATACTAAATACTTTCCTAGTATAATAGCAAATCATATAAAGTTTGTGATTTCATTTTAGACAGGGAAGATCTCCGTAGGTATCGAATGATTTTTTTTCCTCATTGTAGAAGCACTTCTAATAAGCCATACTCTAAGAAATTACAAAAAATATTAAGGTTGTGCATAATGTTTCTTAATAGTTATGGTTTGTTCTGTTTTTAACATTTGTGGTTGTGTAATAATAAGTTATGGTTTGTTCTGTTCTTAACAGTTGTGGTTGTATAATAATAAGATTTGGGTTGTTCTGTTCTTAACAGTTGTGGTTATGTAACAATAAGTTGTGATTTGTTCAGCTTTTCAATGCATTTCTCCAGCATACAAAATCATCAACCTGCCAATATTGTACAAAAACTGTATTCTAGAATATTTAGAGTATATGTATAGAGAGAAATATAAATAGCTTGTAACATATTCTTCAACTTTCACCAGCCTAGAAATAAAACAATACGATTGCCCTCTACATTTAATGTTTTCCATAGTAATCGACCCTTAAATGCAAATATTATCCAAATAAAGTTCAGTAGAACAGACCAGCAGACTGCAGATTACCATGCATAAGTTTAAAATCTTGTACTCTTTAACTGAACAATCCAGTGGTGTACCAAGAAAATTCTCACGTGGCTAGTGTGGGGAAAGCTGTGACATGACTTCTGTCTCCAATATTTGGGAGCTGCCGTAGAAAATGCAAAGTCGTATCAGAATATTACTCTGATTCGACTTTGTTACGACCTCAGAATATTAATGAATATCCATGTTACATTGAAGGAAAATAAAGTTATGAATTCAATACATTAAAAATAAACATTTACGGGAATGAGAACAATTTTAAGTTCTAAAATTAAGTCTGTCTAAAATAATGAATTTCAAAATATTCATTCGGTATTTAAATTATCGCACGGAATATTTAACTACCCTCCATAAAAACTGACGAAAATCGAAAAAACAAATATTCGAAAACTTCAAAATATAAATATTTGCTAATAAATCGCTTGATATTATGTAACAATTTTTACTTGTGTTTTGTTCAGCTTTTGAAGTTAATTCTTATGACTGCCAACTTTTTATTATAAAATGATTCAATTTCGCATAACTCTTTAAACACTGAACAAATATGGTTAAATTTCGTGATTTAGATAGATTTGATTCAAATTTTTGATTAATCCTCCCTCTCATTACTGTAAAAAAATTATTATTTCTGTTATTCATTTTCTAATTTTGCTTTCCTTTCGCATAACACGACATTTTCCAGGGGCGGGGGTGGCTCAGTCGGTAGCGCGCCAGGCTCGTAATCTGTAGTTCCCAGGTTCGAGTCCCAGCTGGGTCAGCGTTGATATTTATCTCCGCAAAATTCCCCGCCTTGCCCACGGTCAGTAGGGGACACCGATGGGCTTGGAAAGGCCGCCGTCCGTCGGATGGGACTTTAAGCCGTGGCCCCGTGTGCGGGAGAGCCATACCCTGTGCACGTTAAAGAACACGCTGGATGGCCTTGACGGGAGGCTACCATCTGTCTCCCAACAGCTGTTCCAGTGGGTCCCCTCCCCCAACCTTCTCTGAGCCTTCGGGGTCCATGTGACCTGGCCATTTAGCCCATGGTGTGCAAAAAAGTGCCGCTCAGAGGTAAAACAACCCAACCCAACGACATTTTCCATTGAATTCATAGTGTTATGTATAATTAATTATCCAAGCCATCGCCGGGAAAGGGATCATTACTCTGTATCCCCTAGGCCCGGATCTAGAAAGAAAGAGAGGGGGCAAGCGACGCAACCAAGCAGTAAAAAGACAAAATCAATCGGAGATGAAAATGGATTTCCATTGCAGTGTAATATTTTGCCGTTCGTTTCAGACAGTTTTAAAACTTCATTGAAAAATACGTTAATTATTCATAAGGTTAATCATTTTTAATATTTCTGTCTCCATTACCCTGATTAGCATTCTCAAGCCGGGGGGGGGGGGGGGGCGTTACCACCTTGCCCTTCCTCTTAGATCCAGAACTGACACCACCCGAACTCCTTGGATACTCCACTGGAGCAATCTAAGAGATTTAATACTTTGAACTTGAGAGGTTTAATGCTGATTTATCTATTATAAGAAATATTATGCTTGTTTTTTAATTAATTTATTTATTTATATAATCTTAGTTAGAAATTCCAACCGAATTTATTTTTAACTTGCTACAATACACCAAAAGATTCGCGCGAACGTATTTATCATCTCCATTGAGAACTTTCAGAATTTCAGGCAAACATTTGGTAGCGAAACATTCTATTCGCAACTACCACCTTTCCCGTCAAACGTCTGGGTGCATAACCTATATCCATTGATAACTTTCACAAGTATCCTGTTGTTATACAACAACGCCTCCAGATCTCCGGCATCTGTAAAGGGATTAATCCCCTCCTATGACAGGTACAGATTTTATCTTTTCACTCAACACGGAGCCACACAGAGGCCACCAGCGTAAAACATTTAGAACCAATCGGTTAAGTATCTGTGTAATTACAGGGCCTCAGAATCTGTCGATAAGTGTAACAGTTTGAAGCTAGTGCACGCACCGATGTCAAGCCCGTAGTAGGAGAAACACACGTACAGGGGCGGAAATGGGTTTTGAGAATAGGTAGACGCTCCAGAATCTGTTCAAAAGAGAAAACCCCGTGGTTGGCATGGCAACATTAAGCAATACATAAAAAATCTGTTTAAAAGCTTAGCAATTATGACAGGATATTATAAAAGTGTGGTTAAACATAAAGTGGATTTATTTCTTGTTAAATATACGGGGTATAAAAAAACAACACGAAGAAAATTTCCAGGCGTTTTCTTGGGTCGTTGCTGACGTCAGCGTTCTATTTTTGAATTCCACGGCTTTGCTGACGTCAGCACTTTTTCTCATAGCCCGTGGCTTCGTTTTTGCCTAAATTATGGAGATTTTTTATTTCCGTTACGACAGATTTTGCTGACCAATGACTACCGTAATACATGATAGCATGGCTCGTGTTTCCTATACGGCTCCCTTACACCCTTGTGCCTCGGTGGTTGGTTAAAAAATTAAATTCCCAATTGGGCAGCGGCTTCGTTAGTGTACAAATTGCCGCTTCCCAGGTCTCACTTTTAATCTGCATATTCTTTTTTTTTTACTGCACTAAAGGTTAATTTTATTAGTTCCCCCCTCTGATGTTTTAGCACACATTCAACACGAAAAATGACTCTGTGTTGCAAAGGTCATTGCTAATTTAGCATGCGCTGTCATTGAACGTGGCTTTGGTCGCATGCTATAGAGATTTATATTTCGATAGATTTTGATACTCTGTTATTCCCAATGTACTTGACTGAACGGTCCTAAATTTCTTACGGGTGTTTCCCTTGCATGACCCCGTGTTGGTTTGAAAAATCAGGTCCATTAACTTCAATGGGTCGCTCTAAAATGATAATGCCTTTGGAAATGTGGGGAATCTGGTAATGGCAGCAGATGTAAATGTTATTATGACATTTACGTTCACAGTTAGGGAGCTGTAAATGGAAACAATAAATTTGACAGCGAATATCGTTTCCCATAAGAATATCATGCTACATACTGTTGATTCTCGCAAGTGCCTCCCACTTGTGGAATTTCGACTTGAAATATTGCACCGGACCACAACCAAAACATTCTCTGAAAAATTGAAGGGTATATTATGATTTCTAGATGAGTTATGGCTGCCACAGACACACAAACAGACACACACCTTCGTTTATTATTATAGATGACGATGACAAGTTTTCATTAATGCGCGTTTCTGATGAATTAGGTTCAGCTTCGAATTTGTTAATTTTCCAAATTGGAAACACTAAATTTAGCTTGAACTTTTACCTCTTCAAATATAAAACATAATTGTTAAGTGTTCAAATATTATTTTTAATATTAAAAAATATACCATAATCTCGGTAGAATGTGTCTATTTTGGAACTTTGATCTACTCATTCCAGATATGTTATATATCAAAAAAAAGTCTGAAGCCACTAATTGTTGTTTCTTTATGAGAGAAAAAAGTTTGAGGCAATTACAAAAGCTGTTTGTATGATAGCAGCGGAAAGAAGAAGATATCAGTGTTAACAGATTTGCTCACCTAATAGTAGAAGAAAATGTTATAAAGAATGTGGAGAAAACGATCCATGGTGCATGAAAGATTGGTTAAGGTACAAAGTTGCCATTATGGATCCTTAGATAAATTTAGCCGCTAATTGCTTGCCACTTACGGTTAACTGAGAACACAATTACGTACTTTGTCACTGAGTGATATCTAGTGAGCAATTCCGCAAACACTAAATGGAAAATTTATTAACTTTTGGCAATTCTTTTAACGTTAACTTTTTTTTTCGAAAGGAACTACGTATACACACACCCATGGCACTATAAAGTAACAGTACACTACTGTACATCTTAAGTATTTAACTGAAACTTTTAAAATTACTAAGCTTTTAAGGTTTCCTACATTTTTCTGCTTTGCTATATAATACTAGTAATATGTCCTATTAATATATTAGACAATTTCCATTTTATGTCAATGGGAATCTAACTTCGATGTTCTCTAACTTCTACAATATGCAATTAATGGGAAAAATATGACTAAATATAAATTACAGAACATAGCTAAATCTATTTAAATTTCGATATTCTACAATATTTGTTTAGTACTTGAACAATTATGGTGGATATTAATTAATAAATTAACTATAAAAATCACTCATAATGGTCTAATATTTAGATAATTAATACACAAACTTCTTATACATAAAACGTCTTATATACAAACATCTTAGCACCGAAGAGCCGAAACGTTGTGATCATCTGCCTAATATGATGTTCATCCTCCACTGTGAGGCATGGACGCTACATGATTTTTAAAGGTTTTTTTGTGGTATCTGGCACCAACACGTTACCAGATATTCTTTAACTCTTGTAAGTTACGTGGTTGAGCCTCCGCAGATCGGATATGCTATTCCAACACAAACCACAAATGCTAGATTGGATTGATGTCTGGGAAATTTTTAGTCCAGGGCAATACCTGGAAGTCTTCATCATATTCTCCGAACCATTCTCGAACAACCCGGGCAGAGTGGCATGGCGCATTATCTTGCTGAAAGAAGTCACTTCTAGAGGGAGAATACCTTTGCCATAAAAGGATGTACCTGGTCTGGAATGATGTTTTGGTAAGTGGTAGACGTCAGAGTTTCCTGCACATGAATGACTGGACCCAGGTTTTTCCAGCAAAATATTTCCCAAAGCATTACATTTCCTCCACCGGCTAATTTTCGTCCCACAGTGCATTCTGGTACCAACACTTCTCCAAGTAAACAACGGACACGTACCTGTCCGTCCATATGGTGCAAAAGGAAACGAGAATCATCAGACCAGACGACCTTCTTCCAATCATTCAGTGTCCAGTTTTGATGCTCGCGTGCCCAGTGTAAGCGCTTTTGATGGTGAACCGAGATTAGCATTGGTCCTCGGAGCGGGCTGCAGCTACACAGCCCCATTTTCAGCAGGGTTCGATGTACTGTGTGTTGTGATACATTATTCTCGTCACCAGCATTCAAATTACAGGTGAGTTGCGCCACAGTATCCCTTCTGTTGGCTCGTATCATACTGGATAACGTTCGCTCACCTTTAGAGTCGATGAGTCGTGGTCAACACACACCTTGGCGGCGGTTTCTGTTTTTTTACACCTCGGACCACTTTTTGAATGTCCTAAACACGCCTGACCGTAAGCACCTCACAAGCCTCGTCGCTTCGGAAATGCTCTGACCCAGTCGTCTGTCCATTACAATTTGGCATTTGTCAAACTCACTTATAAATACGATGCTTTTCTCAACTGAAGAACAAGAATAACACTGATTAACAGAGTTCAGTATCAGGTGTTATTCATACCGTTTCATGATCTTCGCACGCGCCGTCGTTTACCTGCAGTTGCTTCGCTTTGCATAAAGACGCTCTGGTCATAATGTTTTTGCTCTTCGATGTATATTTCTTTTATTAAATGGTTTTGACAATATTTATTATATACATTTTAATTAATTTCCGAAGTAAATTCTTATGACATATTACTGTTATGAAATATTCTAGCTTCCATAATTCTTTAAATTATGGACGAATATTGTTGAAAATCGAGATTTAAATAGATTGATAAAATCTTAAATTTGCCTCTAAACTTTCTAATTAAATGTTTATTTTAGCAGTTATAGAGATTCGAATTTAGTTTCCCAGTGACATAACATGGACTTTAATATTTTGATAGGGAAGTGTATAATCGACTTCCGCTTTCATCACATGAACGATTATAATTAGTTATTTTCTATCTGAAGCAGCATATTTCTATATCAATAACTTACCTGTCAGCTCAAAAGGCTCCAAGAGCTCGGAACTGGCAGTTGAAGGCTATCTACTGAATAGCTGTTGATCTAGAGATAAAATGCCTTGCGAAGATCATCCTGCTTGTTCTGTAGTGTGCATAGGGCATGACACTTTTTTCCACACAGTTTAAACTTTATGGACTGCGATGTTATCAAGCCCTAACTATCACTTTTCACACCGAGGGTAGAGCAAGAGATAGAGGAAAATAATCTCAACTTCGGCACCGTCACATAATCCATATCCCTTACCTAGTATCACTTGGTACATCATCACATCATATGAAACTTAAAATGATACACTTTGTATTCTTTCTATATATATATTGACCTTAATTACACGCCAAAATAACTCCATGAATTAACGTTGATTATTCTTTAAGATATTCAGTTGATAATTCTGCTTTCCATTCATATAACATGTAAATTCTGAAATGATTTTTAGGGCTTAATAAGTGATATTAAAGACTTTCATTGCTTCGGTTTTCCGTTTTGAAATAGGTGGCATTGTCCAGCATTCTAATATACAAGGACGGTTCAGAAGCCAATATACGTAAGTCAGTAAAACTCATAATGGAGCAAAAAACATTTTTATTACTTAGCCATAGTAAGTTCAAATCACAAACATTACCACTCTTTGATGTACGAAACACACGAAAAATATTCCTTAATATCAATGAATTTGTAGCGCAGAAAAATTATTTCAATTAAGTTAAAAAAAAATCATGTCCTTATACTAGTTTCCACGGTTAATGTTTAACTTTGACTATCATTTTGCCATTAATACACGTATACAACATTATGTTTAATCCAAGAACGCCTGGTCAATAGCTTCGTTAAAATCTACTATTCATTCACCGATGAACGCTTGCTTGGTTTATCTGTTTGTAATGAGGCATGAAATTTGTGATGAACTGGTGTGTTTGATTTCAGAAGATCCATCATCCTTTATTTCTTTTTTGACAAGTTTGAAATTTCTGTATCTAGGTTCAAATTGTATCAATGATATATTGACCGGTCTTCTGAACTTTTCATCTCTTAAATACGTCCAGTTTAGAAATGGCATTTTTTTCCTTAAGGATTATTTTGAAAAATTATTTTGAGAAGGCGCGAAGGGTGAGTGGAAGTAATTGAGACCTTGAGAATGCCAGTTGAGACATCTACGATTCTTACAGTTGATTGCTTTACTGAATTGTAAGTTACTTATGAATTAATCAATAGTATCATGGATCAAAATTTGCGCATATATCATTGATTGATTGAAAAGTGACTAATAACTTATCAGCCAATGATTTACGAATATCTTCGTTTCGTCCACTTCGCAGTCTCGTTATCCCAATTGCTCCCACTACGCTTCGCCTCAAGATTTTTGAGAATATCCTTTTTTGTACTGCAATCATTGATTGCATCTATGGTCAATTGAGTGCTTGACGTTTCTTAGTCACTTTACGATTGGTAATAGAGTTTTTAAATTTTTTGTGCTTACAAACCCACTCCTCGTCATTCGGACAACTTAAGACGGTTTTGTCTCACTCTTGATAGTACAACAGACAGGACTATAAATCTGCTGCTCTTTTTCTATCTTGGTCTCAATAATTGCAAAATCCGCATCCTTTGGTAGCTGTGGAGGAAACTAAATATTCATTAGATATTATTGTTTCTTCTGAAACAGCTGGGTTATTAGCAATTCTGAATAATCAGATTCCATGTCACTTATTATGACTAGGGCTGGAAATGGGAGACGTCCAATGACCGAGTAGTTAGCGCGCTTAGCTACTGATCTAAGGGACCTGGGTTCGAGCCCCGGATAAGGCATGGACGTTTGTATTGTTTTTTCTGCTGAGGTCCTGCCAACCTCTCAGATCTTCTACTATGGCATATAAACTGATAGGCTCCTGTCAGACCTGTGTAGCAAGCAGCTGCTTGAGAGGGTTTTTATTTATTTTATTTGGAAATGGGGGGAACGCGAGTCACGCCATTCCTTAGTTCCACAGATTTTTGTTGTGTGTGTTTTTGATACCGCATATTTAAGGATAGGTAATATGTCCACTATACGTATATCCCACTGCCTTATAATATTTTTGGTCATAATTACTGTGCTTTTAAATAATTTTTTATATATTGTTTAACATCGCCATGTCAGCTACGGTGTCTGGCGCATCCACCTAGTTCTGAAAACCCTTTTCCACCTCTGGTTTAGACGTTTTTATATAAAAGAACTATATAATTACAAGCAATCCATTTGATTGGAGCGAAATGGAATAAACTAAACACACATGTAATCTTTCCCAGAAACATAATACTAGTAGTGAGTGCGTAAGACTTGGTGATATAGATTGGAAAGTTTTAAGTCAGTTGTGATTCTGACTTACTTGAAATGCTACTGAGAAATTAAGGGTTGCTTTCAGTAGACGTGATAAGTGCTGTCATTTGTCACTTACTATATTAAGTAATGACGTACAGTCGCTCAAAAAAGTATCCGAACACTACGGTTGATTACAAAATTCAGAAAAAATATCTGGCAACGATTTTTTCAGAAATTAGTGATCTGGCAACCTTCGTGTCACATGACACGGTTATTATTACGGTTATTTTTTACTTTGAGTATAAAATTTTGTGGAAATTGCCAACTCTGGCTATGTGATAGTAGCAGGAAGAAGATGATGTCATCATTAAGGTGATTGATGATAGACTCTTTAAGAACCTTAATTTCACAGGTATCACATACTTCTCTAGCTCTACCGTACTTAAATATCAGCTGCCTCGCGTGTTTCAGTCTCCTCCATCTTCATATTCGGATGTTTAATGATAGTTAACAAATTATCTCTCTACGTTTTCCGTTTTCTGCTCTTTTTTTTTCTTTTTGCGTTTTAATTTTCATAGCTTAAGAAGACTTTTTTTTTGAAGATTCATCGTACCAGCCGATAACTTAAACGTCATTTCAGTTAGTATTGTCAAAAGACATGAAAATAAACTGTGTTTGGCCAGTAAAATAAAAGCAACGCAAAATACAAATATTATATTTTAACAAGAGATCCAGGCAATAAAATTTTTTTAACTCTCGGTTTTGGTTTAAAAATACCAAGGATATTAAGAATTAACTATGTTTTTATTTACTTTAATTTTAATAATGTTTTAATTCACTTCGACCAGAAAGCATCATCATCATCATCATCATCATCATCATCATCATCATCATCATCATCATCATCATCATCATCATCAAGCAGCCATGGGCTACGGAGGTCCAACCAGACCGCGCAGTTTAATTCTCCAAGCATATCTGTCCTGAGCTACATCTGCTGCATCCGGCCACTGTACACCAATTCTAACAAGGTCCTGTTTGACATTGTCTGCCCAACGCATCCTAGGTCTCCCCCTCCTTCTGAGGCCTCTAGGCACACTGTTCATAACCCTATTCGCCAATCTATAATTATCCATACGGGCAACATGGCCAAACCAGCGGAGTCTCTCTCTGCACAATATGCTGCTTAAAGGAGGTTGCAGACTTCTTTGCCTAACCTCATCGTTAGTTACAAAGTTAAAACACCTAATACCCAAGATACTGCGTAAACATCTAGAATCAAAAGCATCTAGTTTCCTGTTATCATGTTTACACAGCGTCCAAGTTTCACTACCATAACTAACCCTAGAAAGAACCAAACTATTATACAGTCTAATTTTAGTCTTTAGGTGTATACACCTATTTCCCCACAATCTCCATAGATTCTTAAAAGTCCCGGCAGCAATACCTATTCGTCTGTTAATCTCATGCCGCACATCACCAGTATCTGTTACGTAGCTCCCAAGGTAATTAAACTGTGACACCTGCTCAAGACTGCAACCATTTAGATTAACTGAATCACAAACTGCCTGACCAATTTTCATCACTTTAGTTTTCTCTCTGTTTATAACCAAACCTACTCTACTACCAGTTTCATCAACAGCTCGAATGAAAGAGTTCATCTCATCAACATCATTTGCCAAAAGGCCTAAATCATCAGCATAATCTAAATCAGAAATTTTCGTATCTCTAGCCCATTTAAGGCCAAAATCTTTCCCTTGAAGTGAATTTCGCATAACATAATCAATAACCAAGCTAAAGAGAAAAGGAGACAAAATGCACCCTTGTCGAACACCAGAAGTAATGCTAAACCAATTGCTACAAGCCTTACCAACTCTCACACACGACTCAGTGTTATTATAGAGAACTTTCATTATGTTAACTAACTTGTCAGGTATACCATATGATTTCACAATCAACCACAAATTATGACGATCAACAGAGTCGAAAGCCTTTTTGAAATCAACAAAGCTAGCAACCAAAGGTTTCTGAAACTCTAAACATTTCTCAAGAATCTGCCTAAGTGAAAATATCTGATCCACACATCCCCTACCACTTCTGAATCCACATTGCTCATCACGCAATTGACTGTCAACCAGATTCTTAATTCTATTAAGCACAATCATGGAAAGAACTTTACCTGGAACAGAGAGTAGGCTGATACCCCTATAGTTATCACAAGAACTGCGATCACCTTTTTTGAAAATAGGGATAACAATAGCTCTGGTAAAATCCTTAGGAACCATGTCTTTAACATAAAAGATATTCAGAATTTCAGTCATTCAAGTGGTAACCGAAACATTCCCAGCTCTGAGCATTTCCGTAGTAGTTTCATCTACACCTGGGGATTTATGAAGTTTAAGTTTAGAAACAGCCAAAATAACTTCAGATTGTGTTATAGGGCCAACATTAAAGCCACCAATGCATCTATCATCATTTGAAACAATGGGAGTAGAACTAACTACATTGTTTAGAACATCACTGAAATGCTCAGCCCACCTAGCCATGACAGAATCCTCCCCTTCTATAACCTTACCTTGTTTATCCTTCAATACTTGTATACCTGTTCGTTTTCTACCACACGAAACATTAACTATCTGGTACAGCTCTCTGCTGTTGTGCTGTCTAACTGCTTCCTCGGCTTTGTCAGCCAAACCATCAAGCCAAAGATTCTTATCAGCAGCTAACAGATCTTTTACACGTTTATTAAGTTCTCTGTAATGCTTTCTATTAGGACTAGTAGGGTATTGATTAAGGACATTCCTGTAGTTCTTTCTTTCCGAAATAAGTTCAAGTGCCTTATCACTCAGATAATTCTGTCTCTTCTGCTCCTTTTTTCCTAAAAGAGTACTGTTAGTGTCCAAAAAAGCCTGTTTAAAATGATCCCATTCTTCCTCAACTTCAGTAGTAAGCATGCCATGACTGTCATAATGACTAAGTAACCTATCATGGTAAGCTTTGGCTATAACTGGATCTTTCAGAGCTTCAGTATTAAAGGTAAATTTTTTAAACCTAGCACAACACTTTTTAAGTTTAAGTTGCAACACACTTTAAACAAGGTAATGGTCAGATCCAATTTCAGCTCCCCTATATGCCCTGGTATTTCTAACAGAACTAGCCCATTTGCTGTTAATTAATATATAATCAATCATATTCTTATGCAGCCCATCAGGTGAAACCCATGTGTACTTATGTATGTCGCGGTGTTTGTAATAAGTGTTAGTTATTCTGAATCCATTGAGTTTACTTACCTGTAGGAGACGTTGCCCATTGCCATTGCAGCTACCAATACCAAAAGGACCTATTACTCCTCCCCAAAGGTCAGAGTGGGTACCAACTTTGGCATTGAAGTCACCAAGAACAAGGGTAATTCTTTGGTGAGCATTAATTGAGATAATGCACCATTTATTGAGCATAGTTATCATGTTATTATATCACTCTTATTTTGTTTCAGGCAGTATGCTTTTATATTAAATGATTAAAGAAATTATTTTAATATGAATGAAACTCTTTAAACTGCAGTGAACCCTTGATTCAACAGACTAATAGTGGGTCCGTTAATACAGAAAGTGGGTTAAATCTGAGTATTTATATTACGATACAGAGAGTACCTATCTTATAACAATCAATACAGCATATTTAAAACACTACTAAACAGACTAATATATCCATCTAACAGCTGAACGACAATAAAAACATTAGCATACAAATATCACATCTTTAATAGACGAGAGCTCTAACCTGAAGCTACTTAAATTCCCTATATACACTATGCTTAAGAGAAATTTCACCACCCAGAAGACGGAGATGGATTCATCTGAAATTAAACATGCGTGCATAGCATGGCGATATATGTAACTGATTCAAAAGTCAATCGAATGACCGCAGAAACAGCAACCCAGCATAGTCACAAGTGTCTCAGTTAAGCAGGTGTTCCTCAGTGGTAATTCATCGATGCTGAATATTAGAAGTATTTTCGTCTTGCAACTGGTAGCAGTACGTACCGTCAAAAACATACAGATTGTCTCTAATGTGGGTTATAATAGCTACCATAGTTTAATATGGTAGCTTTTCTAGGTCGATCTCTGTTTTATGTTTTATTATCAGGCTGATTTAAACTCTTCTCGTCGGGAAGCTAACCAGTCAAAATGGACATTAATGTTACATCCAAAATGGTATTTAAGTAAAATGGGTATTAAGAAAACAATTATTCCTTAAGAAATAAATCGCTGACAGAAAATCTGATCATACTGTGCATCTATTCGATGGAACATCTATTCGATGATTGTCATATACCAGAGTTCATATTTATTTATTTTCTATTAATACGGATTTCTGTGATATGAGATATAACACTTTTTGGGTCACTAACTTTGATACTCATCAGTAAGAAAGACTCCTTTTAATTTGATTATGTTGCTAAATCATTTGTTTTGAACTTCAGCATACATCATGACATTTGCAGTCAGAGTAACATGGTCTTAAATATTGCTTTAAGTAAAAGAAAACCTCTTTTGCTTCACCCATCCCCCTTAAAAATATACATGTCCAATATGAACAGAGATAAAAATTTGTCATTAGCAATGTACAAATTTAATCCAACTGATGCATCAGTTATTTAAACAAGGAAGTCATACATCATGATGCTTTGGGTATAAGAAAATGACCTTAGAGTTCTCAATTTACTTTAATAACTGCATATATGCCAATACTTAGAGAAATATGATATCCCTGTCGGCGTAACTAACTCTAAGCTGTGCTATGTGACCGAAATATGTTTTTTTGCAAGGAAAAAACGTTTTTCTATACGTCTTTGGTGACCGTGTTGAGATTGAAAGCAACACATGACGTGCTTAATTCAATGTAAAGGACAATTAGAATTTTAAAAATACTGTTTTTGCATCGATGTTGTTTTTAAGCCAATTATGTTCTGACCGACTTAGCTGATGCTTCATGCGAATAAGAAGCAAAATCATTTACTCTTATAAATGTTAGTTTTGCTATTCATTTTTCCGATATTCATTATGTAGTAAAATACGTAGAGATAAAACTGTAAAAGCGTTTACTAAACTGCATTCTCTATCAATAAGAAATTAAACTTTTGACTGCAGAGGTAAGTGTTTTATTTTAGTGTAAGTATAGGATGTATTAACAAAGCCAAAATATCACTCTTCTGGCTTCTTATGTTGAATAACCCTTTTTAGCCACTTACTTGCCACTCCAACCGATGTAAATTGCCATTATATTGTCAACGTAATCTGCTCTAGCTTGGTAATTCACAGATAAAATATTAATATGTCTTATCAATGCAATTCGTAATAAATCAATGAAGTATGTCTCATAAATCGCCATTGCAATGGCAATGGTTGTGTTGGGTTGGGTTGTTTTACCTCTTGGGTGGGTTGTTTTACCTCTGGCACTTTTTTGCACACCATGGGCTAAATGGCCAGGTCATATGGACCCCGAAGGCTCAGAGAAGGTTGGGGGAGGGGACCCACTGGAACAGCTATTGGGAGACAGATTGTAGCCTCCCGTCAAGGCCATCCAGCGTGTTCTTTAACGTGCACAGGGTATGGCTCTCCCACACACGGGGCCACGGCTTAACGTCCCATCCGACGGACGGCGGCCTTTCCAAGACCATCGGAGTCCCCTACTGACCGTGGGCAGGACGGGGAATTTTGTGGAGATAAATCTCAACGCTGACCCAGCTGGGATTCGAACCTGGGAACTACAGATTACGAGCCTGGCGCGCTACCGACTGAGCCACCCCCGCCCCTATGTCAATGGTTAAAAAACCCTAAATTTCATACCCTGAACCAAGATCAATATAATATGTCTTATTTCTGTAAATCGCTCTAAATATTGTTTTGAAGGTATGATTAACTTCATCAGTGTTTCCTTAAATATAGGAACTTAGTAGAAAGAAATATATGTACTATACATATTCTACACCTAAAGCGTTTATTATACTCTGGCTGAACGGCACCCGGCGCTGCACTGATCTCACTTTTAATCTGTACATTCTGATTTACACTGCACTAAGTTAGTTTTTAGCGCACAGGTTCAACACGAAGAATTGCCCAGTGATGTCTAGGTCGTTGTTGACATCAGCAAACGGTCTTACAGCCCTTGGCTTCTTTCTACGCAAGCTATCAACATTTTATTTATCCAGTCATAGTAAATGCACAGATTACTTGTAGATATAGAATTCGATAATTATTCATCTGAAAAAAATTACTGCTGACGCGGTGGGAAACGCTGCCCCGTCAGCAGCAATTTTTTTCAGATGAATAATTGTTGAATTCTATATCTACAGGTAATCTGTGTATTCACTAATGATGGGTTTTTAACAATAACGCTTAAACGTGAGTGACATCTAAATTATTAGGAACAATTGGAAAAAGTTGCCTCTCCTGAAGTATAATAATAAATAAATACCCCCTCAAGCAGCTGCTTGCCACAGAGGTCTGACAGGAGCCTGTCAGTTTATATGCCATAGTAGAAGGTCTGAGAGGATGGCAGGACCTCAGCAGAAAAACGACACAACCAGCCATGCCTTACCAGACGGCGCAAAGTCCGCCACATCTCAGTGAAAGATTTATAGATCTTATCCTGGAAGATTATTAGCGTCTGATACATGGTTTCACGGCAGAGACCGTTGGCATGTATCTAGAGAGTTGCGGGTTCGTTTCAGTAATGTTTTTCAAAAAAATAATTATTTTTTCGTAGTATCAATGCATAACTTAGGCAAATCAAACCATATTCAATTTTCTTTTTCGATGAAGTTACATATGTCTGGCAAATTATATCAGAGGGACTCTGATGGGTGCTAAAATGATATGAAAATTTCGATTATCTGAGCGAGGCAATTCCTGTTTTTGGTTTAGAAACTTCTGACGGGGGGATATTCATACGGTACCTCAAAATATGTCCATTTCTTTCACTCCCTAAAAGACAGGGAGAAAATTTAAACCGGAGTGAATTGATTGTAATGATTTTTATGCCAAATGAAAGGAGGAATGACCTCTACTCTATATTCTAAAGAGTTTCAGACGCGGGCAACACAGAGTAAATCTGCTAGTAAGATATAAAAAAATAAATTCTTAGAAGAAATAAAAGTCTATATTTGTATGTGGAGGTAAACAAAAAATTATTATTCACATTTAATGATTATATAAAGTTATCTTAATGGTATTCATTGAGTCTCATAATGTTTGGGATTGATTTTAAAACAAATCAGAAATATCGTACATAGCTCAGTATATAATATTAATACACACAACCAATGATATATATATATATATGAAAACTCTAAATATTTCTTCGTTTTTTTTCCCTAAAACTCGATTTCTGATTAAGAGTGTAAAGACATACATTTTTTCATTATTTCATTTCATTATTGTATAAAAAGAGCACATTTTTATATTAGTTTAATACATTTTCAGCATTGTTTTATGATGACAAATTAACCTCTTACTTTGTAACCACATGTAATCAATACAGTCCACAGTAATGAATACTTATTCAGAATTTTTACACTATTGGAAACTTAATTTGATATATGACATTTACATTGATTGTCAAGTAAAAGATTATTTATCTCAACTGTACATTATAACTTCTCTAGGACTTTATACTTTAAACACCAAATCATTTAGATAAAATAAATAAATTCTGTTTGCGGGACATCAGTTTACTGTCTCAACATTACACTTTCTCTTTAGAAAGAAAAGCATAGTAAACCATACCTTTTGCTGATTAGAATAAAGCAAGGCTTAGGCAATGCATCGCTATACTTACTGTGTTTGCAATTGCTGAAAGTCATTAATGCTGACAGTATGTTCCCTTCGGGGTTTTGTCAGCAGCAACTTGCTTAAGCTGAACTTGAATATTATTGTACGGGATAAAGTCTATTGGGACTCTACGTTTATTGGCCTGTAACCTGGCTGCTATAAAAATATAACGAAATAATCTCATTAAGGAGTATCTGGAAGGCAAAATGCTGGCAGACTTCAAAACATCGTTAAAGCACAGAATAATGATGAATTCGTTTATTTACCTTAAGTGTGATTGGATAACAGCAGAGAGTGAAATCACAATTTGTTTTATTTCATAATTTTAGCCTTGTTGAGATTTCGTAAACTTTCCTTTATTCATTATGTGTAGACACAGAAAGGAAACATGTAGCATATCCACAATGCGCAACCTACAGTCTTTAAAATGCATGAATGATGTAATGTCTCATGATGAGTCAGAATTATGGAAAGGAGATGCATGAAACTCATTAGTATGTAGTGGCATGGGTAATTGAGTTTTAACTGATTTCGACAGTAGTTTATATGCTAAAGTAGGGGTTCTCAACGTGGAGTAAGGGGCAAAATGTTTTGGGGTACGCCGTGAGAGTTCAAAAGTCCCTAGATGTATCTTATATATATATATATGTTTTATTTTATTCCCATTGTTATACATTAACTATAATTTTATCTATCTATACAAGGGGTACGCCAGTTACATACACATTTCCAGGGGGTACGTGAAGTATAATAGGTTGAGAACCTCTGTGCTAAAGCATCATTCCCAAGGTGTGATCCGCTGCCCTGTACCGGTCATTGGAAGAAAAAAAAAACATCCGTCCTTAGAAAATATGCAAACATAACTTGATATCATTATTAACGCTCGTTATTCATGAAAGAGGCAAGATATGATTGGTTCTCACCTCAATATTAGTAATTTGTATTTTTTGCTTAATTATTTTAATGCTATAAAGTACACACAAAAGAAATAATTTATTGTTGTAAGATTAAATAAAGAGTGAAAAGTTATTCTCTAGATATATCTATTTCTACAGAGTTCCAAACACGACCATTCGGCAAATGAAGGAACAGTATTTAAGTTTATTCTAGCATGAGGAATATGTATACACTGAGGATGTCTTCTTGTTCTGCTAGAGTCCAGGACATGAGTCAATGGCTTGACAGGATTTGAATAGAGAAGGTTGTTAATGAATTTTTAACAGATTTTTAGATTGTAAGCCAACCTTCTCCATTTTGAGGAGTATATTGAGAACTTTCAGTCCTTCCTCGTAGCTTGAGCCATCGTAGCCTCGCAGCCTCATAGTCGCATCATTATCTGTTTCATTAGGTAACCCTGTTAAGGTTTTGCTCATTGTATACTTTCACAGGATCCTAAACATCCGCATCGGTGTTTCCTATGTTTTGTAATTCCAGTCTCTCGGAAGGAGAATTCTGGTAATTTGCATAGGAGTTCTCTTCTGCTTTTGACTACTGGGTGCCCTTCTACCTATTTTATAATAGGAGAGACTTAAGTCGAGGGATGGGCGGCGCTTATGAGGTCAGCACGCAAAAACGCTCTTTTGGTCTCTGCTTTAGTGAACAGGGTGTCATAGGGTGGTTATCTCAAAATCAATCGGTTGTAGGTTTGCGTTTAATGGTCAACCAGCAATGCAGTGAAGTCCTTCTCAAATTCTGGTGCAAAATTTCCTTTATCATGTTTGCTTGGATCCCACCCCGCTGCAATGTACCGATTTGTCTTCCCTGCTGGCCATGAAGCCACTAGGCTCATTGGGACACTAGGCCCAATGAGGGGTCCCATTATGGGCTCCATGGTTGTCGGATATCACGGACAATGAATTAAGCATAATTCTTCAGCTTTCATTAAACATAATATTTCTGCACATCAATCATTTGTCTAATATACTCTTATAAATTAAAAGGATGGATACTGAACGTGAGTTCAAAAATTACAACTAGAAACAATAAATCTGAAATAATGTAATTTAATACAAAAGTATGGATAAAAACATGTACACAAACTAAAGTTACCAATGTTTGTCTTATGTGTGAACAAATTTGCAATCTATCGATAAAAAAAACTTTACCAAATCTTACAAACAAACTAAATAAAATAAACAAACACCAAGTAATGAACTTTTCCGACAGAAAAGTTAAGATCAGATCTACTAGTTCGACTTACATAAAATCTCTTAAGACACGTCTTTAAGTGTCTTAAACATCTTTATTCCTCTTACCGATCTGCTAACTGAATCACACTAATTGACTCATTTATATTTCCGCGAACACACCAAAGAAAAACACTTCTTGTTATCTATATTGTATGTACTTAAGCTACTTATTTCTTCTCACTCAAATTACGCTTCATACAACTTTCTTTTCTTATTCTACCCAATCAAGCCCGTTCGATGTCGTTGGTTACATAATTCTCACGTAGAAGCATACGCGATCATTCATGACACGTTTATCATAAATTCATTGCAGCACGTTTATCTATCGTAGCAATACTAAGAGCGACATTCTTATTGCACTCTAGCTTCTTTCTCTTTTTCATGAACTCCTGTTCTCCAAATCTTGGTTAATTAATTGGTGAGCACTAAAATAGTAACATGGCCTTTCAGAACGTGTAGAGTGTCCAGTAAGTTTAGCAAAATCCTTCGCATTACCGGTAATATTCTTGTACGATCTGTTACTGCACTAACTCCTAATGATTACAGTGATTGGTGAAGTACAATCAGTGTTTACCCGTCTTTGTCTTATTCCTTATCAGTGCAGTAGTCCCCGAGAGAGGCCTCCTTTGTGTTTTTGAGTAGGATTTCTTCTCAGAGCTCTCCATCCAGAACGACAGTGCGATCAAATGGATTTTAGTGTGCAAGGATTGTGGTTTGGCACTCACCAAATTGCTAATCAAGGTGTAATATATGAATTTGCAATACGACCATATATTTAATCTTTTTCACTGCTTCTAGTGCAAAATATATGTCATACCTACACGGTTTGCCAATGCACTCCCAAATGCACTTGCAGTGATGGCAAAAATGATCTTGATCCTTGGGCAAAATTCGTTAATTGCAGTGGTGCCCATCCTGCATTTCTCTAGAATGTGCTGTAAATAGAAAGCGGAAAAGTGTGGAATAACGCATTAAGACTACCGATAACATCTTTTATCCCAAAGCAAGAAAGATAGGTTCACCACTCACCACTAATGCGCGGTTGCCTATTTCAATGTGGTGTTGGAGAAATTATCGTTTGTGGTGCAAGCTGATATCAGCATGTCAACCACTGAGTCTTTCTTCTTATCTGAGAAGTACTTGAAGAAGTCAACGGTACAGTCAGAACAGAAGTCTAAGTCGAAATATGTACTATTTTTTCCTTAGTGGCTTCGTTTTCAGATGCATACCTACCCAGATCCTTTTAAGCCTCAGGTTGTTAAACATTTGAAGCCAAAGCGGTCCTCTCTGGAACCTACAAAGAATGTCACTTCTGATCAGTCTGTTTCGGTCCTGGGTCGTCAGGTGATCCCAATGCTATGATGCAGATCGTTCTCAATTACTGAAATCTTCCTCAGCAAAGGTTGCTTTAACCATGAATCTCCACTGACTTCAGAAAGCTACACTCCCACCCATAATGGAATTGTTGTAGATTCTGGCAAAATTCGGATGGATTTAAGATATTTTATCGGTCGTATGAGCCTATCTGCACGTAGTTGGTAAAGATAACTTAGAGACAGTCGAGAGTACCACGATCTTTCCATTTTTCCTTTGTTCGCTAGAACATGGATGGATGTAGTCCAGCTGACGAGAGTGGTCATCATCCTCTTGAGACATCCTTCTCCACTCCAAGACATAATTCTCCTCCGCAAACCTTCCCCTCTGTCCACAGTTAGCAGGAGACACTGATGGGCTTGGAAAGGCTGCCGTCCATCGGATGGGACGCTAAGACGTTTCCACGTGTGCGGGAGTGTCATTCCCTACGCGCGTTAAAGGAGGCTACCATCTGTCTCCCAATAGCAGTCCAGTGGGTCCCCTCCCCCAAACTTCTCTGAACCCTGGGGTTCCTTGTAACCTGGACATTTAGTCCATTGTGTGAAAATGGTAAAACAGGACAACCCAACCCAATCATACTCATCACCATCACCATCTATGAGGTTGACATCCTCCTTTCAGTGGAATTCTGAATCACTCCTCTGTCTATTTTATACCTGGAAATAACATTTTCAAAGTGGACGTAGATGATCTCGTCTCGCTGTTGGTATTCTGCTTTCTCCTCATGTGGGATATTAATAGATACAGTACACTGGTTCAGTCATCCAAAAGTCGATTTTCACAATGTTAATTTAATATTGAAAGAGTTATAGATTGGAGTTGAAATAATTAATAACAAAATTTTTATTCATAAGAATTTCCTTTAAAAGTTATTACAAAGGATTTTCTCATGCACTTTAAAAGTTATTAAAAAGAAACTTACATTAAAACACAAATAACAACTGTTCAATAAGGAATCATTTGCAAATATAAAAAAAAAAAAATCTTTAGAAACTTCTACAAACATTATTTTAGTTTTCGATAGTTTTAAATAATTTATTTAGGGAAATCTGAATAGTGCCAGCTGTTAAATACTTTAGCTCCAATAACTCTTTAAAAATATAAGTTTTTGAAACTTTTATTAAACGAACTTAATTGAAAAATCGATATTTAGATGGATTTGAGTGAGATCTTCGAATTATCTTCAGTGAAGTGATTTCGTAAAAAAGTTAGTTTCAAAGTTGAGTTTGAATGTATCTTTCCGTTTCACGTAAGTGTCCCAATACGTTTAGTAATATATTTTACATTCATTACTTTTCTATTGAGACATTTGCGAGATGACCTTACCTTTTAAAAATAAGCTTGGGTAAACATTTGACATGCATACCATTTAAATTATGTCTTATCATTCTTCAGTACGTCATCAGCAGGCGCTTGAAATTAATTAAATTCCATCTTAGCACTTTTCAACCAAAATCTTTTCATCATTTCTATCTGCTACGAATTTTTCATGAAGGGTATATACAATGACGGTTTTAGACAATTACTTTCAAAATTCTATTTTTGTAGCAGTCCAAATATCCCGCATTATTGTCAATTTCTAATTCTCCATCTGAAGCCCAGGTATATGAATTCCACTTCAAAATAATGGAGATTTCAATCTCTGACTGTTCTACTCGAAGTTACACTGCACAATGATGTTTCGAGCAACATTTACATAGATTATCATTTGAAAGAATATTAAGCTTCCTTTTGTTGTACCGTGTAATCAGAGTTCACCTCGGAATGAGCAAAATAATGTTTATGCAAAATGCTTGAGATGACTGAGATTCAGGTTGCATTTAAACAGCAGAGACGACAGCTTTTGTTGAGCAGAATAAAGCACGGTTTAGAAAATACATCGCTGTGCTTCCTATTGTTCAAGTAATAAACTCTGTCAGAACATGACTGCTTAGGGGTTTAGGTAGTAATAGCTTTCCTGAGCTGATCTTAGATATTATCGCCATGTGTGAAGCCTATTGGGATGCGGCGTTTATTTCTAAATACTACGAAATAATCTCATTAAGGATATCTGGGAGGCAAAATGTGGACAAGATGCAAAATCTCGTCAAAGCACTAAATAATGAGAAAATTGATTTATCCATTTTACGTGTGTCGGGGCACTTAAATTTTTGATGGTGTTTGCTTTTAGTATTCAAAGAATGCCTCGCTTTTTGTTATATATTTATTGTTATGTCTGATGTTGCAGAATTTCGTAAAAGTTAACTAAGTTGCAAACTTCTATCGCAGAGACGTTTATTAAAATAATAAAGTAACTTTCGTAGTTCCCGCTGTTGCTGTTTTCTTTGGGCATTTTTAACTTTACCGACTATAACCCAATTTGCTGCATAATACATTTTTATAGAAAAGTGTTATATAAATATGTATTTAACAGTTATTGTAAATGATGAAATGCAATACTTCTTTCTGTTGTGTTTATACATTGTGCTTCTGAAAAGTAATGAGACCAAAATTCTAAAACAAAATCAATTTTTCAGAAAAATATTATATTGCGAATATCATTCAAAATAGTCATCATGGGACTCTATTCACTTGTTAAAACTCACTTTCAATCTTTGAAATCACTCTTGAAATTCCTCCAAATTTATTTCTTTTGGATGGTCGGTGACAGGTCGGTGAGGGAGGTTGATCTCAGTAATCCTTTAATGCGTTTTTGTGAAAGAAATATTCAAACAGTTAACACATCTAAAAGAATGGGACTGACCATCTCAAGGAGTAGAGTTTGGAGGAATTCCCAGAATGCTTTCAACGATTAAACAAGAGGTGTAACAAGTGTGTAAATTCCCATGGTAACTATTTTGAATGCTATCCATAATAAATTCTTCTCCTGAGTATTTGCTTTTGTTTCGAAATTTTAGTCTCATTACATTCTGATGCACTGTGTACATAAATGTGTAATACATATATTTTAAAGTTACTCCCGAGTGTATAAAATTATCTTCTTTTAATTGTGTCACTGTTACAGGTCGAATTCATTTCTTATTTTTGAATCAGTAGCCAAGGGTAATAAAGTTGGTTCATTTGATGTGATGAAAAATATTTGCTTTCTTTAAAATTTAGTACTTTCTAACACGCCTGAAAAATTATTCTTTTTTTTCCTCAATATTTTTCCAAAATCTCACCACACGCCGGTTAAGAATCGCTGATAGACATTAATGAATACATTAATTAATATGCAGTAAAACGAAAAAGTGACGATGGTTATGAAGCGACTTAATATGGACCAGAGTAGAATAGGTATGGTAATTCTCTTTCTCCTACTAAACCATCATTTCTTTATTCCTATTTTAGATATAATTTTGTTAATGAAAGTGTACTAGAATGCTTGATCGTATAATCATATTCGATGTACCGGGTAATAATTTTACCCCTAACTATCTCCATCATAATGATATGCCTATTCGGCATGAGTCATAACAAAATATATAAGTAAACTACCCTTAGGTGGGCCCCTATTGGGCAAACATAAGAAAAGCTAAAAATAGCAGTAAAATTGTGTAAAAAACCTAAAACGGGTAGGTCTCCTCAGAGAACGCTACCGTTTTAAGTCTGTTGTACTTTTTCAAAACAGTATGATCGCAAAGAATCAGAAAAGAAATAATCTCATTGGGATTATTGCTTACAGTCTCAAAAAATCTTTTTGAGGTGCGTTTTATATGTGTATATATATATGGTTGATGCCCAGGTCTTTATGAAGTTGTCTGTTAGTGACAAACCAGGGGGTATCGATCGCAGTTCTCAAAATCTTGTTTTGTAAGACCTGAATCTTACGAATATTAGTGGGTGTAGTATTTGCCCATATGGGTGAAGCATAGAGAATCACCGGTCTGATGATCATATCATAGTGTAAAAGCTTATGATCAATCATTAAAATGGAATTTCTCCTAAGGAGTGGGCCTAGCTGACCCCTCAATGAATTGACTTTGGAGATTATATTATTTATGTGATAGTCCCACTTTAACCTCTTATTATAACAACCCCAAGATATTTGACTGAATCACTCCAATCAATGGGAATATCTTGTAAATAGAGGCAAGTGGGATTCGTAATACGCTTTCCAGTAAAAAATGGCAGAACTCTTGTCAGAGTTAATCTTTATCTTCCATTTTTCGTACCATGTGTCCAGCTCGGTCAAGCTGTGCTGCAGCCTCTTCACAGCGATAGCAGAACCGAGGGAGGGAGATAGTAAGGCAAGGTCATCTGCGTAAAGTGCAAGTTGAATACGATCAAAGGAAAGTAAATCGTAAAAAGTATAAAGAGAAGAGTGTAGGACCCAAAAAGGAGCCCTAAGGCACACCTGCAGAGATGACTCTTCTTGTAGACATGGCAGATTTAATTTGCACTTGAAATGTCCTATTGGAGAGATATGATTGGATAAAACAGATGAGTCCAGATGGCACTTCGGCTTATATAAGCTTGTGTAAATGGCCGTCCAACCAAATGCGGCCAAAGGCTTTGGCCAGGTCTAGGAAGACAGCCGCAACGGACTCCTTTTTGTTAAGGGATTCGGCGACTTTTTCCACCACCCTAAGGATCTGGTGTTCGGTAGATCGATTCCGCCTGAAACCAAACTGGATCTCAGGAGAATAGGGTGGCAGCCAGGAAAGTCGTCAATACGATTGAGCAAAATCTTTTCAAAAACCTTACTAATTGTAGACAGCAAGCTGATAGGACAGTAGCTGGATGGAACAGCGGAGTCCTTGCCTGGTTTATGTAAAAGCTCGACGATAACATTTTTCCAGACATCAGGAAATATAAGATTTCGAAGTAAATAATTAAATATGGACCAGAGAAGCACAATGGCTTTCTTTGGAAGATGCTTGAGCATCCTGTTCGATATTTTGTTTTGACCCGAGGCTTTATTTCTAGAATGCTTGCTTACACGTTACAAGTAATGACCGTAAAAGGCTTAAAAAAAGAAGCTGTTGTTGATACACCGAAGGGCCAAAACATTATAATCAGCGCGTTTTTATTCAAATTGAAGCAACTGCAGGTAAACAACAGCGCGTGTGAAACTCATGAAACGGTATAAATAACACCTGATATTGAGCTCTGTTAATAAGTGTTATTCTTGTTCTATAGATGGGAAGGCAGCGGATTTAAGTGAATTTGATAAAGGCCAAATTGTAGCAGCCAAACAAGTAAGCAGAGCATTTCCGAGACGACAAGGCTTGTAGGGTGCTCACGGTCAGCGTGGTTAGTACCTTCAAAAATTTGTCTGAGGGGGAAAATCCCATGAACCACTGGCAAGATGTGGGCCAATCACGTCTCATCGATGATAGAGGTAGGCAAAGGCTATCCAGTATAGTACGAGCCAACAGAAGGGATACTGTGGCCAATTCTCCCGTAATTTGAATTCTGGTGACGGTAGTAATGTGTCACAACACACAGTACATCGAACCCTGCTGAAAATGGGGCTGTGTAGCTGCAGCCCGCCCGAGTGTCAATGCTAAACTCGGTTCACCATCAAAAGCGCTTAAACTGGGCAAGCGAGCATGAAAACTGGACACTGAATGATTGGAAGAAGGTAGTCTGGTCCGATGAATTTTGTTTCCTGTTGCACCATGTGGACAGCCTGGTACAAGTGCGTCATTTACCTGGGGAAGTGTTGAACCAGGATACACTGTAGGACTAAAACATGATGGCGGAGGAAGTGTAAGGCTTTGGGCAATGTTCTGCTGGAAAACCCTGGGTCCAGTCATTCATGTGCAGGAAATTCTGACGTCTACCATCTACCTAAACATCATTGCAAGCAGGTATATACTTTCATGGCAAAGATATTCCCCCTCTTGTAGTACCTTCTTTCAGCATGATAATGCTCCATGCCACACTGCCCGGATTGTTCGAGAATGGTTGGTGTAACACGAGGAAAACTTTCAGGTGGCCTGGGCTCCCAATTCCCCAGACAACAATCCAATCGAGCATCTGTGATTTGTGTTGGAACAACATATCCGATCTGCGACTTCTCAACCACGTAACTTACAAGAGGTAAAGGATCCTGGTAACGCGTTGGTGCCAAATACCACAAGACATCTTTAGAAATCTTATACACTCCCTGCCTCGCCGGGTAAGAGCTGTTTTGGAAGCATGTGGAGGACTAACATCATATTAGGCAGATGATCATAATGTTTTGGCTCTTCGGTGTATATCCCAAATCTGGTCTAGTGGTTAGCGCACCGGGCATGTCTTTGTATATTGTATGAGACCCCTTTGTGGAAATGAGTATCTTCTTCACTTTAAATAATAATGATTTTTCGAGGAATATTAGCTACTTCCCAATCCAAGTTTTAAGTGCATTTCTACTAAAAACAGTCGTACGTGTGGAATTCCTGAAGTTACAATTTAATGGAAGAGTTTGTTTATTGGCCGTGTTGATACTAAGCTGCTAACTCCAAAAGCAAATCGTCGGTCGGTAGTTATTTTTCATCGGTGGCTCAGTCGATAGTGTACAAAATCATAATCTGATTGTCTCAGAATCGAGTCCCAACTGTGTCTGCTTAAGATTTTCTCCGAACACCCACCCTGCCGCACTATATCGGCTTGGGAAAGCTGCTGTCCATTGCATAAAGTGATCCCTGTGTAGAGGAGACCGTACAGTGTGCATTTTAAAGAACACGCTTGATTGCGTTGAGGGAAGGCTTGCATCTCTCTCAAACCGCTTTCCAGTGGGACGACTTTGAGAATACCTTTCTCAATCCTTCCATGATAATTTGGGGTCCTTGTGACTTAGACATTGCTGCCACTCTGGAATGGCCTGAATGTTTTCCTGTCACATATTAGGCTCCTGATACTCTTCAAAGGACATCTGAACACTGCGGCGTATTTGAACATCGTTGCTCACCAAGTTAATCCATTCACGGCTACATATACAGTTTATCCTTATTCGGATGGACAGATTCAACAAGATAATCACCTGCTCACAAGGCATATATCATAAACGAATGGATCCAGGAACATTCCAATGAGTTTTACTTGCTTCATTGGCCTGCACAATAATAAAATCTAAACCCTATCGAGCATCTTTCGGATGAAGTGGTAAGGGCTCTTCTCAGTGAGACTGTCCTGACGTTCAATTTACAGCAACTGCACGATACAATCATTTCTGAATGGTACAATATTTCTGCACAACACATCCAGTATCTAGTAAGCCACATACCCCGGACAATTCGGACTGTTCTAAACAGCCAAGGAGGTGCAACACGTTACGAGGAGGTGTACCGTATAAAGTGGCATCTTAGTACATTTATAGCCCACAAGGGGTTTCGACTGGCCGGATTATTGCTGCGGAATAGGGAAAGTGTGTACAATAAATTGTACTTCTAGTGGATAATACTATAAGAACTTTCTGGGACGACTTTGAGAAATTTAATCGGAAAACGATCTGCGTTTAATTACTTCAGGGATTCGTTTTCATATCTTGTTGCAATATCTGTAGCTGAACTCTTACCAAAGTATATTGATGTTTTTCTTTTTAAAAAGGTCGTATCGATCATAGTGTGCTACTTACTCTATGTTAAAAAAAATCCATGTTAGCCAAGTATACTAATCGTTTATTCAAATTATCTCTTTTAAAATTTGCCAGCCCGCTACTCCACGTGTGATTGTTATTAAAATTTATTTTTCACTTGAAACACGTAGCGTCTTAATCAATAACCTTTTGAATAATGTTATTTATTTTCATTTAGTGAATTTGCTGGCGAAGTTAATACTCTAACATATATGTTTCTCTTGACATTGTCTGTTTATTCAAGATTGACTCTTTGTTTGTTTATTCAAGATTGTAATCAGTGTTAAAGATACGGACATATATTGAATCAAATTCAAGATTACAGAAACACTATTTAAAAGCGTTTCACTGAAAAAAATGCAATTTACGAGTACAACCATAAATGAAAAACACACCACGTAACATGGTGCCCATTATCGATAACTTGAGAACTTCCAGTTTATCATCCTTGTGGAATTTACACATTCCTTCCTGCAAAATGAAAGTCTAAAGAAATATCCGCATCACTTCTATCTATATGATTAGTATCGCACATATTTCGAAAGTTTGCTTATTTTATGCTTAGAATGTATTCATATAACATTTGAAATCACGCAAAAAGTTACAATCTTTTGAATTTTTACTTTAGTACCAAAATGCTGTTTTTAATTGTGACTGATAATTCTTTGTTACTGTCGTTTATTTAGAATCAGCTGATGCATTCTAAATGTTTTTAATTATTTTTCAGGCAAAAAATATTCAACTATAAAAAAAGTCAATTCAGTTTTCACGTTTTCCCCAACCAGATCGTTTCATTGAATAGCCAAATAAGATATTGAATGTAATTGCGGTATTGCTGCAACCCTTACATGGGCCCAAATTAACACTGACGAAATACCTTTCTCTTGTACGTCGTAACCAATCACCAAATAATGGGTACTTTCCTTCAACTAGGAAATTGAAAGGCGGCTGAGAAATGGAGTAGACCACTTTCCTTATGGGTCATCGCCTCGCCATTAGCTCCTTGTCACGTACTGTGCAATGTGTTCTGTGTGCTGGGTAAATGCCTCAGAAGAAGAAAAAGTCTAAGATAAAACTGGATTATTTAAACACCATTTTTATACTGTTCTCCTCTCCGATGCGTTTCTATCAGTTTGTTGCTGCCGAAATATTTCTCTGGAATTATGAAGGGGAATAAATATTTTAGCAATATAATGATGAAAGTACAAGCGAGTAAATTGTTGAATAACAAGGGTTTGTTAAGGTTGAAAATTTTTATGAAAATAATTTTTTAAAAGCTACATTTCTAAAGTTTCTTGATTCTTGTTCTAAATACAGGAAAATTAGGGTTTTTTAAAATTTTGTTCCATTTCATAAAAATATATATTTCAATTTCCATATTCTGTGTATTGAAATGGTAATCGTATAACTTAGAATTAATTAGGAAATTAGATTTAAAGCAAACGTAGGGCTGAAGTTTTTCATAAGAAGACGAAATGTGTAATTTGTGACCTTTGAATTTTTCTTTTCAGTTCTTAATGTTTCATCAGTGTATTTGGCCATATAAACCAATTTATTTGTACTGATTATATTTTTCTTGTAGCATTGTGCACCTAAGAGTCGCCACAGAGCACTCAAGAGTCAAATCTCATATGGGACTCAATTTTATGCACACCGCAGTAGAGCATAGAAAGCCATCATTTATGTTAATAATAATTTCTATAGAGGGAACCGTTGTGGCTTACATTACTCAAAAATCATCAGTTATCAAATCCAATATCTTACAAAAAATTTTAAATGGGAATACAAGACCATGGAGTAAAACAATGCATAAACATAAGTAGATTCAATAGTATACAATCACAGCATCTGAAGAGATATACATTAAAAAATTGTAGTGGAAAATTTGTTATTCTCCGGGTGAGATCCAAACCTCCGACCTCCTGATACAAGGACGTACCCTAGAGGAAGGATTCCTCAAAATCTGGGCCAGGGGTAGCCCAGTCGATTGCGCTCCAGACTCATAATCTGTAGTTCCCAGGTTCGAGTCCCAGCTGGGTCAGCGTTGAGACCTATCTCCGCAAAACTCCCCGCCCTGCCCACGGTCACTAGGGGGACACGGATGGGCTTGGAAAGGCCTCCGTCCGTTAGATGGGACCTTAAGCCGGGGCACCGTGTGCGGGAGAGAGCCATACCCTGTGCACGTTAAAGAACACGCTGGATGGCCTTGACGGGAGGCTACCATCTCTCTCCCAACAGTTGTTCCAGTGGGTCTCCTCCCCCAACCTTCTCTGAGTCTTCGGGATCCTTGTGACCTGGCAATTTAGCTCATGCTGTGCAAAAAGTGCCACTCAGAGGTAAAACAACCCAACCCAACCTATAACTTTCAGAGTAACCGAGGCAACGGCAGCGCCTCCAGAGATTCATTCTTAATCCAGACGAGTTGGCCAAATCTGGGAACAATCAGTCAAGCATTTGCCGAATTAATTACAGGGCACCGAAAACAGCCGCCAAGCAATGGCGTTTGTCATTGACATTTTTATGTCTTTTCAACAATAAAAAAATCTATTCCTGTTTTTTTTTTATTAACTTTGCAAAAGCAAGCGCATGTTATTATCATTTCTGACAACAATAAAAGCAACTTTAATGTTTACTCTATCGAAAATTCCCTAAGTGGCAAAAAATTCAAAAGCAAAAAAGAAATGTGCGTTGAGATTTATCTACACTAACCTCGATGATCCCACGGTGTGAAAGGGAAGACATATATGGGTTTGGAAAGACCGCCGTCTGTCGGCTAGAACGTTAAGCCGTTTTCTGGTGCAGGAGAGCCATATCTTGCTCGTGTTAAAGAACACGCTGGTTGGCCTGGATGGGAGGCTACCATCTATCTACTAACAACAACCTTCCCTCAACATCTCTGATCTGTTGGGTTCCTTATAACCTGATCGCTTAGCCTGCTGTGTTCAAAAAGGCCACTCAGAGGTAAAACAACCCATTCTATGAAATTATATTATTAATACTATAAATTTAGTACGATTGGCAACATGGGCTTTCTCAGAGGGGGTTAAACGGAGCATTTGCCCCCCCCCCCCCCCGGGATCGAGTAAAAGATTCCACAAATTATAATCGTAACAATTTAAGTGTAATTAATTTATATACATTATGCATATGTTTTTGTATTGATACAATACTATATTCCATAATCTACTTGTGAAAAAAAAATAACTTAAAAATTAAATAATTAAATAAAAATTTATTGAGTAATTATTTGTCTCCAAGCTTCCCCCCCCCCCTGGAAAATTTTCTGCGGACGCCCATGGTTGGTAACATAAATATTATGCATACACTTTGACAGAATGGGTGAAAGTATATTATTATGATGAAAGTATATTATTATAATTAAATTTGATATATTATTATAATGATCTTTTTTTTTCTTCACTTAACTATTTATGCTAAAGACATTCTTAATCAGTAAATATATAAGGAAAATATGCTCTCACTGATTCCTTGCATCTAATAAGAATTTATATTTCGGTTAAAAAAATCTTAAAGAAGTGGTGAGGAAAATTAAAATATAGAGAGTTTCTAGAGTGCTTTGAAACTATCTACGAGATATAAGGATATAAAGTTGAAAAAATACTGCACTAGAACCAATGAATAACGCAACGAAAGACTCCCATTTGCCCTCTAATAGCTGTCCACTGATCTCTTTGAATCCCCTTTTTCCTCGAGCTTTGGGGGTTCTTTTAACCCACAGTGCAGCGAAAAAGTACTCCTGGTAAAACAAACAACCCGTTCCGAAGACTAAAACGAATCTATTACCCGTAATTTAAACGTAAGGCTGTTAGTACCACTGAGAGCCGCCTCAAATCTTTCTCTGGGGATTTTCATTACGAAGAGAATTTATGACGAAAGAGGCGGCAATCAGTGATACGTTTGTAGGTGTTTCCTAATATGCACAGTCACGTGAAAAACAAAGGAGAAGGATAACAGAATGCTAATCTTCTTGCCAGGTGTCATGAACAATCTGCCAAGTCACCCACGAATGCAGGAGGTTAATCATTCTGCCAGGTACGGAGAGACACAATTTAAAAGATGCGGTGAAAGTGATTGCAGTGTTCGTGTCTCACAATACTCGAAGGCAACGTAGTTCATAACATAATCTAATGACATCACGCTATTTCGAACAAGTTAATTGATAAATGCAATCAAGTGGAAGAAAAACTGCTGGGCATTGCTATTAAAATGTTACCGTAAAAGAATGAGATGTGGATTAATGTAGGTAGACATCGCTGATAGTTTAGATGATTTTTAAATAAAAAATTAAAAAAATGAAGGATATGTATTCATAGCTTCGTAATGAAAATTAATAGTGCTATTAAAAGATTCATTGTTATTGGATCGTAAAAAATTACATTCAGATATTTAAAAAATAAATTTGTACTTGTCTAGCTATAAACAAAGTAGATCCAATGATTATTATCAAGAAATTTTTGGAAACCCCCATAAAAATAAGAACAATCTTAGTATCAGGTTGTGGTTCAGTTAATCTGAATAGTTGCACTCTTGAGCAGGTGTCTTAGTTTAATTATCTTGGGAGCTATGTAATAGATAATGGTGATGTACGGCATGAGAATAACAGACGAATAAAGATTGCTGTTGGGACTTTTAGGAATCCATGGAGAGTGTAGAGAAATAAGCGTATACACCTAAAGGCAAAAATTAGACTGTATAATAGTTTGGTTCTTTTTAGGGTTAGTTATGTTAGAGAAACTTGGAAGCTTTGTAAACAAAATAACAGGAAACTTAGAAGCTTTGTAAACAAAATAACAGGAAACTTAGAAGATTTGTATACAAAATAACAGGAAACTTAGAAGATTTGTAAACAAAATAACTGGAAACTTGATGTTTTTGATTCTAGATGATTGGGCAGTATCCTGAGTGTTAGGTGGTTCAACTTTGTCAGTAATGAAGAAGTTAGGCAAAGGAGTCTGCAACCGCTCCGAGCAGTATATTTTGCAGAGGGAGACTCCATTGGTTTGGCCATGTTGCCAGTATGGATAATTATAGATTAGCGAATAGTGTTATGAATAGTGTGTCTAAAGGCCTCAGGAAGAGGGAGAGACCTAGGATTCGGAGGGCAGACAATGTCAAACAGGACCTTGTTAGAATTGGTGTGCAGTGGCCAGATGCAGCAGATGAAACTCAGGACAGATATGCTTGGATAACTAAATTGCAGGTCTGGTTGGACCTCCGTAGCCCATGGCTGCTTCAGGATGATGATGATGATGATATTAAATTTTAGTAATATTAAGTGTGGAAAAGAAAATCTTAAATATATTGTTTTGAGCTGTAGATGATCAAGAGACATGGATTCGTATCCCGCCTGGCTCAAGATGGCCTATCCTCTACATTAAATCTATATTAAAAAAAGGGAAAAAAATTACCCCTCAAGTTTCTGCTTGTCATATAAGTCTTACAGGAGACTCCCAGTATAATACATCACAGAGCTTTGCAAGGAAAGCAAGACCTCAGCCGAAGGAAATTCAAAATAGGAAACGTCCACATTTTATCCGTGGCTCGAACCTGGGTCCCTTTAATCAGAAGCCAAGCATGCTAACCATGTGGGCACCGGAAAGTCCCTCTAGACTTAGGATATAATAATATGTAGAAGTTTTAATATTTAAAATTTGTTTCTGTCCATGTACTGGAATTATATACTAATTATGTTTAACCTTCCGCCAGCAGTGTACAGTCGCTCAAAAAAGTATCCGAACGCTATGGTTGATTACAGAATTCAGAAAAAATATCTGGCAACGATTTTTTTAGAAATTAGTGACCTGGCAACCTTCATGTCACGTACTTTTTTGAGCGACTGTACGTATACACGCATGACAAAAATTACAATACCTCCTCGGTAGCGCAGAGGTATCATGTTGGTTCATGATATCACTTGCACTGCTGGGGTCCGGTGCGAGTCCCGAAATGATATGGTCGTGTGTTCTTCCTGTCATAAACTGGACATGAGCTAGTAGTTTTGCTGGTCTAATCATGAATCGATGAAAAAAAAGAATGTACCGGATATCGGTAGGCAATGTCCCGCATGTACTCTGTTGGCTCTCTTTTGTGCTAACATCTCTCAGAAGTCTCTCAGAAATGTGCATTAAAACGTATCTACCTTTAAATATACGAATATTTTAACCGATTTTCTGTTAGTAACATGAAGAGCAAGTCCAAATCAGAAAATAACTCTGGGAGTAAGGGTTGGGTTGCTTTACCTCTGAGCTGCACTTTTTTGCACACCATGGGCTAAATGGCCAGATCACATGGATCCCGAAGACTCAGAGAAAGTTGGGGGAGGGGACCCACTGGAACAGCTGTTGGGAAACATATGTTAGCTTTCTGTCAAGGCCATCCAGCGTGTTCTTTGACGTCCACAGGGTATGGCTCTCCCGCACACGGGGGCACGGCTTAACGTCCCATTCGACGGATGGCGGCCTTTCCAAACCCATCGGTGTCCCCTACTGACGGGCAGGGAGGGAAATTTTGCGGAGATAAACCTCAACGCTGACCCAGCTGGGATTCGAACCTGGGAAGTACAAATTACGAGACTGGCACCCTACCTACTGCGCCACCCCCGCCCAGAAAGTAAGAGTTGTGATCAAGAACTAGTCAGAATGAATTGGAATACTTTTCCGGTATAAACTTTGTTTTCTCCGTTTCAGTGGTCTTTAACAAATTCGTTTAAACAACATGGCTAATATATAGAGGAATAATATATATAAGGAATCTTCTGAAAGTGAGGGATCCCCTTTCCCTCCCCCTCCCCTATATTAAGCCCATGTTCAGAGCATTCAATTTAAATTTCATTAAAATTTAATAATACACACAGGAGTAATAGCTTGTAAATTTTACTTACAGAGAAAATGAAATGTTACGTACAGCATAGAGTTAAAATGTCTTCCTAATAGCGTTTGGCAGGCTAATTCGAAATGTTTCCACGCGGAAAGGTTAAAGGTTTGTGCCTGTACTCAATTAATAATTGCTAAAATGACTACTTTCCTTCATAAAGGAAGTTTTGATAGGGAAGTTTTTTTAGGGCGGAAAGGTTAAAGGTTTGTGCCTGTACTCAATTAATATTTGCTAAAATGGCTATTACTCTTCATAAAGGAAGTTTTGATAGGGCAGGATTTTTACGGTAAGCAAGTTTCACTTTATTTCGCAGCAAATATTGAGGATTTATGCAATAGTTAAGATCCTTTCGCAGCACGTTATTTAAACGTGTTCTTTTTTCATAATGGAGTTCATAACAAATACATTTGTCATTACTGTGGAAAGCTCCTTAACAAAAAATAAGAGCTGATGCATTGCAGGAACAAGAAGCAGGAAGTTCAGTGCAGGATGAAAGCAAAATGTTATTTTTCAAAATTATATAATTTTGAAATATATAATTAATAATATTTTTCATGCAAAGTGGTATATACCACTTTGTATATTTTTTATATAAAATATATATGGTTTATGCAAAGTGGTAGGCTTCTAAAAATACATCTAAGGCTCTTCCTTAAGTAAATCAAATTAAATTATTTTTGTTCTCTAAGGTTCTTAAATATTAATCGTTATCCACTTATATACTTACCATGTAGCGTAGTTTATGACCAGTGGTCACAGAAACCGCTCAGGCATTTCTATCACGTCGAGGGTTTTACATTGGCCAGTGACAGTTGTAGAGATGAGCCTTTTTTGCCAACTAGGGAGCATGATAAATGCTTTATGAACTTCAAATAATGACAGCAAAAATTAGAAGGGAAAGACTTAAGGATATCAGAAATTATTATTTGAAGTTATGGAGGAATGGAAATCTATTGCTGTCTCATCTGCTCCAAAAAGAGAGGTTAAGGTTTCAATATCTTCTGAACGGATAAATTCGACAAAGAGACACATTTATCGTCACAAGAGTAAGAACAAATAAAAGATAATATACTTTCATTTTGTTACATTTCAAATCTATTCTTTAAACCAGCAATCGTATATTTTCCAACTTGTGTTAGAGGAAAAATTATAATTCAGCAATTTCAATATTCATTTTAACAAAGCTGAAAAAAAAATTAAATGATGAAGGCTGGGTTGTCTTACCTTTTAATAGCAAATTTTTAAAGCAATCTTCTAAATGATCAGGTTATAATGGAGCCCAAGAGCTCAGAGAAAGTTGGGGGAAGGATATTCACTAGACAGATGTTAGGAGACAAATGATCGCATTCCGTCAAGACCAACCAACGTGTTTTTTAAAGTGCATAATGTATGATTCTCTCCTGAACAAGGCCTAACCTCTCATCCAATAGACGGCAACCTTTCCAAGCCCATTAGTGTCTCATTTCTTACGGAGGGCAGGCGAGAGTTGGCGAGAGTTGAAATATCATCGCAGGCAGAGTTGAGACTCGAACCTGGGAACTGCAAATGATAGGAAGCTGTATCCCTAATTTGGTTGTCCAAGCTCTTAGCGTTTAGAAGGAGTTCATAATGAAATAAGCAACCAGTCAGAAAAAAAAAAACTCTTAAACTTTACAGAAGATACCTTCTACATTTTCTTGTGAGCCCTTTTTACTGAAATTACACTAAATTAGTTCATCAAACAGCTCTTCTATGATACAGTTAAATCTGCAGTTCCTAAACGTTTTGATCCCAGAGCCCCGTTACCTTTTCTAATACATACCCCTCACCCTTTCTTAACGTCCTCTTTACTTCTTGTAACACTTCCTTTACTCTTTCAATGGACCTTTACACTTTCCAACTCACTCTTGAAGAAATTTAAAATGTTTTTTCCTGTACAAAACTAGTTGTAATAATATTTATCGTGAATACAAATTTACAAGCATTTCGATATTGATCCATGAATTTCTAGATTTTTCTCTCGAAGCAAACTACACTGAGTGATCATTGAATTATGACAACCCCATATTATTTACTGGCACGCTAAAATAGAAGCTCTATAACATTTAAAATAAGCGATTTATGGGAAAATGTGATTAAAGGTAAATTATATATTCAATCAGTTCTATCTAAATATTGATTTTCAACAATAGTCGTTCAGTAATTAAAGATATATTGCAGTTTGAACATTTAACAACAACATTGCTAAATAAAATAATTTACCTTTGAAGTTCATTGAAACTGAAAGAAGTTGAATATTTCAAACCATTTCATAAATAACTACATGTTTTCAAAGTATGTGTAAATAATTTCTTTAATATTCATTTAATTTTTTTGATAAACTTCTTAGAACACATTGCTGCTTTTAAACGCTTTAACCTTCAGTACCTGTTTAAATAATGAGAGAATATTGTTAAAAATGGAATATATATATGTATAAATTTGATTGAAATCGTTACTTTTAGAACTTCTTTATTTACCCATAAAATGCTTATTTTAAAAGTTATAAATTTAGCGTCCCATTGACATTGGAACGAGTGGTCATAATTCAATGATCATTCAGTGTACATTACTATGTTATTCTGAGAACCTTTCCATAGTCTATTTAACCAATTTCAACTGAAAAACTGAAGGAAAAGCCTCCGTTTGGGAATCACTAGTTTAAACCATATAAAACAGAAATAAAACTCATGGAGTTCACACATAAAATAAAATCCATCTAAAACAGCAGTTCGTTTTCGAATACGCGTCACTGCAATAAAGAAAAGTCGATTCTACCACTTCCTACCACTTTCCTTCCGATAAGAGTTATCTAGTCCAGAGCACCTTAATGCTCTCCATACACTATCTTTTGAAGGTTATGGAGAACGACACCAGTCCATGGAGATAACTAAGATTTGTTTTATTGCGAACACTCTCCTTCTGTTACGGCAGCGGTAAACGACGAAAGCTTCGGATAGGACTTCGCTTGTTCTGATTTGTGCAGTAGATTCAGTGGGCAACCTATTGCTCTTTAGACTGTTCAGCGTGTACTTTTACGATGGCAGTAACGTCTCGGAAGCTTGCATAGCGCAACTTACATAAAGTGATAGATCGAGCACATAGAATTACTCTTTATCAAGGACGAAACACAAGTCGGTGTCTTACCGAAGATTTCAGATCCACAGAAGCACATACGCTGACACATCACTTAATTGTCTATTGCGAGCTAATAAACTAGAAAGACGAACGGAACAGCTAAGTGAAACAACAAATTGATGTAATGCAAGTTTCAGAGCATCTACACGAATGCAGTGCAAGCCACTTTTGCATTCTCGAAATTGCAGACACTTCTACATTCATACAACGCTTCGACACAGGATCTTTTCTCGCAATTTCCTCTCCTTCAGATGGAAACCAATTTAACCTACATGGCCCTGTCATTTTGCGCCTTTTCATGTATTCCGCCGGGGTACCAAGCATTTTTATTTCTCCGCTATCTCTTCTCGCATTTATAGGCAGGACATGTTCCTGACCTATTATCACATTTGTTCTAAATCTGCCAGCCACACTCCGCTTCACATCACATTTTTTAAACGCATCTCATTTCCCTTATAGTCTCCGCTAGTATTACACAAAAAGCGGGAATAGTAGAGAGGATGGCATGTACAGCACAATCTCCAGCAATCAGTAGACGCGCTTAGTATGGGAAGTGCAAGTCTCAATCTTATTTGTTAAACCTGTGGGGGTTTTACGATGGAAAAATGTGAAGTAACACACTATCCTCAGCAGATTAATTGCAAGAGTAAACGGCTTTAATCAAGACTTTGACCTGTTTTAATTCATGTGGCAGCTTTTTGGGTCACGATTATTATTTATGAATATTTTACAATTAAAGATTCTCGTTCTTCTCCAAGCAAATTCTTTTTAATTTCTATGTGAATTCAAATTTTGCCTTCTTGCATCTCATTTTTTTCTACGTAAAATAAAAGCTTAAATAAAAAAAAGTACCCCCTGAAGCAGCTGCTTGCCAGAGAGGTCTGACAAGAGCCAGTCAGTTTATGCCCCATAGAGAAGTTTGTAAGGTAGGCGAGACATCAACAGAAAGACAATATAACATCCATGCCTTACCCGGGGATCGAACTCACGAAAAAATATAACATCCATGCCTTACCCGGGGATCGAACTCACGACCCTTTGATCAGCAACCAAGCACGCTAACCACTCGGTCACCGGGACAGCTACATAAATATATAATCCGAGAGGTTTTTTTTTAAATAAAATACTGATATATTCATTTGCTAAGAAAGAATTCAGAAATCTCAAAGCTAACCTTGGCCTCCATTGTTTTACTTATACCTTAATAAATCTGTAAGTAGTTTATTCAATACTTGAGCGGAAGAACTTTAAGTTATGTTTATAGTAATATTCAGAACATTCAAAACTGTTATATTTCGTAACAGAGTATAACCATTTAGAAATTTATTTAAATTATAATAAATGTCATAAATTTTGCGGACAATAATACAATTCAAAATAATCAGTTCACTATTCGCCATCTGGAAAAAAACATACACTCTCTGACAACGAAATTGTGAAACCATCCAGAGGAAATGATCCGATTTTTATACAAATCAACAGGTGAGTGTAGCCAAGACTACCTCAATCGTTAAAGCATGGCAGCTATTTTAATGACGTTAGATACGAAGGGAAATTTTTTTAATTTTTCTATAATATCATGATAGGTAGTTTTATGATGTACAGTCGCTCAAAAAATATCCGAACACTATGGTTGATTAGAGAATTCAGAAAATATCAGTCCACGATTTTTTTAGAAATTAGTGATCTGGTCCACTGTACACGAAGGTTGCCAGATCACTAATTTCTAAAAAAATCGTTGCCAGATATTTTTTCTGAATTCTGTAATCAACCATAATGTTCGGATATTATTTTGAGTGACTGCACCTAACAAATGAATAAAATATTAAATATATTACACTTACGGATTAATGCAAAATAAAAAAGTAAAACTTTTATCGGAATACATATTTGATTATTATTACATTAATAGTTTAAATCAATTACTGTTTTATTCATTTGTAACGTATAACTTACAGCAACCTGAAATAAAATTACATTAAAATTAAAATATAAAAACAATTTCCCTTTATACGTAACACCGTCAAAAGAGCTGTCACGGCCTTCATTTTCAAGGTAGCTTTGGCGCAGCACTACAGGACATGTGCAAATGAATTCCACTGTGAGACAAAATCAAACGAAGAGGGCAGGCATTTTAAGGCGGAACATGTTTTCCACTTCACTAAATGCTCCACGAATTTGCAGCCTCTGAGGGATCCCATAAAACGAAACACATAAGAAACAGCATCATGTATGGAATGGTAAGGTAAGGTGTGCGTTAGCCATATCACCAGCTTACGGCATTTGAAAGAGGACAGATCATCAAACTTCAAGAGGCGAATAGTTAAGCTTACCTTTAATGAAATTTGTCAGCTGCAACCTACAATAGGCATTCAATGCTGGCAACAGTGGTTTTGAAAAGTCACACCCAGTTGTCAGCAAAGTTCTTATTCACTCTGGAGAACAATATCAAAGGAGGACTAACTGATTTTGCTACACCCATCCACTGCACCAACGATGATGCTAAGAACGACAGAGCGGTTACTCCAGCATTGCTTCACCCCATAACACGGGGAATCGTTTCCGAACGATTTGTAGAGGCAACGTTGCATGCACCTCGCTCATTGCGTTGCTTTCCATTGACCGCTAGGCATCATTAACAGTGCTTGGAGTAGTGCGACCTCGAACAACTTCGGATGCAAATGGCGTTGTGTCATCTTTAACGAAGCGACGAATCCCACTTTTGCCTAGAATACAATGATTGTCATAAACACGTACGGAGATGACGCAATCAGTGCTCTGATCCAGATGCCATTGTAGAACAACACACTTCCGGAGCATCAATTATCACTGGGATGTGATAAAGTAGAATAACAGTCTTCTCTTGTGTGTCCCCCAGGCACTTTGACCATATAGTGCTATCTCGATGACTAACCCTTTACGCAAATATCTCTAATCCAGTGGTGTCCTTGTGACTTAGCTATTTAGCATACTGTATGCAAAAAATCTAGTATCTCTCACAGGTAAATCAACCCTTACAAGACCAAGCTCAACGACAACGCAACTTGTTACAAGACCAAGCTCAACGACAACGCAAAATACGATGACCATAATGTGAAACTCCTTGAAGGCTTTCTGTTGTTTCTTTGAAATCATTGGAGTTAATTTCGAAACAATATGTTTCGAATGCAGTAAGATCCTGGATTCTCTAACATCCCTTTCAATGCAGAAGTGGCTTGTTTCAGTGACTGAACTGGTGTTTCAGTGTTACTTTGTTTCAGTGTTGCTGAACTGGTGGCTTGTTTCAGCAAGATAACGTAAAGCCTCATACTGCTAACATCATTCAGTAACATCTACGACTTGTGTATATTCACAAAATAAATTTAGAAACACAGCATAAGTTCAAGAGTTTATAAAGGTTAACTAAGAGTTTATAAAGGTTAATAAGAAATCAGGATAAGCATTGGGCCCTTCACATATGTTGAGTATCTTGCTATGTGAAATTTATAAACTGGTGGAAAAGTAAAGGTAGCGCCATGTTATATGCTGTACCCATGATACGGAGGGGAACCAAAATACCATTCCACAGATTGCTACTTCTGTATGACTAGTATCCAGGGCTTTACCAGCAGAAAACCGAAGAGGCATATTGATTATCCCAACTTATCTTCTGCAATACACACCAGTACCACATTCTAAAGCTTTGCCAATTCCACTAACTCCAAGTCAGGAAATAGAAGATGGAGAAAGTACTGGTGAAGAGAGTGAGGCACGTGAATCACCTCCAGAAAGAAGTGATCCTTCCTACGAGGCTACCATGGATTCAACTCCACATTTTTTAACGCAGGCAGTCCGAACGAATTGGTTCGTGATCTAGGGCTAAGTAAACAAAATGCTGAACTGCTGGGAAAGAATGGAAACTTCTCCAAGTACAAGTATAGCTTTATGTAGAAATAGAAAATGGAATTTTATTGCATTCTTCTCAAATGATGGCCGATTGACTTTCTGTAATGATATTGCCGTTTTGATGACAGCTTTAGGCTTTATTCATGACCCACGAAATTGGAGGCTCTTTACAGATGCATGCAAAACTAGCTTGTAGGCAGTTTTACTACGTAATGGTAATTTGATGCCTTCTGTTAAGGTTGCCTATGCTAGTATGACAGGAGAATCATATGAGATTCTAGATATAATGCTCAAATCCATTAAATATACGGATTCCAATTGGAAAATATGTGGGGATTTGAAAATCATTGCCATGATAATGGGAATACAACAAGGGAACACAAAATTTCCTTGTTTCCTTTGTGAATGGGACAGTCGTGACATAGTATCCCATTACCTGGAGAAAACTTGGCCAATACGTAATTGGAAAGTGGGAGCAAAAAATTTACAGAAGCAGAGATTTATAACTTATGAGGACGTGATCCTTCCTCCCCTTCACATAAAACTGGGACTTATGAAGCAATTTGTCAAGACAGTGGATAAATATGTTAGAAGATTTGCCTACCTAACAACAAAATTCCCCCGTCTTTCAGAAGCAAAGATAAAAGAGTGCGTTTGTTGGCCCTCAAATAAGACAGTTGAAGAAAGATGTGAAATTTGACGAATATCTAACAGAGAAAGAGAAATTTTCTTGGACATGTTTTAAGAAAGCTACAGACAATTTTCTTGGGAAAAAGGGTTCTAAAGATTATAAAGAAATAGTAAACCGGATGCTGCATGCATATCGGAATTTAGGATGTAACATGTCTTTGAAAGTGCATTTCCTGCATTCCCATCTGGACTACTTTCCGGAAAGCTGCAGTGACGTCTCCGATGAACACGGTCAGAGGTTTCACAAAGACATTTCGACCATTGAAAAGCGATATGAAGGGAAGTGGATACCTACAATGTTAGCTGATTTTTGTTGGAATCTCAAAAAAGACAGTACAGATAAACATAAAAGAAAAAAAGTGATTTACGTTTGCTATTTTTGTTATTTAATTATCCTGTATTCAATTTATTTCTATATAATATTCTGTAAAATTTTCTGTATGAATCTATAATCATTTTAATACTAAGGATGCTAAGAATAATCTCTTTTCTTCCCTATTATTACTCATTGTGAACCTAGGAATAAAATAAAAAAAATTAAAAATCGTCTAACTCAAAAACAATTTCTGATAGAAAACATCTATTCACAGATCTGAAATCTGCACTAAAAACCCTTTAAGAATCACATAACTCTTACTTAGAAAAAATATTTTTTTTGTACAACAGTGTTATCCATCCCTATTTTTTACCTTTCTTCTTAGCAGCTTCCAACTTGTTTTTCTAGCTATCTTTCCTTTTCTAAACAAAATAAGATAAGGTATCACTGTGCTATCTTCTTTTGTTGTACTAACCACTTGTTGGAGTATAGCAAGACGCATTATTTAACATTCTATTGTAGACGCGATCGAAAGCATTCTCCTTTTTTTGTCGCTGGAATGAAAAGAATATACCGCAGGAATTGAAACGGGCTTCTTTGTACCATTGTTTCGCCAGTCACGACCACAATACAAAAGAAAAGGAAAGATATCCAAAGAAAGTGTTGTTCCCATTCTACGCTTTTCTCGCTATGGTTATCAAAAGCTATTTACGAAACCAGATAGACTTTTCTTATGTAAGGTCCAAGTCTGTTTACTGAAGAAGATCTGAAGAAGTCTGTTTACTGAAGAAGATCTGAAGAAGTCTGTTTACTGAAGAAGATCTGAAGAAGTCTGTGTACTGAAGAAGATCTGAAGAAGTCTGTGTACTCAAGCAATGATTGACAGAGTTGTAGATGCAGTAACGTACCCAAAAGTTTCCAATGGGTAATGTGGGAGAAAGTAGGTTTACATCTTTGAGTCATATATGACTATATGGGGATATGATGTACTTTACTCTAGATTTGCGAGCGTTTCTTAGAAAATATGTATATATTATTGAAACCCATAAGGGAGGTTATAAATTACAACCTTAACACTCTTTGACACGCCATTTGGGAGTGTAGATGATAACCTACACTTTATCAAGTAATGTCATACTGCGATGAATCAGAAAAGAATAAAGAGAAAACTCTTTCTAATGAAAAAACGCTACGACACGTAACGGTGTAGTTTTGTATAGACTTGTGATCCACGTAAGATCTGATATTTATTAAAAAAATTATTAAAAATGCCTGATCTTTATGAAAATATAGTTGAGTATCCATGCTCCACAATAGATCAATTGATATGTTCTCTAATGAACAGAGGAGTCTCATCCAGTGATGCAGCTGCATCGGGGCCATGAGCTCATGTGGGCCCAAAAATTTAGAAGTTTGCACCTTTCTTTACAAGCACTGATGCAAATATCATTTTACATGTCAGTTTTCAGAGCAGGGGTGACACTCGTAAAAGGAAAAGGAGTAAGTTTGCATATCCTCTGTACAAAAGAAATAGCAAAAATCGATTAAGCAAATCAGGTGGTGTCCAGAAAATAGGTTTAAAAAAAGATGCAGAGAGATATTTTTACATAATTTTATCCTAGAAACTCTATCAAAAATTTTGCAATCAATAAATATTATCTCAAAATTTAAGCAATCTCCAAATGTTGACCTTTTAAAATTATCCCACTTGTTGTGCACTGTATTAAAAGGCTTGTAGGAATTGAGTAACAATTTTAATAAACTCAGGGAAAGCACACAAAAGATGCCATTAATGTGGGGTGTAGAATCAAGATTCCAGATTTCTCGTGTGCCTAAAATCAAACGTATGGATGATGGGCTTTGTAAGTACCAGATGCTTAAGAATGGACGAAATGGCTTCAAAATCGAGACTTTCAAAGTTACTTTCCATAGAGCCATTATGGAACTCAAAAGGAATTTTAGAGTTTAAATGATATTGCTGACAGTTCGTTGCCTTGCACCAAAAACTTTATAAGCAGTAACAAATCCGGAGTTTAGCTAAGTTGCAGAACTTCTCACCAGGGAATAAAATCCGACTTAAAGGTTTAATTTGGTGTTCAGCTTCTGTCATTTGGGACCAGCTTGAAGCAGAATATAGCAACAAATTTTACCATACGGGGAAATGTCTAATTTATTGATTATTCAAAGTACCCTCTTATTGAGCTTTTTCAGATGTGTATAGTACTATCTTGATCTTTCTAACACTACCGGTAACCATAGCAACAACGGAAAGCTTATTTAAAATATACAAATTGATTAAAAAAATCTCAGATTTAAAACGGCGAAAAGAAGGTTATCACGATTTCCCTTTTTTATATGCAGAAAATGAGTACGTACGAAAAACGTTTAGAAAAGGAAAGTCAAAAATTCGGCTGCGCTAATAAAATTCACCTATTTCATTAAAATCATTTTAATTTTTATATATTTATATTATTTTCCAAAATGTTTGGCTTAAAATGTTCTATTGGACTGCAGGTTCCCTTCTGTAAAATGTTAGGACGATGTAATATAGCGATTATGTGCAATTGCATATGTATAGTGACCCATGTAAGAACCAGAGATTTAAAACTGTAAAAATTGCTTTGGATAGAGGAACTTACGATTTCGCCCCACATAGCTTTCGTGGAGTTGAAAAGAGATTTGAAACCGAATGCTGGTATCCATTAGGTGTTGTAAATGGTATATTTGTCGTGAATATCCTATTCGGATTCGCGCATAATGCTCTGGAATATTGTTTTATTAGAACATTAGCAGATGTGCATTCATAGTAATCTTTGTTCAATAAGTTAATATTCCAAGCAAATTTCTAAACAAACTGAATTTTTAATATACACCTAAAGTGTTTTTTTCTTACTATAGATATATATACACACAATATTTGAGAGTACCAAAATGATATCAGTATTTATTTAACGTAAGGAAGCGAATGCATTTTTAATACAACCGCGAGTTATCAATGGTTAATTGGTACAAATAGGCTAAATTCTAGGAAAATCGTCCAATTACTCGTTACAGATTTAAATGAGAATCTTTGGAAATGTAGCATGGATTAAATAGTCAATCAGCGATTTCCTAATTAACTTTTAAAAATCGCTTCAAGAGGTGGAGGGGGCATAAAAGAAACTTTGCACCAGGGACCAAGCTGATTACGATAGCCTCTGCTAATGAATATATATTTTATTTCTAGTTTTAACTGGGGCGAAGGTTGGCTCGGTTGATAGTGTGTCAGGCTCATAACTTGTGGTCCCGAGGTTCGAATCCCCATGCCTGTGTTGAATATTCCTCGCCAACACTCGCTCTGTTCTCGGGGAGAAAGAGGTGATCGATTATTATTGTTCACCTCTGTCCTTTGGTTGGGACGTTAAGGCGTTTTGGTTGGGACGTTCCGTGAGCAGAAGAGCCTTAGCATAACAAAGAACATGATGGATGTGTTGGTCTTACCTCTGAATATCAATGTTTTGCACACAATGGGCTAAATGGCCAGGTCACAAGCACCCCGAAGGCTCAGAGGTGGTTGGGGAAGAGGGTGTCCACTGGACAGTTATTGGGAGAGGGTAGACGCCCGTTAAGTCCATCCAGCGTGTTCTTTAACGTGCACAAGGTATGGCTCTCCCGGATATGGAACCACAGCTTAACGTCCCATCCAATGGACGGCAGCCTTTCCAAGCCCATCGGTGTCCTCTACTCACAGGGTGCAGACGGAATATTTTGTGGAGATAAATCTCAACTCAGTCGGGCTTCAACCGACTGAGACACCCCCACTCCCATGCTGAATGACTTTGATAGGAGAATTCTATCTTTCTCATATTTTCCGGTAGATATTATACCGCTATTCAACTCGAAACCCGTGAAGTCCTTATGACCTGATTACGTTGTGCATAAAAGTGCGGCTCAGAAGGGAAACAACCTTAGTTTTATTAAATTCTACACTGTAAATTATAACCGAAACGAACAACGTTTATTTCAAACTGCTGGTTTTATTCATCTGATTTATATACTTGCTCAGGGTGAAGTAATGTTTTGATGCAATATATGTGCATATATGAATTAAATTTTCATCTATATTCATACGATAAACCACGAACAGTTCTTTTTTGCCGTGATCTGAATAGGGAACATATTAATATTAAATAGCCAATATTATTCTCTTTTTGTTGATATTAACGCAAGGAAAAACGTGACTTCCCCTCAACGGCAAAGATATATGGCTAGCTGAAAGAGAGTATGTTACATGCCCGAGAAGAAAAAAAAACGTGTTCACAGAAAAGCATATTTATCATAAGAAGGCTTCAATGATAACATTCGAAATCACTGCACTATTGGCTGTGTTCCACATCCAGGTCATCAGGCCCTTCGAAAGTCTGTAAAGGCCTTTGAAAAGAGCCAAGAGTAAATGGAAGAGAAATGAAATTTAAAATACAGTTGCAATATCTAAGAGGAACCAATAATTGTTGAGGGGCTTAGTCTATTCTATTTTCTTAACGAGGAGCAAGGGGAAACCCCCCCCCCCCACCACCACCACCACCACCACCACCACCACCACCACCGTCATTTGAGCCTAAATCCAGCCCTGAATAAAGCCCGTGTTTATTATTACATTTTATGATATTTTTCATTTTCAGCTTTGTTTCATAGCTTGCTATTCTGAAAAACCATGAAATGTGGCATCTTTCATCGATCACTAGTTCGGGATGTGATGTAACCAGTGATCGATTTGTCATTGGCTTATCTTTGAGTCATGTTTGACTCTAATGGGGATTTATGTGCTTCAGTCTCGATTTGAGGGGATTTCTTAGAAAATATAACTGTTGAAGAACTGTTGAAGTGACAGTTGCGCTATTTCGTACTCTCGCTTAGGGTTCTAGTAGCCAATCACGTCACGTCACTACTGTGATTTCCAAACTTGCATATAACGTGTAATTTATGATTTATTACTTGACTTTGTTTTTGGATGTAGGATATAACTCACAGTTATATCCTACATCCAGTTAATTACATAGCTAGTGATCAGTGGCAGTTTATATAGTGATCAGTTGCAGTTAATAATATAGTTAGATCACTGAAGTTAATAACAGCTAGATCAGTGGCAGTTAATATAGATAGCGATCAGGCGCAGTTAATAATATTGCTCAGCGGCGAAGCATAGTGGAAGCAATTGAGACAATGAGTCTGCGCAGTTGACGAAATGGTGATTCTCGTAGATCGTTGGCTGATTTAGCTATGAGTCACTTTTCAATCAACCAATGATCTATAATGCAGTTGTTGATTCATGACACTATTGGGTGATTAAAAGTAACTGACAATTCTGTAAATCAATCACCTGCAAGAATCACCGATGTCTCAATTGCGCAGTCCCAAGGTCTCAATTGCCTCCATTCACGCTTCGAGCCTGATATAGCTAGATCAGTCGCAGTTAATAATGTAGTGATCAGTCACAGTTAATAATGTAGTGATCAGTCGCAATTAATAATATAGCTAGTGATCAGTGCCTGAAAACAGTTGAGATAACGAGGCTACAGAGTTTGCACGTCAGATAGATGTAAGGCCCTTGGTTAATTGACAAGTGCAGGTGCGCACCCAAGAGACGAGGTTTTCTTTTTGGCGGGCGAGGTAGGATACATATTTTAGTGCGAAAGGAGTCCAGGATGAAGTCAGAATGCCTTTCTGGTATAAAATAAATTATACCTACCGTTTGCATGGTTTCCACCATTAAAACGGTGGTGTACTAGAATGGGAATGGAAAAACGGTGGGATATCAGAATGCGAATACCAGAACGGGAAAGGGAAAACGACGTATACCAAAATGAAAATATCAGAACTGGAACGGGAAAACGGTGGGATACTAGAATGGGAGTATCAGAACGGGAAAGAGTGGGATACCAGAATGGGAATACCATAACGGGAACGGGAAAACGGTGGGATACCAGAACGGGCACATATATCATTTAGGGAACTAGGGCCTTACCCCTTGGTCCCCTGGATGATGAATGCCTCTAGCCTAAAGATACAGTGCTGGACTCAACCTCCCTTTCCCCCTCCCTCATTTACAGTTTCTGGTTACACCACTGACTGGACGAGTGATTGATACGTCAATTAACCAGTGATCTACGAGAACCATCGATGCGTCGTCGGCTATAGATTCTCATTGTCTCAATTATTTCCATGCACCCTTCGCCTTTCTAATCATTCCTTAGTTTCTCCACCTCAGCTATATATGTTCTCTAATTTGCTTTCGAATATTTATAAATATTACCGAATTGTTTAGTTACCATGGGGAACTTATGCACGAGATTACTTTTCAAATTCCCTGAAGCCAGGTTTATGTTATAAGTATTTCAAATAAGCTACCACTAAAAAAACATATTTAAAACAGAAAAAAGTTTTGCGTTAAATAAAAAGAAGACAGTATTGGTAATTGCGCACCATAATTGCATAACTTACTCCATTATTTGCAAGATACTTTGTCGGTATTTTTGAAGTTAAACTCTTTTTCATGGTCGAAGGAAAAAATATCAGGATTATTTATGTTCTGGTAGTTTTTCCTTCTGCTACTTACATACAATCCTCAGTAGGATTAAGAGCCATGAAATGGCAGGTTGTGTAGTAGAAGTTGATAAAGCTAATCATTATTCCCTTCTGTGGCGTAATGCTGGTATTTTGCATAAATATGCATATTGAACGCGATAAACTGGACGGACAAAAATTGATTTGCTATAATGAAACTGTTAGCAAAGTAGCGAGGATAAAATCCTCTTAAGAAAAGTGAGAAGTTGTGTTGTTTTTTTATCCCCTTTAATTCTGTTCCATCATCCAGTTCAAGGATGCGTTACATTTTGTAATTAAAGTTTGGATGTAATCTTCTTTAAAATCTTAATCGTCCTGTTCAACTATTAGAACCTGAACCCATCTGCGTGGTTGGAAACTTGATAAGTTCAGTGAACTAGTCAGAATCACAAATCAGGAATTTATTTAAAAGAAATGTAGGGAATAAATGCATAAACATGCATCACTTTAATGCGATCTAATTAAACAAAAATGTTTTCTTCTAGATGATACGGTTAAAGCTCAAGGATGGTTTAAAGTAAACGCAAAGTTTCGGTTTGAAGACTGATTTTAATATTCAGATTTCCTGTGAGCAGCAATGGTGACATTCACTTCTTACGCTTTGGTACGTACCCAATTCAGTATTTTTCATTTGAAAAACATATTTCATTTAGAAATACTGATTAAAGAAACCGAAAAAATGATGAACAAATGCAGAGAAGTAATTCAAATTAGGAAATGCAGTTTCCTCATCAATAGACCTTAAATCAACAGGATAATTATAGAATACTCATATTTTATAGTGTTATATTTTATTAAATAATAAGGTAGCAAGAGCAGTCGTGTGTTCAAAATATCAAGAATCTCTCAAAGTTTCTTTGTTATGACGCCGTTTAATGTATCATTTGGTGGCACTGTATCATAGGCAGTGGTGAAAGTAAACATACCGGCCACTGAATTAGAAACCTTTATGCAGATGTACGTAAACGCCACTTACGCAGCGTATATGCAAAATAGTGGTCACGTGCATCACCATGTGATCTAGGCAATTATTTAAGATTGATGGCCGTCAGTAATCGTCAGTGGTGTTGATCACAATGGAAAAAAACAAAGGATCTTTCGGGCTGGATAAAGGGCTTATAGTGGTACCCGACTGGCTGGATCGACGATTTTAAAAACAGCAGGCTGACTGGTTTCTCAAAAGGTGAGATATCTGGGGGTTTTAATCAGTGGAAAAATAGCATACATTGCTTGTCTAAGAGACGTAAGTGAGGCGCGACAACAATCTGTTAGGAACGAGATCGCCATCGACTGAGAGGTCTTGTAAAAGAAACAGGACTTCTGTGTGCAACAATTAACCGAAACATTTAGTAAAAGCTGTTCCCGTCACACATCTCAGCGAACTATGCGCAGGGAATTGAAGAGGATCGGTATTAGCAGTCGCATATGCCTATACGGAAACAAATGACTTTTGCAAGAACCGGAAAGTTCGTCTACAGTGGTGTCGTGAACACTGTGACTGGACACTGGAAGATTGTAAAAAAAAAGTCATGTGGTCTGACGAGTCGCAGTACACCTTGTTCCGTACCGACGGTAGGCAGAGTTTGGCGGCAGCCCCATGAAGCAATGGACCCAGTTTGCCTTGTAAACATTACTCAAGGTTCAGGAGGCGGTGTTTCGGTGTAGGGTACGTTCTGTTGGTACGGAATGGGTCCCCTGATATTGTTGGAAGGTCGGGTGTCCTCCAAGGATTATCTGAACATTGTTACCGATCAAGTCCATCCTGCAATGTTGACTTTATATCCAACAGGTGACGGCTGTTTCATGGACAACAATGCTACTATCCATTGCGCAAGATGTGTTCAGCAGTGATTCAGCGAGCATGACAGCAACTTCCACCATCTTCCCTGGCCACTACAAAGCCCGGATCTGAACCCCAATAAGAATACATGGGGCATGTTAGAAAAACAAATCCGGGAGCACAGTCCTCTTCCATCAAATCTGAGTCAGATAAAGGACTGTCTGGTGAACGCTTGGTATGCTGAAGATGTAAAGACATTCCAACACCTTGTGTAATCCAACACCTTGTGTAATCTATTCCAAACAGTATAATAATAAATAAATAAATACCCCCTCAGGGAGCTGCTTGCCACAGAGGTCTGACAGGAGCCTGCCAGTTTATATGCCATAGTAGTAGGTCTGTGAGGATGGCAGGACCTCAGCAGAAAAACGACACAAACAGCCATGCCTTACCCGGGACTCGAACCCAGGTCCCTTAGATCAGTAGACAAGTGCGCTAACCACTCGGCCATGGGACGGCTATACGTGCTGTAATTCGGGCTAATGGAGGTCCAACTCGGTATTGAATGAAGATTTCTAATTCAGTGGCCGGTGTGTGTTAATTTTATTTCGTACCGATACGCTTCAAAGAATAACTACGAGTGGAAAATCACGCACATGCGGTCTTGAGTCAGTGAAGCCATCTTATGGGTAATAGACTCAAGTGCTTGATGAGGAAGGTATAGTGCCCCAGTATTTTCTAGTTCTCCCTATGTTTTCCTCAAATAGCTAATAATTTGGGGATGTGAAATGAATATTAACATACTTGAATAGTTATCGATTCCGTTTTTGAAAAAAATAAAAATAAAAAGATGTAAGATTGTTATCTGGTGTAATATTCTTTAAGTTGATTTATTAAAATTAAAAGCAAATATTTCAGGAAAAGAAATAGAGTTTTTCACTTATATTTTCATCATTCAATTTGAAAATCCTACATTCCAAATTAAGCATTTTTGAGATTATGCTACATTCCAAATTTAAGCATTTTTGAGAATGACACGTATGTCGGAGATTCAGAGTAACTTTTAAATTGAAAAAATATTTCGACGTATATATATATATAACCCCTTCAGGCAGCTGCGTGTCAGAGAGGTCTGACAGGAGCCTGTCAGTTTAATACGCCATTAGAAGATCTGTGAGAAAGGCGAGATCTCAACAGAAAAACGACACTAACATCATTTTAAATCCAAGAGCCAATCATTTATGGAGAATACGTAAAAAGATAATCAAAAACTCCACGATGCTTATTTTTAATTACTAAAGAATAAGAAATTCCCAATTTGGGACATTTAAGGCAGACATCACTGCAGCAATTCCAAGTGTTACACCATACGTGCGGAGCCGAGTGTGGAAGGAAGTTGAATATCGCATGGATTGGCACCACACAATGAAGCGTGTTGAACACAAACGAACCTTTAAGAGTATCTTTACATTTTGTATACACAGGGCCGGATCTACGTGCGGAGATGTCCATGCTCCCCACCCACTTTCAGAATTCTAGTAAGGCTAATAGAGGCAAGACATGATAAAATTTATTTATATTTCATGCATTTTTCAATAAATTTTGTAGGCCTTTAAAGCGGAGGGGGAAATGTTATATTGCATTGAAAAATTCAGTCTCTTGCCCCCCCCCCCTTCCATTTTCCCGGCTCGATTATCTTTCTTCCCTCCCCTCTCGATTTCTTTCTAAATCCGGGTCTGCGTAATGCACAATTACTTTTGCTATTTGATTATTTAATAAAATATAGTATTTTAAAATAGGTATTATTTTGTAATGGATGAAAATATAAGACTGGATGAAATATAATCCGGATAATATAAGAATGGATGAAAATATAAGTTGAAGAATATGTTAGTTGAAGAATATAGTTGAAGAATATAAGAAAATATAATATAAGATGAAAATATAAGACGGAAGAGGACTTTGCTCCCGGATGTTTTGTTCAAGAAAAAAATTATTCATTCACGTATAAAACAAAATCCCCGTGAACTAGATGAGAAAGATCTGTGACCATACAGTATGTCTCAAGAGCAGCTTGAAGTATTGATAAATAGACAAATGCACTATATATTTTGAACAGCATAAACACTTAGTTTTATATACATTACATTACTTGCATCTAGTTTATTCCCTTGAAAATCATCTTATTTTAAATAAAGTTATATTCAATTAGAGTCCGATCTGGGGAGAAGAGTTCATCCTCCCACCTTTGTTTTTTCCAGGTCAGTACCTAGATTAAATTTTATGAGCCTTAGCTTTACCACCTCAATCTGCTTGCATTAAACTGAAAACCAAACAGCTCTAATGTTCTTTCATCAGATCGTAGTTCCTCCCACTATAATTGCTGTACATTAGGACTGTAAAAGCTTCCGATAGCTTGATTGACAAGTTGAGGTAATGACACCTCTACTGCATCAAACAGGTCACGTGCTTCCTGATTCTAACGAAATCAGGAAGCACGTGTCACTCAGTTTTGCTTCGGAAACAGCGTAAAACTGATTCCAAGAAAGCATTAGTGATTAACTGTCATACACAGGTCTGGGTGTGGCTGTTTAAAAAAGATACTAAAAGTTATTAGATTTGAGCGTTGTTGTTCACCCAATAATGCGCATTTTTAGCATAAAGTTTAAGGGTAAATTGGCAAGTTAAAAGAGAAGTATCGTCAAAAATCCGTTGTCCTTTAAAAATGTTTTGTCCATTTATCTGTCTTTCTCAGTTATCATTGACTACGTCCGCACTTGTGCATTTTACGTGCGCTAGAGACGCATGCGTCTAAAGCATGTGACGCATGTGCAAAGGCGATGCCTCAAATCAGTTGAACGGCGCCGTTATCAGTGACGCATGCAGTAGCGCACGTGCTTACACCAGTAGTGAATTTTTGTTCACCATGTCGTCAGAGCAAACATTGGCCTTTATTGAAGATTATAGGTTAAATAATTCATCAGAGATATAAACTAATAAATTAATTTAAATAAATAAAAAATTAATTAAATAATTCATCAGATTATAGGTTTAAATAAGTACATCAGAGACATGAATGAATCACCGGTAGCTAAATATCTAAGTGTGATCACTAATTTCACTTCAGCTGGTATTGCTTTTTCTGAAAGGAGTATTTTTTTTTTCGATCTTCGGCTCCACATTCCCAAAAGCATGTAGAAGTTTGTTCTAGACATTCGCGTAAAGTTCTTAAAAAGAACGTTTTCATTTGATTCCAATTCCCTCATTATTCCAAAATTCCACGTTTTAAAATAATCTTTCATCCATATCGATCGCCGGTATTTTTAACGTCTTTTTCTCATATTTTTCAGCATTAAATTTGCAGCATTTATACCCGCTAACATAGCAGCATCAGTTACGTCCATTGCAGCTTCACGTCTACACTGGTGAAAAATTGGAAACTGTTTGACGCAGAAGTGTAGACAGTTTTAGGCATGCGTCCAACGCATTCTATCTAAGGCATGCGCTAGACTACTCGGTATTGAAAAGCGGAATTGAAAGTTGAATGTGAAGTTGAAGATGAAAGCGCACAAGTGTGGACATAGTCATTGCACTTTAGAGACGGGTTCGGATCACTGAAAGATCCGGAAACGGGACTCTTGAAACAGGACAATGATTCTCTCTGATTCCTTCTCTTAGCTTTGAGGGGGGGGGGGGGTGATCGATAGCCTCGATAATCACCTTTTGAAATCGTCATTGGTTCGGACCGGGTTTTGTTCTGCTGAGTCCCAGCAGCCTGTGGACTTACGCGGGTTTTTCGGACTCAGTCCAATTAATGTTCCATATTTTCTGCTGAATACTGGGAGTTGGGTCCTTGATTTAAATGATTTAACTGTTGAAAGCACTTTATGTTATATATCATTGTAATATGATAATTAGAGATATTTTTCATATATTGCCAACTCAATGTATCTTTCAGCAGACCATTGACATTGTCAGTTGTCCATAAGGCTATGGATGTGTTATGAAGATTGTATTTTTGGGTTCCTTGTTATTTTTAGCTCGTTTAGAAAAAAATGAGTTGTTGTTCTACTTTGTTGAATATCTGTAGTCTAAAGATGAGTTCGAGTGTTCTTAGAAACATTTAAATTTCAAACATTTCTTGTAATTGTGAAAAAAAATAAGAAAATAATATAACATATTTATTAGAATTTCAAAATTTAAACCAGTGTTTAGTAATCGAATATAAATAAATTAAAATTTTTGAAAAATACTTATCTTCCTATGTGAACCCTAAATCATATCGATGGTGCAATCAATCACTGAATTCACTGTCACAAACAATAGTCACAAATAAGTCACAAAACAAATAGTCACAAATAAGGAGCCAGCAATCTTGTTGAGAAGATAAATCGGCGCCCTATCTACCTTTGAAGTGAATACGAATTCAGTGACTGATTGCACCATCGATATGCTTTAGTTTTATTTTCTACTTTTTAGGGCGCATATGAGAAGACAGTTATTTTAAAAAAAAATTAATTTATTTCTATTTCTTTCTTTGCCACTAAAAACACTTACCTTTAGAAACATTCATTTACTTTTAATTTTTTTTAATTGCTAACCGAATTTTATTGACCTTTCAGAAACTTTCATTTATTTTTTATTGCAAACTAATTTTTATTGACCTGAGCAAAGAAAATGTACTGAAATGCTGCATTTAAAGAATTCTGGGAACTTGATACACGGAATCCGCAAATATGAACAAGATTTCACCTGAGATAAATAAAATCTCCTTTAGGCGTGAAAAATATCACTAAAATATTATGTCCCCTGGTGTGGTGCGCAACGATGGAAATGAGAGCGCGATGAGTGGATCGAAGCAATTCAGACAATGAAACCGCGCAGCTGACAATTGAAAGATTCAACTAAATCATTGATCGATTCTAGCTATCAATCACTTATTAATCAACTAATAGTCATTGATCCAAGACAGGGGTCGGGAATCGGCGTTCCGAGCACGCTAATATAGAGTTCTTGCTCAGCCTTTTGGCCTCTTCAAGTGTTTGGCTCAACATTCAACTGTGCACAATTTTTAAAACATAATTTTAATTAAAAACAAGCATCGGAACAATCTAAATACACTCGAAATTTGAATAAGTTAGCTGAGAAGATACAAATTCAAAAGTCATACTGATATGGTAGTTCTTTCAAATGATTTTTAATAAACATTTTAATCTAATTTCAATAGAATTCTTTACACTTGAATATTCCTATTTCAAAATTATACGTTATGATTTTATTTTAATAGAATACAATATCTAGTAGATCTTTTCTCACTCTCTCTCTTTTTTCTTTAACCAATAAAGGTTATAATTTGGGTCTTTCTAA